>BSBH01000042.1:0-189421 GCA_026013035.2 Dothideomycetes sp. NU30
ACCTTCCTTCTTCATCACCTTCCTTCTTCATCACCTTCCTTCTTCATCACCTTCCTTCTTCATCACCTTCCTTCTTCATCACCTTCCTTCTTCCTCACCTTTACCAACATTCACCATCGTCGGCACCATCTACCACTACTCTCCTTTGCCCACTTTGGTTATTCGTCATCGCCCATGTCACACTCTCCATAACCACCATCCATCATCATCATCGACCACCACCATCTCCTCTCTACTCCGGCATGCAGTATCTGGAATCAAGTTGATACAATACTAACATGGGTCGAAGATATACACTCCACTCCTCGGGGCATGCCTGTTCGAGCGTCAGCGCACCACTCAAGCACGGCTTGGTACTGGCCTTGTCTGTTCTACCTTCCTCCACCAACTTGGCTCTTCGGAGCTCTGGGTGGGGCCCCCTTTCACCACCCCTGGCCGTCGTATGTCTTCTGCTGTCTTTTCACTGCTGCCTTCTCACTGACTGCTCATCAGACTGGCTACCTGGCCTATATGGCCATCTCCAGAGACCGAGTACCTCAGGGACCTTGTCACCCACGCAACATCGCCTATATATACCAACCAATGCACGGAGCAGGCACTTGTGAGTATTTCATCTTTCTCATGGCGTTCATCTGGCTGACATTGACAAGGCTTTCCATGAGCGCAAGCCCGTCTGTTGCCTAGATTTGTCTTTGCCAAACGATCTCTCTTGGATCTCCAGCGTCCAATTACACCAACATCACTCAACTCTTAACTCAACCTGGTACTGGTTGAGTCAGGACTTGACTGGTGTTGGTGTACTTGGTATACTGGAGGACTATTGGTTGAGCGAGGCTTTCAAGCCATGTGCGCTTCACACCTTTCGTCCAGCCGATTGGGTCAGGCAAGGTATGGCCACTTGCCAAACTCCCTGAGCCAGAGAGGGTCGTGGCAGCTGCCATGGATTACACTGGTGCCGAATACATGCAGGCAAAGAGGTCCTTCTCCAAATCTTGGGTTGCTTATCTCAAGCAAGACGGCACGACTAGTCGTTCAGATGCTCAGTGGCAGAAGTGGTGCGAGAACGGACTCGTCAGGCACCATCAGCCAAACAAAGCTCAGAGATGGCTGGATTTGATGAGAGCGGTCGTTGGGCAAACATTTACGCCGACTTGCACCCCGTCAACAACCAAGCCGCCAGCACTCAGAGCACCGCAATTTTCAGCTGACTGTGGCCGTATGATGGGATATCCTCCGTTCCCACTGAGCATACCGTCTTCGATCCGAGGACCATCTTCACTTCCGCCAACCTACATCACCCTGGGGAGTGTTGCATGAGAGGATCAAAGGTCGAGTAGCCTTGTTGTTACGAGCTGCTGAGTTTATTACGCCCTTTCTCTCGTAAGTCTTGCTCTTCCATCTCGGGCCTCAAGACTCTGACCAATGCTGACTAATATGACAAGATGACTGGTGGTTCAATCATCAATATCCATTCCTCGCCTTTTGGCTAAAGTGGCCATCATTTTCCACCACAACACAAGTCCCCAAACACAGCACCAACAATGTCTTCTTCTAACAACTACAAGAAGGAGGACGATCGCGACTACGAGGACAAGAAAGACGACGATCGCGACTACGAGGACAAGGATGGTGCAAGCCTGCCAAGTCACATGATGGCTGGGCTGCCCCAAATTCCAAGCAGTCGAGTAGCCTTGTTGTTATTCTGGTCCAATAAGACCGAGTTCCACAGGTCCAACTGCCGTACCTGCCTAGTGAGTATCTTTGGCTACCCAACACAGTCCTGATACTGACTATCCTTCACAGATGAGAGCAACACCTCTTTCGCCTCAGAAGTTGTGCTGCCGGGTCGTGTAAGCAGTCGAGTAGTCTTGTTGTTACGAGCTGCTGAGCGTATCTTGGTCACAATAAACTCTGGTCATCATCCGAAACCAGTCGCGAGTACAAGACCATCGATGGCATTCCAGGACTGAAGACTATCAGAAAGATCCGTGGCATCAAGGACCTGCAGTTGCGGTCTCATGGCTCAGTGGTCAAACAAGTTCCTTGGCCGATTTCAAAGCAAGTCACCCACAACCATCGCACGTGACCATCATCTTCCGCAAGTCCTCCAGCAAAACACCAACAATGTCTTCTTCCAACAACTACATTCTCTGCAACACTTGCGGCCAGAGTAAGCACTCACACGAGTTCGCATCCAGATCCGGCTCCAGCGGCGAGAAGAAGGGTGTCTTCAACACCAACCGTTGTGTCTTTGCCGTAAGTTCACCAAGATGACCTAGGGGGAAAGGACAAGGAAAAGAAAGGGACAAGGAATAAGACAAAGAACGAGTAGCCTTGTTGTTACGAATATATGAACCATGGAACGGGAGGAGTATGGGGGTAGCCTAGGATAGATATCATGTTGTTATCACGAGTGTGGGATCGATCACAAGTCAAACAAGGAAAGTCAAGCCAAAGACCTTGTCCAAGTGCAAATCTCAAGTGACATCGTGATCACGGCTGTTTTTTGGTGGAAAACAAAAAAGTCAAATCAAAGATAGCAGGTCAAGACGCTGTCAAAAGATCAAAAGTCTTGAAGTCACAAGTATGCAAAGATCCTTATCCACCAGGACAATGTCTCATTCACTAAAGTTTTTTCAGACATGTAGTCGCTGAGATGTACGTGACCAAGGACACAGAGTCGTCCAGAGATCTTTTCCAAGTTCCTTGATCTATATACTGATCTAGGGAAAGCCAAGGCTACAAGCGAGTCAAGGTAGACGACTTCTTCTATGGATTATAGGACTTCTGAGAGCAGAGAACGTTTTCGGAAAGAGACTATCGACTTGCCTTTGATCAGGCACACTCCATACTTGTATCCTTGGTTCCCCTGGCCAGTTCGATAAACTGAAGCCGAGAATGATTCCTGTACTAGTGTTGGAGTGACGATCGAATGGCGATTCCTTGACTAGTACAGGAAATAGGAAATCACAGTCCTTGGGGGTCTGCTCGAATGGACTTTGCCCATGAGCAATCTATGGATACTTCTATTGGAAGATTTCTCATCGTACCTAGCCTCGAAGACCGATCTCTGATTTGGGTTGATGCTTCTATCTCTTCGTAGTCTCTCGGTGGAGTGTACAAGGTATCTCTTGGACCGGTCCAGAAATCGGAAGCCAAAACTAAGATGGCTGTTCCTCGGACCATTTCGGGACCCAGAAGGTGCATTTGATGTTCTGCTCATGCTGACGCTTTACATCCTCGATGGGCAACAATAATTCTCAGTATCCTGTTTGAACAGCCATGAATCTCGAGTGTCGTGACAATCTGACTATCGTCCTTGCGATCAAGAGAGCTAGGTAAGGTCTTGCAAATTTATATCTATATGTGGTCAGCCAAAGCCCGTTTTCCTCCAGAACGAATCTTCTTGGCCTAGGATGTTTCCTGAGTTCTTTCGCGATTTGAGTATTGAGTGCTGAGCCCATGGAAAAATCGGGCACCAAGGATCTCAAAACTGCATTTCAGTGAAGACAGACAGTTGTTGGCGGACATGTGGAAATTGAACGTTGCAGCCTGCATGATGAATTATCTTATGCATCATGCATAACATCCGTCGTGCATAAGTCAAGCACAATGCGGCATGCCACTCATTCAGCGAAATTCGCTGATGTTCCAAGCACAGAAGATCCAAGCACAGAAGAAGGCAATGTGATACCGCGAAGCGGGACTTCTGATTTGAAGAAAAGGTCGTGAATTCATTCCAAGCAAGAGCCACCAACGGCAGCCTCATCTAAAGTATTGCAGTACTGTCTTCCAAACACCAATGTAGTCTAGAGATACCGTCTTCCAAAGTGTACTGCTCCGAAGAGTACTGTGTTCCAGAACTGTTGCAAGAATACTGTGTTCCAAATCGTGTTGAGCAACGAACTTACTCGTTGCAAAGGACGTAACGGTAACGAGCCTTGCCAGCTTCCATGTCCACAACAGTCTCGTTGGCCTCCTTCATGGGACGCTTCTGAACCCAAGGCTTGATCTTCTTGTCGGCCGAAAGCTTGAGCATCTCGTCAATCTCGTGAGGAGCACCAATGGCACTGCCGCCAATCTTGATGCCGCCGGCGATGAGGGTGAATGCGTTGACGGGAGGAAGTTCACCACCGTCAGGTGCTCCGACCTGCACTGTTGTTAGTATTCTTCCAGCGAAATCGGTGATCGGAATTCATACCTGAATCAGAGTACCCTGGACCTTCAGAAGCGAAAGGTAACCAGTAAGAGGCATCTTTCCGCTCGAGACGGTTGAAACGATCAAGTCAAGGGAGCGAGCGTTGGTCTTGTCCCAATCCTTGTCATCATCGGTGGCAATGTATCTGTCTGCACCCAACTTGAGAACTTCGTCTTTCTTGGATGCCTTGCGAGAAATGCCGACGACCTCATCAGCTCCAAGGGCCTTGGCGTAGAGAACGGCAAAGTGACCGAGACCACCCACACCAACGATACCGACCTAGAGTCATGTCAGCCAGGACGTGAGAAAAACTGGTAGAAGAGCTTTTTACCTTCTTGCCGGGACCGCAACCATTCATTTTGAGCGGCGAGAACACGGTGATTCCACCACACAACATGGGAGCAGCGTCGGCACTGTCGAGGCCCTCGGGGATCTTGATGACAAAGCGTGAGGGGGCTCTGTTGTAGGTAGCGTAACCACCGTACGACTTGCCAGAGCCGTCCTTGTACTTGTCGCCGTAAGTGTTGGTAACTTGCGTGCAGTGGTTCTCGTTTCCAGCCTTGCAATCCTCGCACTTGCCGCAGCTGTCGGACTGAGCACCAACGCCGACTACCCTTCCATCAATACATGTTCAATCAATGTTGTAAGAGCTAGTGACTCACCTCTATCGCCAACCTTGATGTGCTTGACGTTACTGCCAACCTTGACGGCCTTGCCGACAATTTCGTGGCCGACACAGCATGCTGTACAGATCAATCAGCAACCACGAAGTAACGAGAATGAAAGAGAATATTCACGGTAAGGAGTAGGACCCCAACCACTCTTCAAAGTGTGCAGGTCGGAACCACAGACACCGCAGTGCGAGATCTTGATGTCGACATCATCCTCGCTCCACTTCTTGGGCTCGAATTCACCCCACTTCATGTTTCCCTTGACAGAGCTCTCGTCATGGCCGAGCCAGCCCTCGAACTTGTAGTCGGTAGACATGTTGTTTGTGTGTTTTGTTGATGATGTGGTGAAGAACGGTTGTGATTTGGTTCTCGCAAAGACTCGTGGAGAGAAAAAGGACAATTGGATATTGAGGAGGAACAAGCGCTAGGGAAAGAAGCGGTCAAGACATGCACCTACCTTTATAATTCCAATAAACAAAACCCAATTCAATCGTTCGTGATCTCATAATTCATCGAGGCGTTCTGAATTGGCTTTCAACATGACGTCGCGTTACCGGCTTGCGTTTCTTTATCTCCTATCTCCATGGTAGCTCCTCCTCCGCCGAAACCGCGGAAGTCGTGGAAGCTGTTGTTGACTTGAACTCCCACGCCACAGGACAGAAAATCAGCAGATGCTGGAACATTGCGCCGCCTTGATAGCAGGATGCGATATACGAGCCTCGTTGTTGAAATCCTTCGAGTACCTTGTGATGCAAGATGACAAAGAACCGATCTGCAGCGCATGCCAGACGCGGAAGCGGCGTGGGATCTTATCCGATCATCTGCATCTGAATTTATCATGGAAGCGACCCTGTCGGTACCTCCATCATCTCAATGTGATTGTTGAGTGACCGAAACATGGACGTTTTAGCAAATATCAAGACAATCCAGCGTCACCTCAATCTGAATTACTGTTGCGGTAAGCTTTTGGATTTTGTTTCGATTTAAATATCACCAGTTCACTTGTCTGGCTGGTGTCTGACTTCGAGGTCCACTCACTCGCCTCCTCAACACCCCATCGCTCAATGCAGGCTACAAGCTCATTATTCATGATACTGGCAGACACCAAGGATAAAGAATGTTTTGTTGTTGCCCAAAGAACTTTCTTTGTCCTTTATTCACAGTCTTTGTCCCAAGCTTTAACTACAAAATGTAATTCCTGCACCACGACAGCCGGTTTTTGGTTTTTCTCATACTTTCCGCCGATCAGATTCATTGTCACAAGATCCAACATGTCTTCTCAAGATCATAACGACACTGCTTCTGGTAGGCAACATTCCCTTCCCAATCTAACATTCGGTGTAGAAATCGAGTTTGTGGCTCTCACGCCCATCGAGGAGGATACTGCGAGAGACTTTGTCTTCCGGCATCTATCACACCCGGTCTGCTTCACTTGCGATCGCCCTGGCTGTCCTTATGGAAGCCATCTTTCCAAACTCCCAATCAACGACCCTATCAGTAGGTCGACAAGAAAAGATTACCGCTTATGGGGAATCGACAAAGATTCCAGTATCTCTCTGGAGCGTCTTACAGAAAACATCGCATATGACCAGGAGAGAACTTCTTTCGAGACGGTTGAATTACAGTCACGTGTACTACAATTTCATGGAAAGACTGAAGACCCGCTTCGACAGATATATCCATGCACAGGAGAGCCATTCTCTTTGGACGCCCAGACTGAGATCATTACAATTTTGAACGTTATACAAGCTGCGTTTAACAAGCCTGGATACAGGTGCTTCATCAACGTTTCGACAGATTTGCACGTTCATATCGGTAATTCCGACTCATTCTTACCACTGAAAGTCGTCAAAGGATTTCTCAAGACCTTTACAGCCCTCGAGAGATTCTTCGACACAATCATCCCTTGCTCTCGAAATTCTGCATACAACGACCTGATGCCACTTCCTGGTCTTGACGACTCTGGCATGCTTTTTGACTTTTCTCAAACGCATAATGCAAAGTTTGGCATGGATTTCTCAAGTTACAGTCGTCCGATGTCTGTCATTATGTACAAGCGAATGGAGCGTGACTTGTTCTTTGCTATGCGCGAGCATGGTCCTTCCAGTCCAGAGGTAAGTCAAGTTGTCAACTCGTGCAACGTTTTTGCGTGGCTTAAAACTATCGAGTCTTGTGTCGACCTTGTAGCAATACAGGATCTCTGGAATGAGCTCGAGCTCAGGCTTGTACAAAAACATGCAAGTGCCATTAACACTGAAAACATCCATCATACACTGGAAGAAGTTCCTAAAGGTAGCAAAAATGTCGGAAAGGAGACAATTGAGATCCGCTGCCATCATGGCAGTCTGGATAGAAACGAGATCCTAGCGTGGGTTGACCTACTTTGCAACGTGGCAGTTTGGTCCTCGCAAGGCGATCCTACGAGCTTTCTATCTCAAACTTTCAACAAGCCTGATGCTACTCTACTCGACCTCGTCAAAGAGGTTAATGCTTCAGAGTCGACATTCAACTTCTACTCTGACCGCCTCAGTCCCGACACCGCCCACCTATACCGAGATCGTGTGCTTTCTCCGGAGAAGAACCCTCAAGACGAGATTTGGGCTCTGACCAAGTCAATAGCTGCAAGTACATTCGTCGACTTCAGTCCCAGGGTAGTCGAGTCCAGAATACTCTGGAAAATGGTAACAGGACGTTATGGTCAGCTCCCGGCAAAGGTCCTCCAACACAAGCTATCCTCCCATCTGCACGCTGTATTATTAACTCCAAGAGGTAAGTTCTTGTCCCTTGACTCATCATTTGCTGAAGAATGGTGTGAAGTGGCTGGAAAAGAGTTTGAGGAAGTGGCATATCTTGACCGAGAGAGGAATCCTTTTGGCTACACCTCTGAATCTGGCTTCCCAATCCCGCAGCTCGGCGACCCTGGGTTTGTTAATCCATCAACAGGGCCATTTTACACGGCACCTGCGTCGCCTGTTTTGTCATCAATTTCAGGACTCTCTGAAGAGGCTTTGTCAAGAGTTGCCGATGAGATTGATTCGTGGTGGGAGGATGTTACTGAGTATGATGATCTGTACGGTGTCAGTCCTTGATCTTTTCTGCCGGCGTTTTCGGAGTGCCTGCTATAGATACAAAATTGATTCTCATTACTATGCTTTGCTATACCATATCAAAGTTCCGATATTGACCATTGAAATGATTGTAGTTCCTAGTATCTGATGCTTATTTCAATGGCCTTGTGATGCTGTCACCACGTGATCATGATTTGCTATACCGTATCATTTTTCTCCATCGTGGCCATTGAGGTGACCGTGGAACTCAATAACTGTAGCCCACTTGAATGGTGCCGTGCTAAAGCTCATCGGTGCCTGTGCTAGACCGTGTGATTCTAGAGCGCCATGCTGCGCGAACAAACATCTATATCAAGCTTCACGCTTTACAAACCCTCTCCTTCACAACAACAACAAGCCACCAAACCACCACCACAATGTCTGTTTTTCATTTCATGATATGTGCTTGACAGCTGTTATTCTGACACATTTCAGTAGCAAAATGACACAATCCGGCTACCTAGCCGACGACGAGGACTCCGCCTCCGACCCAGGGGTCGCCGTCAAGGTCCCCGTCAACACCACCACTGCCGCTGCTCCTGCTTCTGCTCCTCCCGGTATGATTATCCTGACTACCATCACTGTTCTGACTAGATTTATGTGTGAAAATGAGACTGATACGAAGATCTAGCAGTCGCACACCTCCACCACCACCACCGCTCAAGCCACCATGACATCCCATCCTGGGCTCTGTCTCACAACCACCAAACCTCGACAGGAAGTGCACAGCTCCTCAGCACCTACTGCTCATCTGCTTCTGCTCTCTCGAGCGACGAGCCTTTGCTCGAGCTCAACAAGCAAAACCAAATTTTGGCGTGGTTGGACGGTGTTGTTAAGGGCGAAGAGCTGGAGGAGGAAGAGGTGGAAGATGAGTTAGTGGATGAAGAGGTTTATCGTGCTTTGAGTAATGGGATTTGGGCATATGAGTGGGAGGATGAAGAGATAGATGTGGTGAAAGCGATGATGGAGAGGGAATTTGCGAGGATGAGGGGTGGGTTTTGGGAGTCTGAGTAGGGGGTAGGAGGGGGGTTTGGCTTGTTTGGAGTATATCATCATCGCAGGACGAATTTGCAGCACTGGGCCAATTCTAAGATTTGTCTTTGCTCTGCTTATATATGTTCTGACTATACTGGTGTGCGATTGACAGATGCTAGGCTGTGAGATTCCGGCGTGAAGTGTGATGTCAATATTGGCCGAGACTTCTGTTTCACGCACAAAGTATCTCACCAAACTTGCTTCGTAAGCCTATTCGCACAAAACATCAACCACCTTTTTCCGACAGGGTAGATTGACAAATTCTTCTTGTCCGTGTCCACGGTACGTATTTGCTACCATTCTGCTCAAATAAGGTGAGAAATGTCCTGACACGCTGATGGCAGCTCATACTACGCACACCATCTGAATCCATCATACAACTGGCCTGGCTTCTACTAAGATTGACAGAGGGGGTACCATCCAACTAAAATCATGAGCAAGAGCGGTCAATCCTCCATGGACCCTGATCAGGATTCGGCCCGTAATATGTATGGGAAGCCCGAAACCAGCGCAAACAGAGTCGCCGACAAGATCCATGTTAAGCCCACTAAGAAGCACGTCAAGTTCGCAACCTCAATGAAAGTCTTGAGAGAAGTGTTTCCCAGTATCGAAAGGGGAGAGAGCATCGACTCAGTCTCTCACCAAGCTACTTATCGTACCGCCAAATCTACACGACCTCCCACGGACCTACTTCCACACATCCTGAGCGCAGCACACTTGGAATTACTCAAGAAACGCAACAAGCTCAAACCAACCTTGGACAACTATTCCATATGCGCTGAACAAGGTTCTCACTGCGAAGGAGGGGGGGGAGGGGGGGGGGGGGGGGTCAATGATTCGGAGTTATCACTGACCTCCATCAACTCGACCGTTTCTTACACAACAGTCACGACTGCCGAACAAAAAGTTGCAGATCAGTGGCCGTCTGCCATCCACAATACTCGTAGTATGCATGTACACGTTGGTAGTCCTGTTGATTCTGATATGGAAGTGTCTTCGGACATGGCCACGATCGCATCAGAAGACACTCCAGATAATACCATGCACCACTCCTTTGTCACTGGAAACTTTGATTACGTCCCTCTGTACGTTCCGGGACACCAAAGCAACCTTCCAGTCCACTTTCGTGAGACCCACAGTGGTGGCCATAACCGCAACCAGAATGCTCGTTACGACAGCAAGCGTTCCACTGGAAGCACAGATTGCTTTAGCGATTCTGGTCCCTATTACACTGCCCAAGTCAAGTCCAACGAACGCAGTAGCACCACGCACGGTCTTCGCCGCCAGCCATTAATGTACTTCGTCCGCGATGTTTTCCCCGAACCCATCCTCCACGTCAAGAAACAGCTGCGTTCTCCAAAGCACTACAAATCTGTCCCTAAGCACCGTGGCCATGAAGAGTACTACGCCGAGTACCACGGCGGTGAGGGACCTGACTACTCTGGCCACCGTCCTCAGACTCGTCACCACATCCACAACGTTGCTACTCATCGAACTCACCACCACGTCCAGAACACACAGCAGGAAGAATATCATTACGAAAACTATCTTCCTCGTCGAAAAGCAGCCACCCAACGACCCCTACCACCACGAGCTCTGATACCGCGAATACTGAGATATTAATCTCATGTGCCGCATGCCTGATGAATTGATGTTTGAGAGAAGACTCATGGTACCCAGCAACGTCTTACGTGCTATGAGAAGTATGGTTGCTCTTAGACTGGATTACCTACATGGGAAAAGAAGTTACCGACCTTGAGGAGTAAGAAAGAGGTGCATAGCCCAAGCATACAATACAATTCATCCATCGATCAGGGCGATTCTCAAGAAGAGTCTTTGGATGTTCATGTTCATGGAGTTTTGTTTCACACGAGACATGGTTTTGTTTATGCTTTCTGGTTGGAAGAGAGTTTCGATGGATCGAGAGTTCTCCGAGACTGAAGTTTCTCTTTTGTGTGATCATGGTTTCTTTGTTCTTTGTTTGTTTTCGGTCTGCTTGATTCACGCAACATGGAAGAGGCAGTCCGCTTGTCAGCCATTGTCGTCAAATGATCTTTCTTGCGAATCCTTTGTTCTGCGCTACCGAAAAATCGTTCTCCTCATTACCACTCAGGCTCGTCGTCTTTTCAGGTGGTTGAAAGAAGACTCCATCCTATTTCGGATAGCAGAACGCATCGAAATTCAGTCACATCATCGATTCAACAATACCTCAACTTGATGATTTCAAAGTCACGTTGTACCAAAGCGGTCGAGCCCTCCGAAGACGGTCCGGACGGTAGGAAATGTTGTGAATTGGTATCCACGGCTAGAAAGTAAGATCAGATGTCATCATAGAGCAAGAGATAGAATGGGTAGCCACCCTTCCATACACTATTGGATACAACATCACTCCAATGAAGATGTTCGGTTGGCCCATACCATCATTACACGATCTCTCGAAGAGTCGGATTCATCTGAGATTTTGGTTCCTGCTGCATAGATCCTTTCAATTCAAGAAAAGGATGAGAAGTATTCATCTCGATGGCTCTAATCTCGATGGCTCGGAAGTCCTGCTGGGGATTTGTAACCCGAGTGAATCTGTCTACCTAGAGCAGGCTCTGCATGGTACAGGATATAATTTGGGGACATGATTTGCTCACCAAATGCCAATGCAATACGTCTACCGTAAGCAACAGACAATCTCTGGCCATCAGAATCACATGGAAAGTTGGAGCATGCCAACGAGACAGACACTTAGAAAGCATCGCTAGGTCATGAAGATACCATGAACCTGCTTGAATCGAACGTGATTCTATGGTCAAATAGATAAACACCATGATTTGAGGAATCTCGTTGCCAGACTACGACTTTCTTGGCGGGCTGTTGGCTGTCAACAAAGTCTATTCCGTTGTCACGCAGCCCCCCTTCCGAAGTATACAACATGGCATGACATCACATCATCACAGTAAGCCCTCCTTACGATGAACTCCTATACAAGAAACCTTGAGACTGATAGCGTACTTGTCAAGATAGTAGCTCGTCCATTGATCAAGCCAGCCTGACGCGGATATCCCTACCACTTATCCTACCTACCCCCACCACCACAATATCACAACAACACGTCTATCACATCATTAGAATCCCAAGAGATCGAGAACCACCGGTCAGAAAAATGGCTCTGGAAGCACTAGAAGATGACCTCATTCGCTCTTCCCAACCACTCCGGGATGCTACTCCCACACCTCCACCAACCCCACCAACGCCAGCACTGCCATCAATCTATGGTGACTCCGACGTCGAAATCCTGTCTCAACACCGACAGGATGCGTTCGAACTTAGAATCGAGTCTGAATTCGAAGCCGAACTCGAATCAGATTCTGATTTCTCCATCAACGATTATCAGACTGGCAATAGGGATGTAGACGCTGTTTTACCATACGATCCACGACCAGGAGGAATTGTGTACTTTGGCCCTCGTCGTCTTCCGTCCGAGGAAGGAGATGAATTTGAAGATGAGGCCGGCAATGTCTGGTTAGTCGGAGCAAAGAGAAATGGAAAGACTTCTGGCGATGGTTCTAGGAAGATAACTGCAAACAAGGCAGAACTCACTCACACGCCCGATCAACTCGCCAGAACCAAGCAGAGTAACACGCGAGATACTGTTGCTTCACATGCTTCTCCACAGGTAGCTGGCCTGCGCGACCTCATCACCAACACTGGTCAGGACAGGGGTGTCACCGACCGAACTGAGATTCACCTTGAAGACCACGAATTCGCTCCCGTAGGACCTGTCAAGCGCAGACGTCTCAATGACCAGCCACGTTCTTCTGCACCTTTTGGATCAAGTCCTCGCACCACAAACCTTCATCAAGCCATCGGAGCGAGCAGCTCGAACTTCTCAAACTTTGTTGCCGGCATTATGGGTATGATGCCCTCTACTCTGCCTCAAAAAGCCCCTCAACAGAACAATGCCGCTCCTTTAGCAACCCCAATTGTCCAAGATGCTGGTTCTTCGCTTCATTCTCTTGTCGAAAGATCCGCAACTGGCCAGAATACCGGTTCCAGCAGCACCCGAAGCCTGCAGGCAGCTGACACTGTACTCCCGAATAGCGCAAGAATATCTGCCCCTGGCTATTCCGAATCAGGTGAAAACAGAACTGGACTGACATTGACCCGGAATGGTTACAACTCAGCATGCTGCAGCGAACAATGCATACCCTGCTCCTGCTCCACAGATACAGAATGAAGCAATCAACAATGCTTACCCTATTCCTACCACAGCCGCTCCACCACAGCCACCAACTCTCCAACTCCACCCGAACACCACCTTTCCTCAGACCTGTCCTTACTGCCCCGTAACAAACCTCGTCACCGAAGAAGGCTACCATCAGCACCTCATAACCCACATCGGCAACCAACTCATGGCCTGCGAGCCATGTAACAAGCAATTCATCGACCCTGTCAAAGCCCGTGAGCATTCAAACACCCATGCCACACACTTCCGTTTCGCCTCTAGCAGTCCTTACTGCTGCAAGATCTGTGGCGCTGCTTCTTTGAACCAGAACAGTCACAAGTTGCACTGGAACAGGCACGTTGGGAAGTGTACTGTCCGGTGTAAGGTTTGTGATATTGGGTTTGGAGGTTTGTCGGAGGCCAAGAGGCATGTTGGGGGTAAGGAATGTAAGGCTAGAAGAGCTCAATTGCAGTAGAGAATGTGGGTCAATGGCTCAATTCGGTAGTGGCACAAGAGCTGTGTGTATTCATGGAACTATATCAGAGCGTATGTGCCTTTGAGAACAGTACAAGTAGATTTTTTCATTTTTGAAATTTTTCCTCGTCTCAAAATGGCACATGTAATCTCATGTATGTATAACAACTCATAATCATGGTGATGACACAGGTCTTGTCCATTGAGAGCCCTGCAAGTCAAGTACAAGATAGGGCTCTCGATGGCGCCATCAATTTGTACCACGAGACCTGTGTATAGACATGATATCTTATGAACTCATATGTACCGTTGAGAGTAGCACGCGAATTGAAATTTACAAAATGCTTTCCGAAGAGCACAAAGGGTTTTCGTATACTCATTGACAGTCAGAGGCATCTGCTGGATATGTACACTGTCTGATGAAAGCCCCTGGTAGAGATATAGAGTACAGACTCTCAATGGGCTTGATATGTCCAAGCACCATCACTGTATATAATTCTGATACATCTAAATGATATCGTGGTTGTTAAGAAAGCTCCGAAATCATCGAGTAATTTGGACTTTGCGAAGAATGATTCAAATCTTTTGCATCTTCCTGGTATAATTTGTAGCCCATGATGGATCAAATAGTCATATCAGAGAAGTTTGCGCGGAGTTATAGCATTCAGAAAAATAGTTGCACTGTACAGAACGCAGCAAAGTACGTCAGGATAAACTCTCGCTTCCCCATCTTCTCACGTGCGATAGTCAAACCCATCCACCACTTCAGCTCCTGGTTCCCGTACTCCATTCATCCCTTCTTTCTTACAGAAAATAATCATGTCTTGAGTGTTATAGTAATCTTATTGTCGTGACGATATAGGAGATAAACATTACACGTCCAACAAGAATAATTCTTAGAGCAGCCTGTTGCTGTGGGTAACTGTGCGTGTAAAAATGCTTGTCCTCAGATGGTGTAGATACTTATGGCGAAGCAAACATCTTGGCGGATGGTAATTTTGAGGGTGAATAGCACCATCGCTCTCGTTCAGCGAGTCTACTACAGCAGAACCTCCACGCTCACCAGCGTACCTTCATTCTCTCCTCGACAGGCCATCACCACAGCCATGTCTTCAAACATAAGCAACAGGGTCATTGATCTGACCCAATGTATCTCTGATGGCAGTGCCACTAGATGGCCCTCTAGCGATTCTGCAGAGTTCCAGGTCAGACATGATGAGTTCTTGCGAATCTGCACAGAGCATGCGAACCGTGACCAAGCGATCCTCCACCAGCTCGGTAAGTTATCCAACCTTGGATATGGTGTACAGGTATCTAATCCATCCATACTACTAGGAGGTCCCGTGACCTTCCAGGGGATGCCTCGCGGGTACGGTGTCTTCCGAAGATTGCGTAAGAAGACCAAGACACGCGGCCACGACGACGTGGTCCACGGCCATCCCAGAGGAGGCGTATTTCGCTCGTCGAAGCAATTTCTGGTGCATGTCATCGCGATTGTCACCATGCAGCTTGACCGCTGCAGCTGTAACCTGTGCGGACACCCAAGCACGTAAGTATATCCCGTCGTCTTCTCCGTGGGAATCGCTAATTTGAGCATTAGTCAGGGCACCAGCAGCGTCAGACTCACCACCGATCAGACTAATGCGAGCAACATCACCGCTCAAGCCGATACCATGGAGGCTTCTGAAGCCGCAAATATCCTCGTGTCTATCAGACACTCTGAGGATGATCAGACTGCTCCTTAGAGGGACAACGACCTGATTTGATGGGATCAAAGGTCGACAAGCATGAATGTGTAAGATTTGGGGACTGAGATAGACATCAAGACGTCCATCATATGGTTCATCACACCTGCATGCATGGAGTTCAGGTTCTTGTACATTACAGCAAAGGAGATAGACTCTTCATGGCGTACAGAGACCAAACGACTACTGTGCCATGATGAAATGTGTGCAATTTTCTGCAAATCAATAGTTTTGAGACCGTCATTGCAAACAGTATGTACCGCTCCCTTCGCTTGAATCGTTGAAACCATCGTTCACTACGCGCAAACATGTCGAATTTTCCAAGTCCCGCTCACGACATTCAACCTCCCCCTTTTCTCTAACACGCTTTAACTTGAAACATACCATAACACCACACCATAACCAACCATTTTCACGTCATCGGAACCATGGCTCTTAACAGCAACACCTCGTTCATCAACCTCTCCTGGTTCATCTCAGACGGTGACCAGCGTTTTTGGCCCGTCTCTACAGCCCATCAAGTGGCCAGAGAGCCTGGAAAACTGCTGAAAGATATCTCCAATCGTGTCAACTTGGACACGAGTCTCCTTAATATCTTCGGTGGGTAGATCTATGCAAGACTGCCATACACATTCGTTTTAACATAAACATACATAGGCACTCAACCTGTCGAATTCACGACCATGCCAAAGGGCTACAAGATGTACGCCCGGCCAAGACCCAAAGGAAGACGCAGCAAAAAGTACGAGGAGGACCACTATGTCTACGGACACCCCACTGGCCGTCATTTCCGGTCATACAAGGCCTTCTTGCCCCATGCCATCGCCATCGCCATTGGCAGGCTCAGCACTTGCAACTGCGCCAATTGCCCCGGCTGGCGTGCGAAACTGGCTGCCAAGTCGAACAAGCACACCGCGGCCCAGATGCCCAACACCACGGCCCCCAATATCACCACTTCCCTCACTACCACCACTGCCTCCACTACCACCGTTGTCACCACTGGTACCGCTGCCATCACTGCTACTGCAGGCGCGGACGCAGAGGAAGAGCTTTGGGAAGACGAAAGAATTGAGTACGAGCTTAGAGCTTGGTTAGATGGACAGGCTCGCTAGAAAGAACAGGGCTTGGACTATCATTGACGTGCAGATGGGTTTCGGTCAGGGGTTTAGGGTTTTTCTCTTTTTTTCGCTCTACCATGGTTAATTGTTGTTTTTTTCTTTCTCGTTCGGATTGGCTTGATAGCCACGATTTACGTTTCCAGCGTCATGTATACTAGGTACCCCAAATCGCTTTCTTTGTCCTCTGAACATGTATTTTCATGGGTTTCCCTTTGTTTGCCAGACAGTCTCCTTTGTTTCGGCACTGCAGGTTACACAATGTTATTGTGTCCCTCGAGTCTACCCCCACGATTCTGCATCAACTTTCACATATAATTATTGTCTTCTCAGGGTTTATATACAGTCCTTACTCCCTCAAACTGCCAGAACTACCCAACTTCTTGCCTACCAACAACATGACTGACAAGAACACAGACGCCCCTCGTGGCCGCTCCAACACTCGTATCCCTCCCGAAGAGAACGTCTTCGTGCTGCACAACCACATGACCAGCCCTCGTTCCTCCCAGCACAGCGCCACTCATTGCACCCGAGGCAGAGCCATCGCTGGTGGGAGCTCTAAATCTCAAGCTCATCGCGGTCGCACTCTCCAACGCTCCAGCCGTCGTCGATCTCGCTCATCCAGCTACCCTAGATCTCGTTCCCCTAGCCAAGATAGACCAAGATACCGTGAGCGCGAGAACAGAAACATCGCGTACGCTTGCGTTGATGAGCATTGCGACCTCGTCTTCAATGATGAGCCCCAATTCCATCAGCATGTCCTCATCAATCATTACACCTGCTGCTTCTGCGACGTCCAGTTCAGCAGCACGATTCTGCAACTAGGTCATTCGATTCTCCATCTAGGGGCCGAGAGCCTCCACTGCTTCTCGTGTCAGACAAATTGCGAGGACGAGACCATCGCGCGGAGACACCAGCAGATCCATAACCGCCGAGTCTCCGCTCGCCTCAGAAATTACAACACTTGTGCGCTGTGCCGCTCAGGCGTAAAGAGTGATAGAATGGCTTTACAGAACGCCATCGTAGGTGAGTTCCTCTCTTTCGCCGGCGCAAGAAGACAAGCTAATCGTCACCCAACACCCATCATCAACACCGCCACGAATCGAGGTATCTCTACTGATGCTTTTTGTGAGCGACAGAAGCTTCCTTGCCGTGCTAAGATCACTGATGTCACTGACAATGAGCCTAGTGGAAATTTCGATGATGCTGTTGGTATGACTTTGGCTGATGAGATGATCAGTGGTCCTCAGACTAGTGCTGGTGCTGCTCGGCCTTCTACTATTGCTGCTGCTTGTTCGTCCCAGAATGATGTTGACTTTGTCAAGGCTCTTGAGATGTTGACTATCACTGCCACTAGCCCACCACCTGAGGACGAGGCTAGGGATGCTCTTGCTAGACTTGAGATCCGAGATTAATCGCTAGGGTCTCTACTGGTACGCTGTTTATCTTTTCCTTTGTCTTCTGCTTTCTAGAACTTGAAAAAAGCCAAAGATTTGATTTAGTAGATGGAAATGCCGGGGCGTTATGGAGTTTTTGCACTTCTCTTCCTTTTTTCCCATTGCGATGATCATAGACATGGAATACTAGCACATTCTTTGCTTTTGCATTTCCATCATTCTCATCTAAGCGACTGTGACCTTTGTCAATGCCGAGTTTACTTCGTATCACGTCGTCACCTCCGACGGCCAACGCCAGAAAGACCAGTACTGGGTCGAGAAACTGGTCGGAGTGGGGAAATATGGCCATGTCGTGCTCTCGATGCTATTAAAAGGACCAGTATACCGTAAGAACGTTTCCTACTTCTCTATGTATTCAGCGCAGATGGAACAGACCATGTGAGATGCGACAAGCGATGTCGTAGTCGCCGTAAACATTGTCTCTATTATGAAAAACCGAGGTTCTTCTCTCTGTGGAAGTAGATCCACTGAGAAGAACCAGACGTACTATTCTTGACATATAAACAGCCCGAGCGATCAAAGTATCAATTCATGGCTGTAATCTCTGACCCAAAGATGGAGTGTACCGGAGAGCTTCTTGCGAGGTGAGGTTGGATGAAGGTTGTGGAGAAACCGTTGTAGGGCCGATTTCGTTCTGGATTCCGAGGAAGGAAGACGTCATCTCGTACTTCGAGCTCCAAAACTAAACTCCCATCCTCTGTTCTTCATCCTTTGTTCTCATCAAATTCTCAATCGCCAGTTCCAGTCTTTCTGAACACAAGGTCGATCAATTGATCCATAATGTCTTCGGAAAACCAGACTCTCTCATCTCAGCCCGATTTGCAAGCTCTTTACCCTTCTCTCAAGTCAGAGCAGCAACAAGACCTCCCCGTCCTGCAGACAAAGCAAGACATTATTTCCTTTTCGGCCAAGCAAGATGACAGCCATGCAAATCGTCTCGACAAGGGTTTCGCAATTTTCTCGGGGTCGATCGGTGCTGTTGGTGAGGTTATTGCCGTGATGGGTAAGGACGCATGCGAGTGGCTAGGTTCGCAGACCAAGACAACGAACCAAAGGGGTCAGGATGAGTGGAAAGAGGTCTCGGAGCGATATCCGAGTATCAAAGAGGAGCACAAAGACGTGCTGGCTCATGAAGGCGACATTGAGGAGTTTGAGAAGAGATTCGAAGGCTCGAAGGTTGCGAAACTGGATCAAGGATGGGCCGTCTTCAGCCGAGATAGCAAAGTTCTGGCGGTGTTGGATGGAGAAATGTGTGCAAAGTGGAATGAGAAGTCGTAGATTGATGGAGAGGTACAGAACAATCATAGCAGGCGGAAAGGCGCTAGTTGAACTTCCGAGCTTTGGTATACACAGCAAAACATGACACGCTCACGCATCCACACCACGACAACTAAATCAAAGCATCTCTACTCACTTTTTCTCACAACCACGCATACCGACAAAACCATCATCATCATCATCATCAAAATTCTCTCCATCACATCAACAACAATGTCTTCCAACGCCATCTCCACCGCCAGAGCCACTTTGGCCGCTCTCGACCTCCCTGCCGAAGTCCAGGACATAATTATTCGCGTCATCAGCAACCCCAACTCCACTCAGGAGGATGTCATGCGCCTCGCTCGTATGATCCATACCGTACGTGCCCTGCGTCGCTGGAACCGGGTCTCCGAACGCTTCCGTGCCCAGTTTGGTCTTTGAGAACGCCCTGCTCCTTCTTCTCCTTCTTTTGGTTGAGCCTTGTATGTCAAGATCTCGTCCTATTCCTTTCCACACTGGTCTGGTCTGGTACTAACCTGGAATTGCAGGCTCCCATTCTCTTCTACAAGCTCGTCCAAGCGCACGTTGGCTCAGACAAGCCACAGAATGACGGGCCCAAGTTCAAGGTGCGATACGAGGACACGCCTATGAGGAACGTTCGTTGCTAACCTGTTTCTACAGATCCCACGTCCCTGAACTGTACAATAGCAGTCGCTTTCTCTTTGCGCAGCATGTTTTCTCTAGAGTTGATGAGGGTATTCAGAAGAGTCATGGGCAAGCACGAATGGGCTGGAGCAGAACAAAATACATCAATCATAACTAAAATTTGCAATTTTCCAATCATGTTTCCATCTCCGTAGTACACAGTGACTCTTGTAATACCATCACAATGTATAGTATTGTATCATGGGATAAACATGTCCATCGAAAGCCCAAAATATGGTTCTAAAGCCGGGGCTCTCAATGGACAGTATAGAAAGTCATTGTAATACTATGGGTCGCCATAGATTTACTAAAACATGATTTCGAATTTGAAAAGTCGAAACGTTGTAACAGGTACCGAAAAACACACGATATCTCTACGGCAAGAACGGGTCCATAGAATAGCATGATACATCAGAGTAACATGTCAAAGATAAGCTATGTCCATATAAAGCCTTAGATATGGTCTATTGACCGAGGCTCTTGGTGGAGAACACATAGAATGAGTTCATCTCTATGGATGGTTTTGAGGTTGTAAGACCTTGTCTGTGTTATAGAGAAATTGAGAATTTCCTATGCCGAAACACAAATGCCTGACATCACTTGCATGCGGACTTGACCATATCGTTCTTTTCCTCGACATCATCAACATAAGAACATCCTTCCATCATGTCTGAAACCACCAACTCCAAGCAAACCCCTACCACCAAGCAGAACATCATGTTCGCACCGCTCACGCGCAATTTCCCGCACCTAAATCCTTCGAGACCACTACTACTAGTCGCACCGACCACCCAGCCAAATTCTTGCGCCTAATGAATCGTCTGCTCACCTCCGACCAACTCAGCAACGAGGAGAAAAACACTATCAACACGTTCATCCGCCACAACTACCACTTCAACAAGGATGGCACTGCCGCCCGTATTCCACCTAAGACTGAGCGTCCCGCTGCTACCTGGAGCACCGAATCTCGCGTTCAGCCTCCTCGAATCTGGCAGCAGGATCGTGTAAACAGCTATCACAGCCACCCTAGCTCCTTTCTTGAAGATCCTACCACTGGACGTGGAAGAGAGTTTGCGGCTGCTGGTTGGTGGGAGGGTCTCTAGATCGAGAAACATTGTTCGAGAAATGGTTAGATCTGCTGTGTGTTTTGCGAAAGAGAATTGACAGTCTTGCTGACATTGTTGTCACAGATCTGACGATTGATCCGTTTGATGCTATGAGCTTGTGGTGATCATATCACAGCAGCGATGGTCACAGATGTGAGAAAGTTGAGGACGGAGGACTGAGGACAGAGGACAGAGGACAGACGAGGATACCGCATCGAAATTGGAAGGTTGCACTAGACTAGACTGGAGGAAATGGACACAGCAAAGCTGAATAAGATTGTTCAAGCAAGCAGATTCCACCCTATCTCTCTATCGCGAATTCGCAACTTGACCAGCGTGATATATAGCGCAGGATTGAGAATTCCAGAAGTATGCTATCGAACTTTTCTAGACTTTTCACCAGCAGGGCGACGTTTCTCACCCCATAACACGGCACAATCCATTTGAACTTCATCCTGCCACCAACCTTGAAAACCATCGTTACAGGCACATTTCCACCCAGATATCGACATGCACAATCAAACGTCAATATGAGGCTACGCATGAATTGATTTCGCACCTCCAACCACCGACCACGACTTACTCTCGACGTTCGACGTGAAACCCATTGGCCTTGGCTCACAAAACCGAAGACCCCAGCGCGTCCAGCATGACATCAAACTCATGGCCAAGAACTTCGACATGCGGCAGCGACGTTCCAAGCCAGTCAGAACACGAAAATCGATCAAGGGTTGATGGACGATCTTGGATCTCGCGAAGCAAGCAAAGCGGAAAGGCTCTGTGCGCTCGATCACCACTCGAATCAGTTCCAATCAACAAAGCACCAACGACGAAACGCTGCGAGGACAAAGAGGTTTTCTGTTCATCCCCATTTCCGTATCTCCTCCGCATTAGATCGCAAAATCGTGGCTTGCGACTGGACTCAAAGGACCCAGTGACTTCAGCAGTCGTGTGCGCAAGCCCACCATCGGCAGCGGTGCCGTCCATGTGCTGTCCCACCAACGGCCAGGACCAATCGCAAGATTTGACTAAGCTTAGCGCGAACTCCAATATCCTTCCGGTGCTTTACCCTTTGACTGGCATTTTCCGCAACAGCGAATGGTTCGCCGGATGTCGACAGAACCAGACAACTTCTACGGCACCACGAACAGATCATCGTGGTCAAGCACCTTGAGTCTCGGAAGGACCTATAAGGACTTATTTCAGTCTCTTCTCCTCTACCATGGTCGTGTCGGTGACACTCTTCCATACTCGCCAGTGTGCTTGGAAGGACATTGCAGCCCTGCACCGTACCGCACTATCAAAGTATCCGCTCATACGTATCTGAGTCCAGTATCACTGCTCCGCTACTTGCAGACGCCCTAGACTTTCTCGCCGGACATTGACGCCACTGCATCGAGAAGAGAAGGCGGGTTCCAGTCTCCCACGAGACACTAAGAGGGTCTTGACCACAAGGGCACAGCGTTGCGCATCGACAGCCCTGACGAAGAGCAATGAGATGCGTCATTGACAGCTCTGTGGTGTCTTGCTCGTGAGGTTTGACATACGTCGAGAGTAGCTCCCTTTCACATATTCCCGGCCTCAGCACGGATGCAATAATTGCAGCATGGTTCTGTATTGCTTGTTGCGAAGACAGTGTTGGTGATCCTAGTCGCTCTGTGGGCGAGGCTGTTCGATGACATGGCTGCTGCATGAGCATCGACGTTACCAGCCTTGCACATCTTCCTTACCCATCATCGTTGCCATGCACTCGCAGGAAACAGCTTGATTTGAACAGAGCCACAGGATACTCAACATATGTGCCGGCCTCGGACAACTTCTTCTGCATCCCTCTAGTCCCTGGCCACTTAGTCATGTTTTCGAGGACCGCGACGGTGGGATGCTAAATGTCAGAATCGACGAGGATCCAGGAACAAGATCTTGTGAAGTCGACTGTCTTGAGCTGAATTTTGGTCAGGTACAGAAAGCAAGTGACGCACGATCTGTGAGGCTTGGAGTTCCTCTTTCGTCGTTCATACAAGGGACTTCACTCAGATCGTTGTCTGAGAGGTAAATTTTGCCTCGAATGCATCAAGAGGTCGGCCTAGGTCAGATAGAAATCGGTTTTTGGACTCGACGATGTCATGCTGACAGTCGCTGCAAAAGATTTAATGGATATTTCAGACGCGCACCTTTGCTGAAAGACTAGATTGCGACGTTGCATTGTTGGAAGGAGATCGAACTCTTGAGCCGAGCCGACAAGACGCCCTTGCGTGAACGGTTCTCAAAACCGCATCCAGTCAAGTTAAGTTCGACTTGCGACAGAAAAGTTTGCTGGGCCAACAAGATAGAGCTATCAGCAACCGTGTCGACACCACGCAACTCTGCGTCTCTTGACGATCTTCGAAGGACTGCCGCCTCAAGTACTATAGCACTAGAGCACTTGTGCAGCGTCACCGCATCCTGGTCAACAAACTTTTCCAGGGCAGCTCGTCATGACATGATCTCCCAGAAGACCAGCCTGGGCAGAAAAGAAGATCCAACAGGGCAGAGCGATATCGAACAAAGAAAAATATACACAAGCCGATGCAACACCGCCGGATAAGAGAGCAGACGAATTGGAACGTACACAGACCGGCAAACAGCCGCTGGAGAGAGGAAAAAGTGAACCACAGACCGGCCAATGGCCGCTGGGTGGCAGACTAAGAGAAGATGGAAAACATCACAGACTAGCCATGAAGGGCCACCGGAAAACAAAGAAGCAAAAACTCGCGGACCAGCTCGAAGACTGCCGGGAACAAAGAAAAGCATGGAAAAGAGACATATACGGAGCCATCGAAAGATCGCCGGATGGAGATGAGAAAAAGACAGGAGATCAACCAGAGTGTGGCTCACTGAAGATGAGAAAAGAGAAGTTTGGAAGATGTTGGTTGTTATACAACACACTGGATGTACCAATGGGGCGCTGCACCCAACGTACATGGATGGGAAAAGCCAAGTATATACTCCAGGCGAGTGGCCTGAGTTGCGGTTAGATATATAGCACGAGGAAGAGTCGTTGATGAATCATACTGACCAAGGCCACAGATGGAAGACCTGGTTATATCGAGCTGTGCCGTATATATGTCGAAGACAGTTATTACGAAGGATCCTTCCTCGACAGATATAGAATGGGAAGACTCGGACCGGCAGCTAGCTGCCGGAGATTAAAGACATACGGAAGAATCTCCATGAAGCTGCTGAATCAGAGGTATGGAAGAGGATTTCATCGGACCAACAAAAGTCGCCGGAAGAAAAGGTACTTGTCCTAGTCGGGATCTAGGCCACTGGTACGAAAGACACGGGCCGACTCTTGGCCGCCGGGAGGATGATGAAGAAGAGATATGCGAGATGAAAGAACACGGCCCAGCCTGCAGCTGCCGGAGAAAAAGGACACGAAAGGAGTCGTCAGACCATCAGGGGAAAGAGCGAGTAAGGACAGCACAGGTGATGTCCGACAAGAAAATTTGGAACTAATAATATATATCAGAACAATGCTGACAACCATAGGTCTGACACAGGATATATATATGATGTATATATGTATACACAGATAAGCGTCTTACCGAATTATCGTAAGCTACTCCAATGTAGTCACGAGAACAGTATGCTTGTTTACCTTTTGGGATACATATAAGCCAGGGACTGGCTAGAGCCTAGAATGAGAGGAGGTAAGTGAGAAAGAACGAGCAACACGGACCAGCAAGAAGCTGCCGGAAAGAAAGTTACGAGAAGGATTGACACGGACCAGCATAAAGCTGCCGGATGAAAAGAAGATGTGAGATGACGACGACACAGACCAGTCAAAGACTGCTGGAAATGAAAGAGATTCGCGGACCAGTGACGAGCTGCCGGCAGGAAAGGAGAGAAAGACAAATCACAGACAGCCCCAACAAGCAATCTGGACTTTATGGGTAGAGACGAAAGAATAAAGAGACCAAGAGAGAGAGAATAGAAGGGGTAAGGAGAAGGATAGAAAGAAAGGAATTATATATGGGTACAGCCAGCGGCAGAGGCAAGGACAGGCCTTGGCTATGGCCGACGTTGAGGAGCCGTATATTTCAAGGCGAGCCTAGAGGCTGGTGTTCCTTGTCATGGTTATGGCTTCGAACTGCATGGGGTTTGCAAGGGTATAGTACAGGTTCGGCTCGGCACCAGAGCCGATCGTCTGGCAGTTTCAAGCATCTTAACCATGTTGAAGGTAAGAGCAGTATTTGACCAGCAGATTTCGAGCGCATTCAATGCCAATCGAGATGGCAAGCGAGCATCTCGAACTGAAGCTGTGTTGAAAGTGAAAGAGTCAGCGCCGAAAGAGAGGCTTCGAGGCGGCGATCTGACACATGCGACCGGGCGCATTATCTTCATGTGCTATCAGCATACAAGCTGTTGAATGTCACCGCTATTGCGATAAACCGTGAGAAGGTTGCAAGGAATGCGCTTCGCATAGAGTGACGGTGAAGGTAAGGATTCGGGGTCGGAGGTGAGTACTCTGGAGAGGAAGACGACGAGATCTTGAGTCTTCGCAGCAGAAGAAGTCGCAGCCTGTGAGCACCTGCAGTCATCGCTGTCAATTACTGCCTCAAGAACAGGAAGGCGTGGTGTCCTGCGCCTTCCTCAACAGGGCGCACTTACCTGCAACTGTGCCTGTCCCTCTGACGCCTCACGCCTGTCTGACACCCACGGCAATCAGTGAAGACTCCCACACATCGCAGCCTCAACGGCCACGTCAAGAAGAGCATGGTAGAGGTGTGCGTGACCTCGTGGCCGTCGTCGCCATGTTGCTGTCGTGTAGGCGTCAAAACGAGGAATGTGGCAGGAAGTTGTCCTTGGGAATTCTCTCGCGGCCCAAGCTTTGCGTGGGCGGACGACTAATCGACCCCGGACCTGCTTGCTTTTCTTCTTTTCACTGTCGCTTAGTCGTCAGACAGTCACTTGTCTGTATTATGTTTGATGATCAGACTTGGACCAATATATAGGGAAACAAGAGGCTTCAAAGATTTGGCCAGCGACGCCGGTGTTGAGGCCAAGTTTGCGGTTGAACGGCTGGATGGCAAGATGTGGAGGACAGCTAGGCTTGCATTCTTCTTTTCGTGACGACGGCGAGGTTCACAAGATCACAATTGAATCATTCCATGTAACATATATAATACTGGTCTGATGTCTTCTTCATCTTTGTTACGGCACGCGCTATGGAAAAACTTCTTCAAAAACTAGCGTGATATATTTGACATATTCAGGCAAAGTCACAAGCAACGAGTGAGCAACCCACAACCCTTCATTTTGGCAGCATTTGTCTTGCCCTCAGAGCGATGTCGACTTGCTGTATATATTTCCCATCTGTCCGGTGCCTTGGTCGATGGAAAAATGGTTCAGAACAAGGATATAATATGAGAAGCACAACATATTAACGAAAGTGTGAATATATAGAGACATTTAATCTTCATGGATACCATAACAATACATTCTCAACCCCCAACCAATTTCCTTATCCACCATCCCAATGGGTCATGCAGGTCATATCATTAGAGTCAACCCTTCAATCCTTACAACATGAGAAGAGCACCAAGCCCGGCAGCAACACCAACACCAGCACCACCAGCCTTCAAATTGCTAGCAGCACCAGTTTGAGAAGCGGAAGCGGAGGCTCCGGAAGCCGAACCACCGTTTGTTACAGCGGCGACTTGAACACCATAAGAAGTGCTCGTAGTCTGGGATCCGGAAACAGTAGTAGTGATGACGCTGGAAGCGGTAGTCTTGGCCTGGCACCCTGACCAAGAAGTCCATGGAGCGTTTGAAGCCCAAGGACCGGAAGTCCAACCAGACCATGTGCTGTCAGGGCAAGCACTGCCGCCCCACCACGAAGTCCAGGGACCGTTCGTCCATGCGCCGGATGTTCCCCAAGGACCCCAGCCATTGTTGGTGCCGTTGCCGTTGTTGTTGGCCCAGAAGGGACCGTGACCATTTTGAGGTCCACCCCAGCCTCCGCGACCACCAGGGCCACCGACACCAGCCCAGGGGAAGGCGGAAGGTGCTGCAGTGATGCTAGGACCAGCCGATTGCCAGTAAGCGGATGCAGCTGAAGCGTAGCTAGACCAGGCAGAAGGAGCGGCGCTTGGTGAGACGGAAGCCCAGTAGCTTGATGCAGCTGATGCGTAAGATTGCCAGTCGCCAGTAGCTGAGGGACCACCAGCAGATTGCCAGTAAGAAGAGGCGGCGGAAGCGTATGATTGCCAGTCGTTGTTGTTGTTGTTTCCACCTTGGGGCGCAGCGGTAACGGAGCCAGCAAGGGCAGCCGTGGCAGCAAGGATTGAAATGTCAAACTTCATTGTGCAGGTTGTATGTCTCTTGCTTTTCTTGTATTGGAAGGGCGTGTTGTATATGGGTGCAGTGCAGAATGTGGACAAAGAAGAACTTACTCGGTGGATACAAACCTTCTATATACCTATCACTCGTCGCACCAGCCGCGTCATTCAAGAGGGAAAAAATAAAAAGGGACCCTCTGTCGGACACTGTCAAGCACCGAACAGCCCCGCAATTCCCTGCCTCCTCCTACAAGATGGATCACACGTCTGACACTTTGGTCAGAAATCCAAGAAGTCGTGACGCGTATTGTCCGAAAAGTGTGTGAGGCAGGTTGGAGGTGACGAGTGAGAAAGGCAAGCAAACAGTGAGAAAGCTCCAGCCTTGGCAGGCAAGAATAAGCTCCAGCTTCTGCAATGTCCGAACGCTATTCCTCTTGTAGTTTAGTTTGTCCGTGGGGTATCCCGAAACGCAGGCAACGTCACGTACTGGAAACTGCTTCACCTTTTCTTTCATCCTACATCTTCCTGCTTCACATCCATGATGCTCTTTTCTTAGGCCTGTACAGCCTCCTTGATGATGCTTCGGGGAATTCTTCACCCAACCCTTGTATCTTGTCATTCGTGCTGCACATACCCTTTCGCCATCGGCAGGTGTCTGCGTATTATCATTCATCTTGCTGATCTCGCATAATTCCAACAGTACAAGCCAGTCAGCTCTGCATCTTAGCCATCTTTAACCACGTTTTCGCCTTGAATTTCCTTGCATGCAGTACTCAGCCCTGCAACGTGACGTCTTATAACTCCGACATCAATCCCCACTCGACCATCTTCCTCAGGCTTGAGCTTCCATGCAGCAACACTTACCGGAATGATCGTCTGCTGACATTCCGGTTACCCGCGGGCTGCGATGTGTATCGAGTGTCGAGAACTGTATGTATCTCGCTGGTCTTACCCATAGTTCTGTCAGATCAAGTCGTGTCCGCCACGCGTGTTGTAGTACGATTACGCTTCATGCCCAGACGGGTGTGTAGCCTTCTTTGCAGCCTTCTTTTTGAGCCAAGCCACGTCTTCGAAACCCCTTGAGTATCCAGATTTGCTTGATTCCATGATACTCGACAAGCCGCGCGGCTGTCTTATCCATACTAACACTACAACCTTGCCAAGTGGTCCTTATACATGTTCCTACAGAATTATCCAACTTCTTCGGCTAGTCAAAAGTATCTGCTATGATCACACCCTTCAACATCCATAAATAGTAGAATTGTGAAACCTCAGGAAGCAAAAGGATTAACATTCAACCATGCCTCGACTCTGTCCTAATTCACATTCTGCCTATTGTCATCCTCTCCGTAGTCTGGGTTTGATCTTCTGCACATCTCTCCTCGGGGCACG
This sequence comes from Dothideomycetes sp. NU30, assembly GCA_026013035.2. Classification (NCBI taxonomy): domain Eukaryota; kingdom Fungi; phylum Ascomycota; class Dothideomycetes; species Dothideomycetes sp. NU30. The sequence continues at coordinate 28,799 of BSBH01000042.1, forward strand.
ATGGATCTACAAGAAGATGAGCATTATGTCGGAGGTCTCAGGCCCCGACAGTGAATAGAGCTGACATGTTGTCGGTGAAGTGAAGGTCCGACCTGCCAAGGCATATACAACTCGTTCGCCTCTTCATCTTCCACGGGTTGGATCTTGTTTTTCTTTCCCTTTTTGCGTTCTTTGCTTCTTGCTCGTGCCAGAACGTAGCATCTAGGTAGAAGAATAGCAGAAATAGTCCAGTTGGCTACACCTTTCTCACCATTCATCAACTCCTCCAGACCTCTCAGACACTACCATAGCAGAAAAAGTTCTTCTATTCGAATCGATCGCTTAAGGATACACACGACAGTGAGAACACAATGCAGACGACTCCCGTGGACTCCATGGAGAAAGTGCCAAGAATCCTGTTGTAGATACGACCCTGTCTCAGCTCCACCCTCAACTTCACTCCTTGGAACCGACTTCACTTTCTATGTTCAAGGTTTCTTGGGAGGTTGAGCTTGATTTGAGGCCGCTCGAGAGCCTGTCCTCCCAAGATTGCTAGTCTTTGATCGTAAGCGTTGTCTGACTGGCACGAGGCACCTTTGACGTCGGGCTGTGGAGACATAGGAACTGCTCAAAGAGCTATTGGCAACATTGTGCCAGCGTATTTGTAAGGGTTGAAATACTGGGACTATTCTCAAAGAGCAGGTTGCGAAATGGACTGAGTGCGCGGCGACCCTGTCCAAATCCCGTTAATGTTGGAGTGGGGAGAGGAGCAAGATCAGTTTAATTGTTCCACTGAATTCCGACCCTATGCCGAAGTCAGCACGTAGTAGCTACTGATGAATCCCCAAGTCATACACCGACTAACATCTTGTCAATTATGATAGAATTATTCCATGTGTAAAGGTGAAAGCGCCAATCGGATTCACTAAACAGTTCTATCCCGGCGTCGACTGGTCAGCGTCCTGGAGGCGGCGTTGTTCAGTATCCATCTCCCAGAGTACCTAAGATTCAGATAGAATCTGTCGGATGAATCCAAGGACCGCAGCGTACTCTTTTTGGGTCAAGGAAGGTCAGAATACCAAAATTGCCATCCTTCTTGCCGGTGGAGGCGCATGTTGGAATGGCGAGAACTCGGCATTGTACTCAAAACCATTCTATCAGCCCTTCGAGGGCCTCGACGGAGATCCGACTGACTTCGGTGGCTTCTTTACCACTGAGAACCCGGAAAATCCACCCGCTGATTACACTCTGATATATCTCCCGACAGCGAATGGAGAGGTCTTCCTTGGCGATTCAGTCACGACCTACAACGTGCCAGAAATCAACGGACATCCAGCAGATAAGATTAAGATTCTGCATAACGGTTATGACAACGCCTTGTCCGCATTGGACTGGGTATTCCGAACATACACGAAGCCCACGAATGTTGTCGTGATGGGTCGGAGTGCTGGTGCGATCGCGACTCCACTCTACACGCATATTGTTGCCCGCCACTATCCAGGCGTTTCTGTCACACACATCGCTGATGGTGCGGGAGCCTATCGCGTCGGCGACAAGATTGTGCCACACTTCCAATACTGGGGAATAGCAAATGTCTTGCAAAGGGTCGACGGTTTCAAGGATCTGAATATCGAAGACTTGTCATTTGAGGACCTCTACATCCGAGCCGCTGAGCTTCACCCTGAGATCATATTCCACCAGTACAACGAACAGAATGATCAGATCCATGCACTATTCATGCGCCTCATGAGTGTAGATGACGAGGAAGTTTCGGTCAATCTGGAGGATGCGCATGCCCACATTCGTGCGACGGTTCGCGATTTCCGCACCTACACCAGCTGGGGAAGCGACGAAGGCATCATTGGCGGATACTACGATGCAGTCCTAGCAAAAAATGCACTCGACAATCATGGGTGTCCTCATGTGCTGGACAGATTCTACACTAGGCAGGTCAACGGGGCCCGATTTCTTGACTGGTTCACTGCTGCCATTACAGGAAACCAGGTACAAGACGTTATCTGCGTCGATGGCAAGACGTCGGAGTATTACTGGACACGGCCTAAAATCCCCTGAAACAACGAGAATGGAGAAATCTGTGCAACGCAAATATGCAAAACGGTCGTTGTGAAGACAACATGCTTTATGGACTTGAGATATTGGCTATAGTATTATAGCATCGAGAATAGAATATCAGCGAGCTTTTCGGTGACCCTGTAGATAATGTCCAATGTATGATCATTCACCATGCTTCTATGACTATGATAGTGTTTATGTAGCTACTTAGATCAGCAGTGATGCTTGCGAGAAGTGTCTGGAAAGTCTTCACTTTGTTGAATATTACGCCTGGATCGTTGATATCTATCGTGCCCCACTAGCAGGATTTCCTTTTGATCTTGACTTACTTCTCACGTCACCCAAGCGCGGTCGCCCAGCTGAGATCTTGTGATCCTCACTGTATTGCTCCCACACCAAACCGTCTATTTACTCTTTGATAAGCCTTGGCCTCACACCCCAAGAGCATCAATCTGTAGCCCTACGCAGCTTCCACACAATATTCATGACACGGCTCTCTATTGTGAGCTTCAGTTGTCATCACATCCACGCACCCGCATCTCAAAGTTCGTAGCCCTGGAACATCATCTTGTTCTCACACACTCACACTTATATCAGCTCAAAGTCCTGCGAACTCTCCATATTCCAAGTCCTTTTTTCTTCTTTCTCCAGCTGGCCGCAACATCTCATTCCGCACATCTCCAATCCGCCAGACGTTACTTTCGAGATGTCATTTCACATGACACTCCGAGTATCTCTTCGCCCATGGAGGATCAAGATCGTCACTTCCTGGACAATCCGAGCCGCATCTGGTGATCTTTCTCACTTGATTGTTGGCCACCAATCTAAACTGATTTCACGTACCGTACAACCAGTCAAGAGAAGGCTCAGGTCGTCAAGACTTCCTCTTGCCCAGATCGACTCCGCCAACCAATTTGAGCTCATCACTGCGGCCCACGTCTTCGAGCATCCAATCTGCCCGATTGTGTCGCATACTTGGCCAATTTTAGGCTATGCATGTATTGTCTGACTCACCCAGCCTTGACGCATCTTCCAAGCTTGTGTCTCTAATCAGGGATCTTCGGCTTTCCTGATGTCTAGGTCATCAAAGCTAGTCATCTTTCAAGGACACTTCTTGCTCCACAAATGTAAAAGAGAGGGCACATTCATTCATTAAGCGGCTTTGACACCACCTCATCCTGCGAGTTTTGCCACAAGATCTTTCCCTTCCCCAGCCGACAACACAAACACCGCTCCTCTCTCCTGCACAACCTCGGATCCTGGAGACTTTCTGATACGACCATGCTATCCTACCACACCGACACGATTGATGTCTTTGGCTGTGAGGGATCTTGGATCACATCCCCCTCCACCAAAAACTCTTCTGCACATCTTCGGAGCGAAGTTTTTCCTGTCCAGCCATGAATACAGGAGACCTTCGGGTGAGCTGCCTTATTCATCCATCCTGCGCATGTTTGACACACCTCGATCGTTTCTGGCACTCTCTTCCCGGTCTTTGTCACTCTCCAGCCACTTCAACGCTGTCACAGAGCCGAAAATGGGATCGAGCCCAAAGCACCGGTCTATTCTCATGCGACAGCTATGGTATCTGCCGCACTATCATACTCAGACAACCACCAACCAGACAATTTACCTACCCAGGTTGAAGGCATGGCTTCTTCAGCGCCCAGTCTGTATGACACAAACACCACTGCCACATTGTCTGTCCGCCGGATCTGCCTTGACTGACTGACTGTCTGCCACACCTCCATCATACTCCGACCATCATTCGTTCTTGGATCAATGTATTGGCCAGCATGTCTTGCTCTCCCTACAGCCACGAAAATATTACCGACTCCGTTAACACCCATCTATCATATGCTAGTCTTTTGTTCGTCATCTCAGGTCAACGCAGGGAGTGCCTTGTTGAGCAACAGGACTTGTTCAAGACGCGGGAGCGTTATACCGCGAACACCAGCGGAGTATATGGTGGGACAATCTGTCCTGCTACCCTCATGCTACGGGAAATTGGCTCTCTCAGAGCTCTGAAGTGTGGATGTGGAATGCCATCCGTCCTCTTCCATCATCCTTCTTGTGTTGATCTCATAGCAGGTTAGTTCCTCATGGCCTAAATGGCCGGCTATATATAGCCAAAACGGTCTACATGATCGTGGACTCTTGTGTTTCTGTTCGAGTCTGGCAAACTCATATATAGTCACCAAGGTCAATTCAATCGCGGTACCAAGGGAGTCGTACCCCTGTCCGAGGCTAGTTGAATGTGGAGTTGGAGAAGGGCGGGCCGTAGGGAAGCGCCCTTGCCTTCTCCAAGTGGATGATGAAGTTGAGCTACGTCGACCAACGACCACAAGGGGCTACGACTGATTGTTGGGGAAGTTGGTGTTGGCAATTCCCGGAAGCTTTTCAACTCCTAAAAGCGTTGCGGAGTCTCGTACGTGACCATCTAAGGCATCGACTGTCTCCTTGCAAAGCTCCACCTGCCAATCATCATAGAGGAAAGGGTATCCTGATTTTCGTCCCAGGCTGTGGTACCACGTCGACTCGACCGACTTTTCTGAAGGCTCGATGATCTGTGTTGGAACAATGCTGGGCCTAGATGGCCATTGTATTTGAAGGGGTTGTTATCTGTGATGAGGCACCCTTTCCTCCTCTCGATAACGAAGCAGAAGAGTCGTCGATCTTGCGACATCGCTACCACTGTCGGAGTTTCCAAATCTTGGATCTGGGACCTTTGCGTCCTCACTGATGCAGAATTTGTCACCGCAACAAAAGCTCTCGGCCTATATGGCTCATTGTATATAGCCATCTCGGCAAACTCATCCCCGGAGACGACTGCCTTGAGCAGCGGCGCCATCGCTCTCGTGACAACGCCACCACTATCGGAATCTTTCCTGATCATCTGGAGACTCGACCTCCTCGTCACGGCAGAGGGCCTCATGGGACAATCACTCTCGGTCTACATGGCCTAACTGTATATAGCCATAACGGCGACTTCGATCGTGGAACCACTTTCGCCATTAGTGAAAATATCTCGATAAGCAACAGCGCCAGCTGAGGCTTGAGGGCCGTCGTGTTGCTACTCTTCTCTGTGAGCACAATCAAAGTCTAGACTAAGTGCTTATGCTCCTGTCCATCGCCATGGTCACTTTGGTGGTCACTCACGGGAAAAAATTGCCATGGTCACTTTGGTGGTCACTCACAGGACGGCCGTCTCACTGAGCAGAATGACGCCTCCATGGCCTTTGCTCGCCTCAGCAGTGGTGGTCACTTCAACGGCAATCTTCGTCGTCGTGATCATTACGCCAACTCTCCATCTTGTCCATTGCCAAGGTCACTTTACTGGTTACGATTAGGGAAACTGGTTGTGTATGCTCCCGTCTGCCGTACCGTGGTTCGTGTTCAAAAAAAGCCTTGTCTCTCTGTACTAGAAGAGTTGTACTTGCACAGGGGTATTTATGGAGGATAGCCATATTGCGGCTGTGATGATTGGTCGCTGATCTCTCACCATCACTACGAGTTCTCGCACCTCAGTATCGACTTCCCCAAGGACTGCAGCGTTGAATACGTCTTTGACGACTTTGCCCGTCCCAAATCCATCGTCGAAGTTGTCAAACCCATCGGCTAGGCCTTCATGGCCTCAGGAGAAGAGCGCCTCGAGCAGCACCGTCGACTCAATTGGCTCTGGTTGTGCTCACAGTGCTGACCTTCTCTGTGTGCACGACCACTGTGGTCACCCTGATACCGTCTCCCAGGATGAGCGTACCCGTTGACGTGCCGGTGCATATGCTCCCTCCAATTCACTCATCGCGAGTCTGCCAGCATGGCACAATAGGCTGCCGCTCTCGCTCTTGAGTCGGCTCCTCGTCCCAAGGTCACTGTCACGACCAACAAGGTCAGCGTTGATGCCGAGATTGTGGGTCTCCGTCAGCAGATCAAGGGTACGTCTACTCTATCACTAGCCTCAGGACGCAGGGGTCCCGCTGGGTTTGGCGATGGTCGACGTTGAGGCAATAGCGAATCCCATACAAAACCCTTTGCCATCTGGTATTGACTTGGACCAACCTGCTCTTGAGGCGTTTGCGCTACATGCGCCATACAGGAAGCATGTCTCAACGAGCAGAACGACATCTTTAGTTCTTTTGCCCACCTCAAACGGCTTCTTATCCGGCCGTAATGACCTTGTCGACTCTCGGTCTATCAACGAGACTGTTCATGCTGATCAGGGACATGGCCATGTTGGCTTCTGCAACCTTGACCATCTCTACCAGGACGATGACACTCATGGTCGACACCAGTACAGCAGACCTTGCTATACTCTGTCGCAATATATATGGGCACTGGTCCAAGTGACTGAAAATATGCCACCCTCTGCACGGCACCAAGCAGTTAAAGAGAAGATTTCATAGCTTGGTAGCCCGTCTAACCATCTCGATGAGTCCGACATCTGCTGCCCCAGAGGTCATTGGGACAACGACCCCATGCACTGGGAGCGAGAGACTCTCAAGCTAAGGATAAAGTGCTCCGGTCCATGTGACCTGTAATATCGCACTCGTAGGGTCGGAAAGCTGGTCAAACTCTGTCATCTAGAAGAAATCCATTCTTCGAGTGAAAAAGAAGATCTACAACGAGATTACTTTCGTATGGGAGAAGGCTCTCCACATCAAGGTTGTCACTGCTCGACAGTTCGGCCGCCCTTCCCAAGCTCGAGGATTACATCAACCTCAATCTTCTGTCTCGTACTCGCAGAGAGGATACGACGCCGAGCATCCTTACTCTACAACAACTCAATACCAACAACGAGAGTAGACAGAGTCGTCTGGTTGAACAAGTAGGACGTGTTTTACCTATCATAGTTGGGCTTGGAATGTGAAAACGATACAGCAAGAAAGTTCGAAGCAGAAGATATGGTGGCTCATCCCTTCAAAAAAAAAAAGGGCACGGGGATGCAGAAGCACAGAAAGATGGATATAGAAAGATCGTGTCCAGTAGACGGATTAGCAGTCAGCAGTATGGAAGAGCATTGCTAAAAACCATAGCACGCTGCGCAGACGAGGTGAACACAGGGGTGATGATAGATCGTTAGTGCTTCCATGTATTTGCTGTACAGATATCAATCTCATCAACCTCTTTCTGGAAACTTTCCCTCCTCAATTATCTCGTGGATAAGCATGTGTATAGTAACATAACAACACAACGTAGAAGTGAAGTACCGTCTTTCTTGCTCCCAACCTGCCCCACGAACCTGAGCACATACTGTAATAGTCCCAATTCCAAGGCTGCAGATCGAACCGAAAAGCTGAACTGCATTACTCCATACTCTTCTCAGTATCTGACACTCTGATAACCTCGTCGAGTCTTTTCATCCGATATCTTCGCGATGCTTCCCGTTGTCAAGTCACGACCTCGTTGAACCAACGACAAATTAGGTAGTGACGGGAGGTGGGCGGTGGGTACCATCTGCGGGGCCGGGCGGATACGAAGAAACAGCGTTGGTTCTTTTGGTGGTCGGTGGTTTGGCTGGTCCACTCGCGGCTGTAGCAACGGGTCGCTGGGATTGAACGGGAGACGATTGTGATGGTGAAGTAACAAGAGATGAAAGTCGAAGCGGATGTGCGAGCTGTGTAAATGCATGTGGACGACGGTGCAAGAATCAAGGGTCGGTCTATAGAGGAAACGATATTAGCAGAGTTCCAAGACACAGAGGGTGATCAGCGTAGAAATGTTGGCGAGACTCGGCGGGCGAGGAGTCTGACCGGGAATGGAAAGATTGTTATGGTTGAGCAGCATCAACCTCTATAACACACAGGTTGCAAAATCTCTAAACATCAGTAGAATATCTGCCTATACATCAAGTCTGTTTTCCCCGCCAGAAGCAAAAATCATAGTACAAAAGGGAGGCTACTGCGCAAGCAGATCAAAAAACCTCTAGACAAGAGACCAATATAAACAAAGTGAAAAATACAGCCCTCGAACATATCACCGAATATTCTAAGTTCATGCTCCTCAATTCTATGACCATCTACCGTGACATACCCTGTCACCACCATGAGCTTCAACGAAAAAGCAGCAGTGGTGTAGTGGTAGCACACCGCCAAAACTGAGTCAAGCAATCGGGGGTTGGGACCCCTTTGGATAGCGGGTTGGCTTGAAGCTTGATAGGTCGAAGGCGGAGGTCACGAGGTCGAAACTCGCCTGCTGCGATTTTTTCTATCCTTCTACTCATTCCTTTATTTCTTTTGTTTTTGAGCTTTTGATTATATAGTCAGAGTAGGAGGGTTGGTCTCAAGGGGGAGGAATCATTTTTTACTATGCTTTGACTGGACATGAGGTTGATAGAGAATTAGCTATGCTCCTCAGAGTTTTACTTTGGTTGTATAAGTATCTTGCAAGACAAACATCTACAATGAGATCTCGCAAAGGGAAACAACTTTTGAACATGCTGTAACGAGACATAAAGTTTGCAGCTGATCACACATATCCCATTGAGAGCTCAGAGATAGCAGAATGGTCTCTGTTTCCTTATTGGAGCATAAGTATGTAGAAGCCAGTGGGCTCAGGTCTCATAGAGGGAAACTCACTCTAAGCATGATATAAGCAGGCATAAGGATGAGAGCAAACTTGATATACTCTACTAAGAGCTCTAGTGTGAGAAAGATAGATGTTCTTTGAGATCTTGGTATCTTATTTGGTTCATTATCTAAGTTTTGTTATCCTAGTTTTACAACTTCTTTGTCTTCTATACCACCTTGTTGAGACTCGCAAGCCGCATTTGTTTGCTGTCTCATAAGTGGCATTCATGCTGATTCTTCTTTCAAGCGGTTAGATAGAGCTTCTTCTGCACCACATGTACCCAAGGGTATCGTTGTTCTCTGCTTTCTCCACCTTTGCATCATCTGCTCCGTCCACCTTTGTATCACCCTCTTCTTCCGTCTCTGTGTGATTTGCTTCTTCCACCTCTGTACTGTTTGCTTCTTTCTCTTTCTCAGGAGTGTAAATAGGCGTCTCTTCATCACTGTTCGCAACCTCACCACCGGAGTCCTGATCTTCTTGCATCATCACCCCTGCGATTTCCCCGACGGAACCAATATCCACCACCCCACCTTCATCTTCGATGGCCCATCTCAGATATGCTTGCACATCAGCACTACCACCAAACACCACATCAGGCTGTCTGAACCCGGCCCAGAAGCTCTGATGTGTTTCGCTCATCCTGTCTTCCAGCAGTCTCTTTGCAGTGTCTCTGATCGCGTACTCGAAAGTATCCCTGTCAAGCTCGAAAACACAGTTCCACATCTCCACCAATTCTCTGGGCGTCAAACTACGATTTCTGATGAACTGTCTTGTTTTTCCATATAAAGGACTGATAAATGGTTGAATCTGCAAAAGCAACACAATTTCATAGACTTGAACCAAGAATTCGAATTCTTCGGGTGGACTGATGAAGATGGAAGTTCCTTTTGCTCTGTTGACGGCACAAAGAACGTATCTTAATGCATTGGGGTTGACGTGGGTGTATGGCCATTCGAGGTAGATCCGGAAGCGGTAGGGAGATGTTTGATGATATTTGATTGGTCGGCTGAGGAGGAGGTAGTGGGCCAATAGACTCCAGTAGAGTAGATTTGGAGCTGAGAGGTTGGTGAAGAGGACTTCTTGTGTGTAAGGTGTGTGTTGGTGGAGTTCGAAGGTATACTTGGGGGCGAGGTAGGCTGGGCAGATGTGGTAGAGGAAGTCCATGGTGGTGAATTTGTAGGTTTGAGTATGACCTTGGTTGGTAGAGGAAGTGTCGGTGGAGGCATAGCTGTGGAGGCTGGAAGAAAGTCTTTTTGTCCTGCTAAGCACGTGTCTACGTTATTGATCGCGTGCAATCGCATGCTTTTTGAGAGACTCGAGTGATAGAAGAAGAATATTGCTAAGCACGTGCGTAAGTCACTACTTGTGTGCAAGCGCATGGTATCTAGAAGACTCTGGTGATGTGATGAAGGGAGAGAAAGAAGGAAAAGTCTGCTTGTCTTCCTCAGAACGTGTATATGTTTTTGACTATGTGTAATCGCATGCTTGTTGAGATATTCTGGGGTTGGGAGAAGAAGAAAGCCTTCTTGTCTTGCATAGTACGTGTCTACATCACTCGTCGCATGCAAGCGCATGCTATCTGGTATATTCTGGTGCTGAAAGAAGGGAACGATTTGCTTTTGTCTTAGTCAGCACGTGCTTATAGTAGTGGTTGTGTGCAAGCGCATACTACCTGGAAGAGTATAGTTCATCATAGCAGATCAATGATGTCCTTGGTTGTATATTTTCTCGCTTGATTCAGCAGTGTTGTATGTCACAAAGTCAGTATCTTGACAGCATCAATCACGTGCTAGCAGATCTCCTTATGCATTGCGTTTCATGCTTGACCACAACATGGTCGACTTGAAAATCGGATTTAGATCTTTCCTCGTCAACCACTCTAGTCCTGGCGCACAAAGCTCACTGAGCTTGGGTACTATAGCAAGGTCGATACTACACGTATCCATGTAATTCGAGACTGACAAAGATTCCTGGTCTTCTAGGATCATATCTTGAGTCCACAAAGGCCCCAAATCTTAATCTTGGCCGCGTGCCGTTCAAAGTCTCATTTCAGGATGATGGATGATGATGCATATGTGATAGTCGGAATGATTCGCCTATGAAATGGTTGGGATGATTTAGATGGGTTCCTCTCAGACGTCTGGATTCAAGCTTAGCTTCAAGTGATTCTTGATGGCTGTCCATGTCACTCTGGAATTTCATTCAACATCCTCCCCCACCGCCTCCACTTGCAGCTGCAGCAGCAACGGCAACGCCTCCATTACGACGACTATATCTTCGATGCCCACTATGCCCACCATATCCACCATATCCATTGGATTCTTGAGTGTGATGGCGTCTTGCGCAGCAGAGTACTGAGAAGAGCTGGGTGAAGAAGCCCATATCTCTGATGATGATGCGGAGGATTGTGTGCTGTAGATTGTGAAGATTTGAGATGGGACCCAAATTTCGATATATTGACCACGATGATAGGATATTTGTGTGTGGTCGCTCAAAGCGTTGAAGAGGTTTGTTTGTCTATTAGTCGAAGTTCGATGTCAAAGGTGGTCGCTTTCTATATAACAAGAATCTCGTTCAAGGAGGCGCAGTGGTACACAGCCTGATTCCTTCCGCTGAGAGAGAGACCAATCACGTACGACAATAGTTAAAGCCTTCGATAGGAGCATGCATATCGAGCGTGTCATGAGCAGGGCTGAAGAAGAGGAGGTAATGTATTTTTAACAGTTGTTAGACAGTATGAAAAAGTTGAGGGATCCGTCTACCAAGTACGTTCAGTACACAATTTAGTAGGGCAGCGGTGTTCTCTTGGAGTAGTTCCATTTCAGCATGATGCGATATAACACACACGAAATGGTCGGATATTCAGATCGCTTGCGCAAAAGCGTCTCGAATCAAGCTTACTTCCAAGTGGTCATTAACGGCTATCCATGCTAGTCTTGATCTGGATTCAACACCCTCCCCCGCCGCCTCCACCACCTCCCCCACTGCCACTAACTGCAACACTTGCGGCTGCTGCAGCGCCGGCAATACCCCCGCCATGTTCAGCATGCCCACGACGTCCACGATGTCCATCATGCTCATGGTGTTCACCCTGCCCACCTGCTTTGCTGCTGCGGCCGCCTCTTCCACCACCAAACCCGGCCCCAACATCCCCTCCAATGTTGACATCAGCCCCTGCAACAGTAGCAGCATCTGCACCCGCAGCCATAGCAGCCGCCGCACCATCAGCCATTGCATCAAGATGTTTGTTCATCTGCTCCAGCGGCCACTCATTCTTCTCACACATGACCTCCTCCAGAAACGCCCTCGAAAAATGTTGACAGTTCGCAAACCTCAAATCATATTTCCACGACCCAATCAAGGTCTCCATTTTCTCCTGAATCTGTTCATGGTCCATACGCGTCCAGCCCACATGAAGGCATAGAGACCTGTCGTTCTCGGGTTTTCCCGGCCAAGGTGGGAGATATGTTGGCGCTGAACGCGCACCAACGCTTCCGGACTCGTTGGACTGTAGACGTAATGCGTATTTGCGCCCGTTGACGAAGAGAACGGAATGTCTAAGCGCTGAGTAATTGTTGGCAAAGCTGAGCCAGAGTGGATACCCTTTCGATTAGTCCAGCAGGGGAGGTTTGGATTCTTGTTCTTGGGTCTGGTGGCTTCCTGCGCAGCAGAATATTGTGGAGAGGTGGACGAAGACTGGCATGTATCCGATGCTGATCTGAATGATGGTTCCCAGGATAAGATCGCAGGGATTGTAAAGATTCGCAATTGAATCCGATTTGGATATGTTGGCCACGATGATAGAAGCTTTGTGGTCAAATAAATTGGTAGAGAGTTTATCTATTAATGGAATTTGGATTCGGAAGGAATCGCTCTTATATAACAAAATGCTGGGTCGAAGAGGCGCAGTGAGATGCAGCCCGATTCCTCTGACTGACAAAGAGGCCAATCGAATACGACAAGGCTGAGCGCCATCAGTCGGAGCTTGGATGTCTAACACCGGGTACTGGATCTTTGATCTCGAAGTTTTTGAACTTCTCTTCCGAATCTACTAGAATTGCAGATAGGAAGTCTTGCACAAGAAAACGTCTCAATCGCTTCGAACTTCTGGCCATGTCTGATTAGAAACAACAACAATCAAAGCTAGGTATGCGCTCGTGTGTCTCGATTCAGGTGGGCTTCCAAGTGATTGTTCATGGCCCATGAGTGTACCATCTATCTCTCCCTTCGCCGCGGCATACAGCGCTCCCTCCATCGCAGTTTTGGTCTCCGTTGCTTCTATCACCAGAGCCTCGTCCGAAGTCTTCAAGAACCTCCACCATCACGTCTACCCTCAACACCCTCTCGAGGATAAAGTGCAGCCGCTACTATCATCGGATCGTCCGAACCTCTAGCCGCAGCACCTATCGCATGAACAGCCAACCGACCAAGATAGTCATTCACGCGCTTAGTTCCCTCGAAGTTGTGGTCAAGCAAAACTATACTCAACAAGTTCCGTGAAAAATCCCGCGAGTTGTGGAAAAGCATGTCAAATTCCCAATCGCGCATCAATGCTTGCGCTTCTTCCTCGACTTCTTCTAAGTCTCTACGCGTTGTTCCGACATGAATGTATGACATGTCCCGATAACCCGAATTTTCCGCCGAAGATTGAGGATATATCGAAGCTGATCGCGTCACTGAGCCTTCGAAGTCTGTCCATGGCAGGTTGAGATCGTACTTGTATCCGTTGAGGTAGAAGTCGCACTGCCGCAGGGCGGCGAAACCTTGGGGAAAGCTGAGATAGACAGGACGGCTTACCCAATTCTTTGGAGAGAAAGGCTGTGAATTTCCCTCTCCGATGCATCTGGATTTCTCTTCTTGAACTCGACTGGCCTGTTCATCTTGCGTGGGTTTGTTCTTGTTTAGGTAGTGCAAGATAGTCGACAGAAGCATAACGATTACTCGGGCCTGCAACAATCAACGACTTGTTATACTTCAGATACTGTCTGCTGGGGACAAGACTAATGTATATACGCCAGATTCGATGAGGCGCAGCCTGAATCCTTCCCAAGGCGTGGAGCCAATCAGATACGAGGAAGACGATGGAGAAATCATCAGAGCTTTTTCAAGCGACCTCGATACTCAAAGATATGGAGTATGAGGAAGAGAGGGATATATTATCGGCTGTCCAAAGCATTATAAGATGGCCGAAAAAGAAAATCATAGAAGATCACTCGATCTACACCAGAGCCAACAGAAGAGCTTTCGGGTTGCGTACTGATGGACCCCAAGCGACATATAGAAAGCCATAAGGCTAGGATCCAAAGTATATCTTGATGATCAACAGGCAAGGAGTTCCGATCTTCCAACATAGCTAAAAAAACAAAACAAAAAAAATGCAGCGCATGGTGGCTGTGTTACGATTTGCGGCTGTGTTCACGTTACGAAGAAGCGAAGTCTTCACATACGATGGCTGCTGCCTGGACAGTCAAAGTTCAAGAGCATGTTTTCGAGTCCTTAGCGGACGTGTTGTTGAACATGTGTTAGGACATTGCTCTCATTTTTACACCAACCTCGAACGACGTGGTAGACCATCAATGTGTTTCTTCGGCGAAACCTCGGCAAGTACAAATTTTTGCCAGAAAACCCCGGCAACAAATTTTGCTTGCAATTTAACGCAAAAGTACCGCAAAAAAGAAAGATTTCTTCTTGCAGAGGTTGTGAGACATCATAGAGGAAAAAAGTTATGACCACGCCAGGGGTCGAACCTGGAATCTCTTGATTCGTAGTCAAGCGCCTTGCCATTGGGCCACGCGGCCATTGCGTGTTTTGATGAAAGAAGTACAGAAACACAGGAATATGTAGTTGAGGTCAATCAGTGATCCCGCTTTGCTACTCGGAAGACATGTTGCTACCGTCCAGCCTGAGATTGAGGTCGGCTTCTGTACCTTCAGGAAGCATGCCACGGCGATTCTGTCCAACAGTAAGCGGATTCATGCCCTGGTGTGTCTTTGGGATGTTTCGCCGTGGTTGAAGCAAAACATGCTACTGGAAGTTTTGGTTGATGCAGAGATGTGAGCATCGAATCTAAGCCAAGAGCTGATGTCATCACAGGTAATCGCTGTAAGAAGAAGCGTAAGCAGGGCTGATATGCTCATGTGCCATTTCTCGTCTTTGCTTGACATGCCGTGGCATGAGATGCGTTGTTTTCTCCCAGCATTGGTCGCCTTTGTGTTCACTCTTCTGGCAGAAAGTACAAATTTCATTCCACTTACGCTTGCGTGACTGTCCCGCTTCTTCCGCTTGGATTTCTAAGGCACGCTCTCGCTTCGAGATAGTCGATCAGGTCTCGATATTCGGGAGTGAGGCCCAGAATTTGCAGTGGGCGAGTCGAAGGTTCATCAACTTATTGAAAGCGATCAAGGTCCGAATTTGTTCCATGGCGGTCTCAGCACGATTCTCTGGATCAAGGGAAGAGGATGGATGCTATGCTATCACAGTAAGAATGTGGTCGGGTATGTGATGAGGAAGAGGGGAGAGTGTCAAAGCCGTGGCCGTCCGGCGGGGTAATGATTGGTCGAAGCTTTCCCCAGCTTTGGCTATCCGCCCAACCGGACCGCAACCTCGACGAGAAGGCAGAGCTTGGGATGTGTATATAGACCTTACATGACATGCAGATGGGCGCTTCGCGAAAGACTCCGGAGAAAATATGTCTCCAGTGCAAGATCGCTTGATTATGTGCACTACCATCATCGATGACGTATCGATAGGCTGTAGGCAGCAGGTTTGGACAAGGATTCTTCCCTCACATATTCCATCTTTATTGACGGATACCCTCTCATCGACTTTTTTTGCTGGGATTAATTGAACCCTGCAGGCTAGCAGACATGGCAGAAGACTCGCGGAATTCAGTGAAGGCCGTCCTTCGCCTATCATCGCTCTTCAATCAAGCTTTCGCGACTATCTGTTCAGCCTTGGACATGACACCGCAGACCTTGATGGACGAACTCTCACGCGGTCTTGACATTGACAAAGCGACTGCTAGACAAATTCCTGCTACAGGTGCTGTACTCTTTATCGGCGGCGACACCCTAATAGGAAAAGCTATGATTCAGATCGTCTCTTTGGTCAGGCCAAGTCTGTTCATTCTTTCGACCATTGGTCCACACAAGGATAAAACTGAACAAGCTGCGACCTCTTTGTGTGCAGTAGGGATCCAGCAATGCAGCCTTGGAGCAAAATACTCCATTGATCATGGTGCCGACGACCTTGATGACGATTGTGGTATCGAAGACCTTGACGGTCAAGGCGATGATGAGGACGATATGGATAAGTGTGGCGCAGGACATCTTCTAGATCGTTTGCAAGCAGCTCTCGAAGCAGAGCACCTAAAGAGTGTGGATCTGATCATTGATGCAATGGGTAATCTTGGAGGTCGACCCGAGAGCTTCCTACCTCTCGTTGCTGATGACCGAAACAAAATCATCAACGCAACTGTTTCGAATGCTTCAGCTTCACTCATATCGGAAAGCAATGCTTCAGGAACAGATTTTCTTGATGAATTGTTGATGTTACTATTGAGGATAATAGAGCATGAGAGATACAGACTTCCAGAGTATCTAGAGATCGAAACATATCAGTTTGATCGTCCCGAGGAGGCAGTGGAAAGGTCGATGCGACGGTCTAAACATGGTGTGGAAGCTCTTAGAGCTCAGAAACTATATTAGTAGTCATGCATCAGTATATATGTGAGACTTAACTTTACTTTTCGTCGCACCGATGCCCAGTATAGGCATTAGATTATGCTACTTGAGGAGATACAAGCTGCAGTATAGTTTTATGCGAGACTCGTAAGGAAGGCTGGGGATCGGTAGAAGAGTGGGACAAATTATATCTCCCGAGTGTCAAAACTCTTGGTTGAACGATTGTCGTCCCGACGCGAGACTTTGCGCCATCAAGGTCATTCACAACACGTCGAAGCTTGACACAATACTCGAGATACCTGGATAGTAGCTGCAATTTACAAGACTTTGTTCGGAAAGTTCTAATCAGATCTAGAGCTAAGGATGTTCCATCACGCTGCAGTCTCATAACAGCCAGCTCGCTTTCCAAGTCATCTTTATACAATGGACTTTGACGGCCTCCTCCACGACCAACTCCGACACTCGTCAGCCTCATCACCACCTCCACACCCTTCAACACCTCGTATGTCTACGCAGACATACATGCACATGCAGTATCCGCAAGGCTACAATGGCAATACTCAAGCCATGTCAAGGTACTGGTGCTGTCTTAGTATCTTTATCCCTCAACATCTCGCAAAGCAAACTTCTGTAAGTTGTGTGCTCCATACCCCAGAACCGATCCGGTACAGAACGGAAGCCACACTTCGGTTCTTCATCGATAATACATCTGAATCAAAAGTCACGTTTGACGAATAATTGCAAACCTCACTTCAGACACTCCAGACACGAGTAAACAGACATCAGGTATAAAAAAAACAGTTTTTCTATTGGAGATTCCATTAGGCAAGAAGACGATGATCTCCGAAACAACGCACACCAATCCAAAAGCAATAAACGCAAAAGTTCACCAGACTCTGGTCAAAGACCAAACACCAACACGCAACAACAAGAGTCCCACACCAAAATGCTCCCAACCGTTTCAACCACCAAAAGATGTTGCCGCCAAACCCCGTCCAGCCGAAGAACTTCCATCAAGTCCAACCAATGACCTGCACCGCTATACCAATCTCCACGATACCCATATCTACGTAAACGAGATAGGGATCTAGGATGTTGGCGATAGGATGGAGGGACAGGATGATGGAAACCGGGACGAGGAGTCTCAGACGAGGAGCTCTAGTGAAAAAGTAAACGGAAGAAAGATAGAGGGGGAAAGTGGAGTATGGATCGAGGAAGGGATGGAGTAAGAGGTGCAGGGATAGGAGGGTTAGCGCTAGTGGTTCTCTGTCTTCCGGGAGGAGAGCCATAGTTGTTGTGATGGTATTGGTGAAGATGATCGTTAGTAGGGAAGGGTTGAGGGGAGGGGAGCAAGCGATAAGAGATCGCCAAAAGGTGAGGAAGATGGTATTAGGGTGGGGTTGTGTATATATGCTTGGAGGTGGTTGAGTTGTGACAAAGCATTATTGGTCCTTTGTGCATTGTCTACCTAGAAGGGAAGCCAGTGGTTCATGCGAATAAAGAAGCCGAAGATTTGACGAAAGAGTCATCTCAATGACAACGGGGATAGGACTTTGCAGAGCGCAAGGGACTATGATGTAGCAGTCTGCGACCCTTATGCTCTATAAATACCAGATCTCGAATACGAAAGGATACATAGCAAAAGTTGTCACAACCAGCAAGCCAAATCGCAATGTGAAAGGATCGACCAAAGAGAAAAAAAGATCAAAAATGAAAATCAATACAAGACTCCTATACGCAACTCCAAAACACGGATACCGAACCACCAGTACCACACTCCAACACTCCAACACTTCAACCCCAAGCCCATCTCTCAATCTACAACCAAACATTCCAACCCAAAAGCAACCTCCAAGCCACCCACCCAACCAAAAACCCAACAATTCTTACATAACACTTTCGATCTCTCCCAAGATTCATCCATAGATCTTCTAAAACCTGGATGCTGGAGTAGATGGAGACATAGTATAAGACAAACGCTACGATCAGGATGTTGGATGGTGAGTCGAGGAGAGTGAAGACGCACCAGAGCAAGGATAGGGCTAGGGTTTTTAGTTCAATGTTATCCATACTTGAAGTTGTGCGGTAGCGCGATACCGAGGGGGTTGATTATGGAAAGTCAGAAGATGATCGAGGTTCCAGTGGCGGATAATGGTCGAGGTTCCAGCAGTCGATTGAGTTGTTGAAACTTGGAGGGTAGGTAGTACATATCTTTATAAGATCCATAGGAGTGATGAAAGAGATGATGGTTGAGTCTTTGTGGTTTCTTCAGTATCAAAGAAGTTAGAACAGTCGTTAAAGAAAGATAGTCGGGATATCTCTCGTACCACGATTCATCGCACGAGGACAAATAGGCAGGAAGAAAACCAAACGGGTCTGGAGCAGTTCAGATGGACGATTGAGATAATTGGCATTACAAGATGTGACTTCCTCCTGTAAACGACCATAGGAGGACTAGTATCATATCCATCCTCTCCAAGCAGCAAAGATAAAAAACGTAAGAACAAAGACAAGAGCTGTAAAGTCAATCTTTCCAAGTAAGAAACCTGCTCCAAACATCACGCATCGGATGGAAGGAACAATCCAAATCGCTGTTACAGCCATTGATCTGAACGGGACAAGAAGTGTAGGTTCTGTTTGTGAGAACAGTAGTGTTTGTGTCATCTTGAGATCTAGAAGAGTGGATGAGGCTTATACTAGATGCTGATTGCCAAAAGTAATGTGTTAGGATGTCTTGGAATGGGAAAAGGGTATATTTACAAGAGAAAAGCATGAGTGCCAGCAAAAAGAGTATTATACAGATTGAAGGACAAAGTAATCCATAAGACAAAGGAAGCTGTCCAGGCGTCAGAGGGACGACAAAAAGAAGAATCTTCTGTTTATTAGAAAGGATCATTGTCCTAGCAGTCTGTCTTTCGAAAGAGACAAAGGATGCATTGTTCTTTATGTAGGACAGACGAGGCTTTTTGGATACCACAAGTTGGTAAGTTTGCGCTCCTTGCATCGTGGTGCATCTACAGAAGATACAGTCTTTCTTTCTCCTACTTGAGGACAATGCACAGCTTCTTACATGAAATTGTGTGTGCGTGATAAAGTCTGTTGCTATCGTTGTTCAGGGTCTCCCTGTGCTGAAAAACTACTTGAAGGGTGTACTTGGAATACATTGACGGCTCGAATACAACCGTGATGTTTCTACATAATGATGCTTGATTGAGCGATATTGTGTTGTTCAGTCCAACATCCGACATCCAATCTAGAGTGTCTAACATAGGAAGATTCACAAGACTTCTCTGTCTCAATCATTTTTTCTCCTTTCGTCCTCGTTGTGACCTTCCACTCTCGAGTGTCCGTCAGAGGCTGGAGGATCGGAATCTGGGGGTTGCCAAGGAGTGAGACCAGACCAACCAGGTACCCACAGCAACAACCCGGGTTCGTCATTGCGTGTACTGCTCCTCACTTTGGATTTGGTGGTGGTAGTAGGGCCCTTAGCTTTGTCGTTGGTATCAGGACCCTTGTCTTTGTCCTCGGTAGCGGGATCCTTGACTTTGTCGTTGGTAGCAGACTTCTTTTTCAAACGTAGTTTTTGACTTTGCTTTGCTTTTGCATGCTCGCCATTTGTGACTTGAATCGTGTCTTTGGGCTGTTCTGTGGTGGTCGTCGTAGCAGCTTCCGAGACATGTCGTTTCTTTAACTTCAACTTTGTCTTCTTCTTGGTGCTCGCTGTTGTTGCGTCCTGAACCTCTTGCTGCGCCGCTTTCGGCTCAAGAACGTGTGACTTCTGAATCTCCTCCTCTGGAACCTCCAGCTCAGGAACAGGCAGACCTTCAGCGAGGGCCACAGCGGGCCAAGATTCGACAAACTTCAGTTCCCGATCTGCTCTCTCCTTCTTCTCTTGGTCTGTCTCCGTGTTTCGATTCAAGGCAAGGTCGTCTTCTGCCCTTCCCATCAAAGCTATGACAGTATGCTCATCTCCTACAGCATGAGCGACCCATGCTAACCATGGCACCAGCCATTTGTCGTTGACTTTCCCATCTTCGAGTAGTCTTGGTTCTTTTGCTGGTTTGATGACGACAGGATTTGGAATGATTTCTCCTTGATGCGTCATGTCTTCGTAGGACAACAAGACTGGTGAGGGTGGGGTTTCCTTGGAGGCTTTTGATGTGTCGGCAGGAAGACTTTGGCGCACCTTCTTCGCAGGAGGTTCCACGATATCAACGTTGTGATCTGTCGAGGCAGGTATGGCGGATTGGCGTTTGCGTTTTGGCCGGTTCGGTGAGTCTTCTGGATTGAAACCTTGCATGGCAGCATTGGCGTCGATTTGGAGACGGGCAAGTTCCTTTTCTGCTCTTATGCGACGCTTCAATTCCTTCTCTGTCAATTCTTCTGGCTGGTTTTCTGGCTCTTTCTGTGCTGGTTCTGGTTCTGGTTCTGGTTGTGATTCCTTCTCTGTTGGCTCTGACGTAACTTCCTGCTTTTCTTCTGACTGTCCTACTTTTGCTCCGTCTTCCACAGTGACATCCTCCTCTTGCGTCGGATCCTTTGCGTCGACCGTCACAGACTGCGCATCATCTTGGACTGTGGTCTTGCTCGAAGTGACATCCCCACTGCCAGCAGCAGCTATCTCGACTTCATTCTCCTCCTTGGCGACGGCAATATCATGAACTGGCGAATCAACTTTGACGCGCTTTGTGGATGGTGCTGAATTGAAATAATCATTGATGGTGCGCTTTCTCGTGAGTGTCGGAACAGTCGGTGTTTTTGTGGAAGGAGCGGCAGTTTGTCTGAGTGGTGAAGGTTGACGTTTGCCCTTATGGGCAGGGGCGTCTCGTGTCGCAACAACTGGAGAAGGAAGTCGCGGCTGTGTGACATGTCCTGATTCGGCGGGCGCAGTCGCCGTGGTAGTCGCAGCTTCCTGTACCAATACAGACTTGGGCGAGTCACTGCCCGGCGGCGTCAAAATCACTCCTCCTTCATTGAATAATTTGTTCTGCGTCCTTCCTTCCTCTTGTCGTGCTGCTGACTGTGGTACAGCTGGCGAATCCTCGAGTGGTTGTGTTGGCTGGATGTTGCTGCTACGTGAACTTCTTTTCGAGGCAGAAGAGCCAGGCCCACACATCTTTTCGTTGCCGTCTATCATGAGTCGTCTCATCTCCTTGCTCATCTTGATGCTGCTACCAGGAGTATCTTCATACCGGATTGTCGCCGAGGGCGTGACTGGCGGCGTAGCGCTGGCTTGAGCGCGTCGTGTCGCTACCATTATTGTGATTGTGGGACGGCACAGGCTGAAATGTCGTCAACAGCTCAATACGGACGGAGGAATGTCGATATCTCGTGGAGTGAAGAGGGTGATGATTTTACTGTCTCCTTCCTTTTGCTGTCTTCTCTCCTTCCACCTTTCTGATCAAAGGCAATGACCTCGCTGTCTTGTATTGATCTCACTCGCCCTTTCACACAATGATTGCGCGTGTTGCCATTTGGAAGCTTTGGCTTGCTACAATTCCATGAGCACGGGCCTTGTTTGACGTAGCCTTGCCGTTCCGTGCATTCAGCCCTAGCGAGCCTTGTCTTGACTTCATGTCCTGTTCTTCTACCTGGATTGTTCTTCTCGTCCATCATACGCTCCGAACTAACCTCACGTTTGCTGTCAGGACAACAATGTTTTGGCTGATTGACGATGTGCAATGTCCCATGATCTTTGTCCTTCTCTTGTCTTTCACATCACCCACGAAAGAAGCCATAAAGGCCATTGTTTGCCCAAGCATGGAAAACTTCTATAAAATTAATCCGAAGTGGCCCATAATTCATTTTCTTACACTCAACACAGCATCACTGCTTTTGATTATTTTGAACTTCATTGACCAAACAGCTCTCGCCATTCTATGGATCGGCTTTGTCAAGCTAAACTTCGACTCTAAATGGCTATCCCCAATCTACCACTTCACAATCACTTGCATCGCTGTCTACTGGCTTGCGGTGTTACTCTGTGAGTCCTCCTTTGGTCTGCCCCTTATGAAACTCGATTCCATATATGCTGCACCACTGTTGGTTCATTGCTTGTTTGTCTGATTTCTTCAGAGGTAGGTTCAATATCTCATGAATCGCTTCCTTCAACTGAACCCTTAAAACAATCCAAATCTTCTTTTTTCTCTGTGCATTTTCTGTTCTTCTCCTCTCCTGATTCTCCACATGTCACACCAAATATTCATGCATCGAACTCAGATCTGTACCACAAATCTGTGCCTTGCTACTTCTTACCTCAGCATAATGTGCAAACCTGATCATGAGCGGATACATGACCTTTCCCCACGCCATCATGAACAAGACAACGTCCACTCTCGCTCTTCTCGTTTCCTTGGTATCCGATCTTCCACGACTTTGTTCTTTCCTTTCTTTTTTGTCATCAATGTACAATTTTTTGAACAGTGCATTTTCTCAACCTACATTTCTACCATAACAATGGAGTTGTTAAATCTTTGCTACGAACGTCGCAGCTCCCTTCACATCTTTTCCATGCTTTTGCGTCGTTCTTTCACTTCTTACTCTTCTTCATTATGTTCGAACAACCTAACAAAGAACTGTTGTCCTCTGATCGTACTCTGAATGTTGCTAAGAAGAAACGGAACCAATATATGTACATAGAAGTGACCCATTCTTCCTCATTTCACCCAACACCTCTAGTTCCACAACTCCAAGATGTCAGACCCTTACAGCACCAGAGACTTTGCCCCCTCTTCGTCCTCCCGCCAGAGCCGCACGACCCAAAGCTCGCAAGACAATTCACGCAGAGCTTACCACGACTCAAATGCGTACGAGTCGCCATATACCCGCCAGTTCTACGAAACCAACCATACTTCTAGACATGAGCGAGAGCGAGCCCGACTGGAGGAGCAAGTTCGAGCACAACAGCAACAGCAACAGTCCGAGCGTTGGGCAGAATATCTTCGCGAACAACAGTACCAACTTTTTCAGCCCGAGCGACATCCATCGCAGCGTCCAGCCCGCACAACCGAGAGAAGACCGATTCATAGAGTCGAGTCAAGGCCCATGACTTTGCTCACTTCGTCACTGAACGCTAGTGATCCTGTTGGTAGGTACTATGCGGCGCAACAGACAGCTCAGCAGCAGAGAGATCAACAATTCGCTCGGCAATACGCTTGTCAACACAGATCTCAAGCTCATGCTTCTTCTAGTGGTTACCAAGTTCAAGAAGTTCAACCTTCTTCGCGCCAAGCTGCTGATACCGGAGTTGAGAGAGTGAGACGTGGCGACGATGGCAGACAGACTTCTCAGCGTCACTACTACTATTATTGACCTCTAGACTGCTTCTCAATCCGCTTCGTTCTCTAGCCCCTGATTCCCCATTCAATCCTGACGTTCTGGATTTTCAGAGTTCGCTGCACTTTTCTTTCCTCTGAGAAAATTGAAAAACAAAAAAAAAAACTTGTAAAAGCAGAAACTCTACAAATAACAGGTTGGTCACTATTGAATTACCATTCTCTTTTCTTCTGTTTCTGCTCCATCTTGGCTTTGACCAGTCAAAAAAACAGCAATCTAATCTTTCTTTTCTCAAAACTTGTGAATGTTCCTTTTTCTTCTTGCACCGTGATATGATTGATCCAAAGGTCTCCATGTCTTCGTGAACATTCTTTTTGCACCATTTTGATGGAACAACAGTGTCGCGCTCCCTTCACGGCAGATATCATGGGCATGCGTTCAAGCTGTATTGTCTCCATTGAGACTCTCATATTATTGGTCTTGGTCGGAGCTCTGAATGGTACAGCTGTAGATGATTGTAGATAGCCTGTCTCTCGAAGCTTACAGAATATCCTGCCATCGACTTTGTCCACTAAGAGACCTCTGTGAACTGTGAAATCACACAATGCCAATTTTCCACGGCGATGTCCTTTGTTCGCAAACAATACCATTGTACGAAATTTTTTGTTTGCACCGCTCTTGGCTTTGTCTACCCATACAAATCCTTTGTCCGCCAACAGATCTCCTTTGCCCTCATCAACCCTGGACTGTCCTGATAGGACCAAATCCGATATGCCCATACCTATATATACTGTCTCGATTTCCGGATTCATTTGCAGTCACCTAAGCTCGATTTCCACTCATCCAGATGTCGGACTCTAACAACCAAGAGGGCAATGCCCGTCCAAACATCAGCTACGCAGATCAAGACGGGAATTTTGCAGACCCCACTCCAGAGGAGTATGCTCCTTACGGGTTCCGCCGGCTTGGGCCATGGCCGTGGCAGCAGCAGCCTCAGAGCCTCCAACCGTGGCAACTAGGTCCTCCGATCCCTCAGAGACCTGTCCAACCTCAGACTAGCCGCACCAACACTGTACGTGAAGGTACCCCTTCTCCTGTTGACCGAGGATCACCCCGCATGTACAATTCACCTGATAGACTGAACACACAGTGGATTAACCAATCTGCACCGACCCTCCATCCAGCAGCTACTCCTCAGCGCTCGTCTTCTTTCCGTAGGAGAATTACGGATCTATTGACCCGAAGCCCAACCCCTCCCCAATTCTCCAATTCGTATGCTGAGCAGCAAATCACCCCTGCAGTCCCTGCTCAATTCTCTTCTGTTCGGCATGAGCGATCAGCTGCACCTTCACCTGCACATCCCATCCGCACTTCTTCTACCCGTCGTTCTCGCTCCCCTGAGACACTTCGGGAGGCACCAGGAATCCGAATCAATGGAGAAACAGAGGACCTTCCTCTCGCTCTCCTCAGCGCTCTTCGCGACCAGGATGCTTACTTCCGACAACTCGAGAGCCATGAGCAAAATGGAGATTTCAAGTGCCCTGAATGTGATCATTCCACGAAAAGTTTCAGCCAGTTTCTGAATCACTCGATCAACGTTCATAAAATCAAGTCACCTTTTAGTTGCCCGATCTGCTCTGCTAAGCCGAAGACCGTCTTCTTGTATACTACTCACCTCCAAAAAGCACACGCACGGGTGTTCCAGCATATGGAGTTGCACTACAAAGATGGTAGGTATGTTCGAGGACCCAGAGATTAGGCAAGTTAGTCTCTCTTTTCCTTTTCTCCTTCTTCTATTTGCTTTTCCGTACTATCCATTCTGTTTCCGCCAGAGTCACAAAAAGAAAAAGAAAAGTCCAAAAAACATCTGGAAAGCACAACAAACCAACAAAAAAAAAGAATTCTCGGTAAGTCATACCTTCTATTTCCTTCGGCGTTTGTTTCTGCTTTTCTGCTGATTCTTGACCTCAAAGAGTTTCTCCCACTTCAATCAACCAGAGAACAAACTTGGGACCTTCCTTCAACAGATAAGATTCTTAGTATCCTCTACACATGCTTTCCCCATCCTTGACTAGTAAGGGTGGTTTTACTGCAGTGTATGAACATTGAAATCGCGTAAGAAAATCAAGAAAGAATCTTTTTTTTCGAAAATTCCTTTTCAGTGTCCGTGAATCCTTCCTAGTATCTAAACACTTCTCTTGAATGACAGACTTAATCATTTCTATGCACATACCTCATATATCGCATCAATTTCCAGTACCTTATCGAATACCTTCCTGCTCCTTAACAATTAACCAATCCCTGCTCCCACATGCCTACATTTTGAGCATGTGCAGATAATACCAAAGAAATCAAGTTCATATCTCCATCACGGAATTTAAGCAATCAAAGTTTATAGCATCAGATTGCCAATAGCCAAAGTTGTTTCGTTAGTCGCGCTTCATTCATCGATCGAAAGGTAATCCCTCGCGTCTCCAGTCATCGACAGAGTAGCCCCATGAACCTGTCCCTCGATCGTATCCAATAAGCCCCATGATAGTAGTATGAGCATTTCCCGCAGTCTCCGTGATATCGCCTGGTTTCACCTCTAACTCAACGTCATCGAAGTCCGGCTCTGATCCTTCCATACGATAGACTCTCAGCAAGCGTCGCTCTTCAAAAAGCTTCTTGTCCAAAACCACAATGTGTTTCCTATTCAGGAGGTGTCCTGGTGCTTGTCTAACGTACTCAAAAGCGGCCTTGACAGATGAGTCGGGAAATGGAGATCGCCGGGTCCTAGGTAAGGGCGGTCTGGTACCCTTGTCACCTTCAATGGGTAGAGTGGAGTAATCATCGGCTAGCCAGTAGTGATAACCAGCCATATCTTTTGCGGTGCCTTTCAAAATATCTTCGATCATTTCTAGACGGACTTCTTCGAGGGAAAAGAGCGCATAGACGAGATACTCTTCGTCGTATTCGTCTACGTTAGATTCGGGATCCATGGGAGCTTTTCATTGCTTTAATTTTTTGTGATTGTTTTGTAGGCCTTGTCTCCAGCGGCGAATTGAAGATGTGTGGAAGAATGTTGAACAGGAGTTTTCAAATGAGATCGTGTGTTGTTTCCCTAAATAGCCTGAACGTGCTGTCACGAAGCTCTCGATGAGACATCTTGTGTAGCAAGATAATAGCGTCCAATCGTGGAGAACCCAAGGCTGCTACCTAATTACTTACCGAAAGTGACAAAGGTCGAAGTGGCTCTAAGCCTATAGGTCGCGAGTTCTGGGCATGTTGTTCTCTTTCTCACTCGTGGTTGTAGAGTTCAATTCCGAAGATTGAGAATATACCATACTTTTCGTTCCCCTTGTCATCTATCATTCAATGTTCTCATGATCAGAATGGTCATGCCTGCGGATATCCGTGCTCGCTCGAACAGATGCGACTCGTTGCCATGGAAGGCCATTGTTGTCGAGTTTTTGGTGGGTCTGGAGTCTTGGGCGCCTTTGCGTTGAATTCGATATATACCCCGTCAAGGATGATGTACGATAACATGTGACAGAAGAGATGGTTCACGCCGCATTCTCGCAATCATCTGTTAAAAGGTAATCCTCGAGATCTCCAGTCCTTAACATGGAACTTCGAAGAACCGGTTCCGCGATCATATCCCATAAGCGCTTCGACTATAGTATATGCGTCTCCTCCTACATCTGTGATGTCTCCTGGCTGTATGTTCAAATTAAGCTCTTCAGCGAACTCCGGCGCGGGCCCTTCCATACGATAGACCCTTAACATGTGTTTCTCCTCAAAAGGCTTCTTATCTAAGACGAGAATATGCTTTCTGTTAAGTAGGTCCCCTGTTGGGGCGTTCTTGACATGTTCAAATGCTGCTTCGATGGTCGAACCAAGAAAAGGAGAGCGCCAGTTACGAGGCAAAGGCGGTATAGTTCCCTCGGCTTCTTCGGCTTCTTCGTCTCTCTCTTCTTCCTCTTCCTCATCTTCCTCGTCTTCCTTTTCTTCCGATTGAGGCAGCGTTGAATATTGATCGGCCAGCCAGTAGTGATATTCTCTCATTGAATGTCTTGCGCTCCCGTCAAGAATATCTTCGATCATCGCTATAGGGACTTCTTGGAAGCAGAAAAGGGCGTAGATATCATAACCCTCGTCGAGATGATCTACGTTGTAGTCTTTGTTAATGATCTCGTGCTCTTGAGAGTTCTGGCTAAGGTTATCCATGTCTTTTTGTGCGATCTCGTCATGTACTATCAGAGAGTATTCTAGGTCGGTCCGGCGAGGAGCGTGGGGTCTTGCTAGGGACGAGACATTGGTAGGTATATTATACCAATGTTTATTAGCCAAGAGAATCCTCTCAACACTCGATGCGCTCAGGGACCACTAGCAGATCGGACCCGTTCCAAGCTCCAGGAGAGAGCATTTTCCATGTTCGAGGAGTACGCGCAAACGTGGTTGCTCCAACGCGAAGCTGACACGACATTCCCGCAGCTTGACTCGTGTACCTACCTACTTTTCATTTGCTCCGTCCCCAATTCTTGATGCACTAATCATCCTTTACAGAACACACGCCGGGTACTGCTCATAGAGCTGGCATTGTGCATGATACACTCTCTTGACACATGTTAGCGGTCGTTCTTGCAGTAAGATGAAGGACCATAGTACACCCTTGCTCACAGTCAAGCTGGGCGCCTAGTCAGTACGCCTCGAAACATGGACGTAATATAAGTTATTGATACTTTACTGGTTACCACACTGCAGTGCAAGCAATGCGAAAGACTTGTAATATCCAGCCAGAAACCAGAGTGGTGCCTGATCCTTGTGAATGTGCTGGACAAGATAGTTGAATTTCAGACACCCGCAAAGTCCCAGCAATTACGTCTAGAGAGTCGGCTAGCGTTCTTCACTCAAATATCGGGTATTACCAAATTCCAAGCAAAGTTGCAACATTCCATCGCATATTGACAAAGATGTTGGAAACGTTGTCAGCACACGCTTCGCAGGAATCAACGCATCAAGTCCTCGAGATTTGTGAGAAGTCACTGCCTCTCGTCTCTCGTTTTTCTCTGTCTTACAGTTCCTCGTCTTTGCTTTCCTCAATACTTTCGTCGTTCCGCTCTTCTCAGCGTGAATGACCAAAGAGATGAAGCGTCTCTGCAGCCATGTTGATAGCACACTTCCTCAGCTTCCGTATAGAATATGGCATCAATCCTGGAATGGCCTGGCGAAAGTTTCGACTCGACCATAACTGAAAGCGAGCGGCGATCTAACAATTCTCCCTTTGCGTTCACAACAACAACTAGAAGATCTTGTCGCGAGAGGCACCCTCAGATATCGAAAGGTGTCCCTTCAGATTCCCAATACCTAACGGAATCTGCCCATGCGCCTACCCCACGGTCATAACCAATGAGTCCCAATATTGTGCCGAGGGCAGTGCCTGCCGTTACTGTAATGTCTCCTGGCTTCACGTCGCTTTCTTCAGGGTAATCTGGCTCGGGCCCTTCCAAACGATAGAGCATCATCATGCCCTTTTTCTGGTAAAAATCCTTTTCCAGAACAACGATGTGTTTCCTATTAAGCAAGGTTCCTGGAGCGTGTCTAACATATTCCAAGGCCGCTTCGATCGTCCAACCAAGAAACGGAGAGATCCAGGTGCGAGATAATGGCGGTATAGTACCTCCGGGTCCATCGCCCTTTGATTGAGGCAGGGTTGAATAATCATCGGCCAGCCAGTAGAAGTACTCGTCTGACATATCGGCTGCGCTTCCGTCAAGGATGTCTTCGATCATCTCTACTGGAATGTCTTCGAAACAGAAGAGAGCGTAGAGGTCGTAACCTTCGTCAAGACGGTTCACGTTGTATTCGTGTCCAATCTTGCTCCCGAGCGGCCAAATTGAATGACCAAAAAAGCTTACCGCCTGAAACCTCAAACGCTTACAACTATCAAACTTCAGCTTCATTACACCGCAACGCTTACCTCATCTCGCAGAGCCATTGCGATAGCGAAATCCATGACAAGAGGATTATAAATCTGCGAGATTCTCTTGATGCTGATCGCGAGTATGACTGTACCAGTTTTGACGGAACACGCCGTCAGAATCGACGGTATCGACTCACCATTACCTGTAGCCTCCCTGACTCTTGTCACCAGCTGTATGATAGATCAAATCGCGCTTTCAAGAGGGTAAACACATTGCAGTCACAAAAACCCCGCAACATTAATTCAGCCGTCACAAAGCTATTGTCGAAGAAGCTTTGTGAGTTGAACAATAGATCTTTGTCTGTGTCTTTGTCCGCAGCTTCATTGTCATTCATTATCCTCTTTGATCCGATGATCCATTATCACGGGATTTGGAGACAGATATAAGGCCTTCGATATCACATCCTTCCATGAGCAAGAATCCCCCAAATCTACATCAATCCTCCGGTAAGCTTCCAAATAACACGAAAAAATCTCTTGACATCATGCCAGGAAGAATTCGACCTTTGGCCCAAGTGTCTAACGGCCTTCTCAACAGCAGATCCCAGCTTCCAGCTCATGAAAAAGCCCTCCAGGCGTTTGTCGATACCCCGGTGAAAGGACTTCAGAAACAGAACATCTATTACCCACATGATGCGATTGATAATGTACCAAAGGAGAACCGGGGCAATCCAAAGGACGTTAAAGTTGATGGTTCCAAAGACATGAAAGTAATATTTGTCGCTGGCGACGAAAATGCTCCTCCATCTACTATGACCGGACTCATGCCCGCTCCCACGTCCGGTTTTACTTTTCGTCCTTCTGCTGGTCCTCTTTTCGAAGTTTCTGCAACAAAATTCAAGGCACCTCAGAAACAATCTGCCAAAGGATCGAAAAGGAAAGCAAGCCGAGACATCATCGAAAGACCTTCGAAAAAGCGTCCCGATTCGAAAACGTTTTCGGTCTTGTCTGACGACGCTGAGATTAGCAACAAAAACCTCCCGATCGATACCTCGCAAGACTGCTCAGAGATATCATCACCTGCAGAAGAGGTTGACATACTCGAGGCTCAGCTCAACCAACTGGATCCTACGATGACTAACAGCCATTGTATAATTGTAGCCAATCGCATTCTGACCCAAGACAAGCTACTCAAGCGATCTACCAAAAAGTCGGCAGACGGCTTGTTTCAATGCGTAAAATGTACAGTCAAGCACGAACGGCTTGAAGACAACCTCATTCACCTCAATGATGCTCATAAGATAGTTTTGACATGTCCGGGACTCTGTGCCGCTTCTGCGACTCAATTCAAGTCACTCAGCGAATACAACAAGCACGTGAGACTCCAGCCGAAGCTCACCATTCTTGAGATCCAGAACGATGGCACGCGAAGAGATCATTGATCATATTCATCTAACAGATATCTAGTATATTAACACGATATCCCATCGGCGTTCCTTGTCATCTAGTTCCTTTTCGAGATTGGGCTGGTTCCTGGTTTCCATTTGGAGTTTCGGAGTCATTTTAATTCCTTTCGGAAAGTATCCAGATACAGTAAGTACCATCTTCCCGCTTTACCTCTGGCATTCTCAGTTCTTCCTTTTTTCCTTTGAGAAGTGCCGTGTTCAACTTTAACCATCTTGTCCTACAGACGAAAACTCCTGGGGTTTGTTTCTCCTCTATCTAGAAAAAACAACAAAGCATATTCTGTTCAGAAGAACTTTTATCATGTCCTCTCCAACTGTAACGTGCTAACCCTTTCTTGCCCCTGCACAGAATAGATGTCATTTTTCTCTTATCTACACATAACCTGCATTGACGTTCTATGTAATCAGACGTGTGGAGTATTCATTTTGTTTCGAGTTCCTCCAGATGTATCATGGCCTGCTGTGTCAAGAATGCTGGAAGCACATTTTATGTTGTTGCCATTGTTGTGATCGACTGCGGGAGACTTTGTCTCGCTTCAGTGCCTCCTCTGATGTCCATTGTTATTGTGTTATCCCA
Source organism: Dothideomycetes sp. NU30 (assembly GCA_026013035.2). Lineage (NCBI taxonomy): Eukaryota > Fungi > Ascomycota > Dothideomycetes > Dothideomycetes sp. NU30. Next base: position 60,323 of record BSBH01000042.1, read on the forward strand.
GACATGTGTTTCTCGGCTTTAGTGACACTTGTCTCACAAATCTGACATTTCTCATCTGTGAAGACAAAGATACACCTATCGAGCAAGTATATATGCCATCCCTCCTTCCGCTCTGGCCAAATCACACATACCACCTTGTCGATCAACCATCCCAAGATCACAATCATCTCCCAGACCTACTTCTCAATCCAGTGACTCAGCCTCCTCTCACTCCAATTCTTATGTTCAACATGAACTCTCATCCGACATACTGCTCATGCTCTCCCTTCTTCGAAGACGCAGAAGAACATCATGGTACATGTCCACCCGAATTCAGAAAACGACAACGTCAACTTGGTGCTCGACCTGCACCTATCAAGATGCCCGAAGTGGCTGGAGACATGACGGGTGCCAAGTATCTTGAGTTTCTTTTGCTTGATTCTGAGCATGCTCGTTGGGCGATCCGCGAGAGGCGGCCTCGCTGATTGACTACTTTTGGCAATCGGGACACTTGTGGTGGTCAAAGGTGTGGCAGCTTCAGCGATCCATGGACGCTGCCGGAAAAGATGAATGGCGGCAGGAGATTGTTAGAATCATTTATCTTCAACAATGGAGAGAGGTTTTGTGATCTCTACGACGCAAGAATTGAGAAGAAACAGTTCCAAAGACTCCAATTGACTTATTCAACAGCCTTGATTTCTAAAGTATGCAGCCAAGAAGTTCTTCGAGATGCGATTCACTAAATCTATACAGATAAACAACTTTTGTGGGCTGGAGAGCATGACATAGATTTACCCATGAGTCAGTGATCTTCACATGGATAGTCAAGTCGAAAATATTGACCTTTGGATCCGCTCTTCAATCCACGTTCAGTTTCTCAGTCTAATCATGGAATCTTCCTGGGCGTCCGAACATCTGTCTAGTCCACGATATTGCGAAGCTGATGACCAAAAAGCCATCACGACAATTCATGATCTTCTGAGCACCGCGATCGATCCTCAATCGGCAGCACAGAACGTTGCATCTGCCTATGAGACTCGTCTTCTTCGTGGCGAAACAGATCTGATATCTTTGTGGGAATCATTGTGCGACTTGATATCGCATCCCGCCACGACCTTCCATGACTTCGAATTGGTCATTGAGATGTTGATGCATCTGTCGAGATTGCCTGATGTTGTTGTCGATGGAAAATCAGTCAAAGAGAACGGTCGAACGTACTGGCATGATCTCCCAGAGTTTGGGTTCTGGCAATGGGAGATCACCATGAGTAAGTCTTTGAGAATGAACATCGTTGTTCCAGCATCACTCAGCTGAAACGTATCGTAGGTCTTTGGTCTCACGAAGATATCGATCAAGGCAGAATCCACATGACATGGGCTGAGCACGCGAGACGGTACCAAGCTGCAAACACCTTCGTTGCACTCTACCTCCAAGCCCTCGATCCTTTCCTTTCTAGCTTTGAATATAGGAGCATGAGGAACATTTCCCAATACGCTTTGTCCGAAGCCTTGGAGGTTGCTACAGACTCGCCTGCACACATTCGGCGTGCAGGACTCCACATACCAGCTGCTGCCCAGCACATCTGGCATGCAGGGTCACGAATTTGGCAGTTTTGCAAAGCGAAAGACAACTACAAGGGGGAGACGGTTGATCGCCCGTGGCGTGGTCTCAGCGACGGCAGCAAGCCCTCGTGGACAGGCGATGACGGGTTCAGCATTGAGAGATGGAGCTTCTGGAAGCAGAGATTCGACGAGATCGCCAGTCTTGCTTGGAGGAGGAGGACTGTGATTGACAAGATTGGGAGGCATGCGAGACAAGCAAGGCAAGCTATGGATAGGATTGAGACTCAAGATGGCGTGCATCTTGATGGTCTCACAGACTTGGACAAGACTTTAGCAATATTGTGTCATTATCATTCGTACCCTGTGATATCTCACTTATCTCGAGGGCTTTATCTGTGATTCTGTGCTTCGAGATTGACACGAAAAAGAAGCTTCTTTGTGTCAAGCGGAACTCTGTCTAGGTCTCGTATGGAAGTGAGTCGAACAAGAAGTTTGTCTCATGTATTCTTATCATCCTTGATTCATACTGTCGCTTCTTGTTGGAATGACACATTGAATCTTGTAAGTCGTAACGAGGATATATATACCATCAATTTGTTCTATCTTCTTCTCCTTTCTATCACAATCAGATCCTACCACCCACAAGCAGATTCAAACACCACAACAAGATATATTCGTCTTCAATCTTTTCTCCAAGCCCATCTCACAACATCCCTCCATCACACACCCGCCCCACCAACATGCCTCAACAAGAATCAGAGTACTACTGCCGTCTTCATAAGCGCTACCAGCCCTACGAAGATACCTCTCGTGTTAATGTCGAACGATGCCCTGGATGCCGTTATCAGAGAGAAAACGGCCCGTACTTAATCACTCAAACGACAAACTTTATGCCCTATATCATCCCAAGGAAGAATGCTTGTTTTCTGAATCGAGCTACTTGCAGAAGATATTCCCAGGCCGGGACTGTGATGCTGGGAGTCACTGGTCATGAGGAATTATTAGCTTGGGTGTCAGATCTCAATCGGACATTTCAAGTCGGAAATGGAGAGAGGAAGAAGGGCAATCGACAACTCTGAGCAAAAGAAAATCGAATCTGATTGGGTGTCCAGAACAGAGAGAGGAGAGATCATCATATGCAGCAGACAAAAATGGAAGATAATCCGTGTGAAAGGGTGCTCAAGATGAATCTGAAGTTCTAGACAATAGCTTAGATCCTAAGAAAGCTGTATGCTAAAACCGTCCTCAGTCGTTGTCTCATGTCAGCAGCTTGCTCATCCATTCGATGAAGCATCTGACTCTCCTTCATCCGTCCTTCTTTGTTTGCTTGAGAATTTGTGCATACATGTGTGTCATTTTTTCCACATGTAAAATTAACTTGATCACTGTCACGACCAGTCTTGGCAGTCCTGTCTCAATACTCGCGCTATGACTTTACTGTCCTACTTCCAGTCTGGGTATCATGTTGAGCCATAATTTTCAGACCTTGCCACGCAGTGTGTTCGGGCCTGGCATTTCTTTGTGCCTGTCTCACACAAGTCGGCCACGGCCTGAGACCAATCACACCGCCTCGAACTTGTGCTCCCACTTGATCTATCATGTAAAAGCTATAAGTACGACCTTCACGCGCTGCTCTAATGCTGTTAGTACTATCAAACTCACGCACAGATCTCACAAAGCAATTCAAGCACTTTCAAGCCATCTCCAATATCCCCGCCTCATTTCCCACCAAAAAAGAATATTTCTCGGACTCTTCTCCATACCTTCGTCTACATAGTTGCAATCAACACCAACATAATGCCCATGTACAACGTCAGCCCCGACTATCGCCCCAACAAAGTCGTCACTGAGAACACTGTTAGCGAGACTACCAACCCTGTCAATGGTACCACCACCAAGATCGCCACTGTCACCGAGACTAAGTACTATCATTACAACACCAAACGTGCCGACCCGCCTCCAGGGTCTCGCCAGGCATCCATCTGCGACAGCAGCAACAGCCAGAATTCCAAGTAAGATTTTCGACGAATTCGAAAATCCTGGTGGTCAGTACAAGCGGATGAGGAAAGGCATTGGAAGAAAGTTGCAGAAGTGGCGTATGGAGCAATGAATTCATGACTTGGTTTCGCAAGATGATGAAATATGGTTGATGGAAGGGGGGACGGCTCCCAGGAGTTTGCAGCTGGGATCTTGGAAAGAAGACAGGGGAAAGATTCATCTATGTCAAGGCAAAATAGCGATGATCGAGAGGAATGACTATGGAGAGATCTGGCTGCAACGGTATCCTTCCAGACAAAGTCGAAGCTCCCAGCTGACTTCTAATGACTCTCTGCCTGAATCAAGATCAAGTCTCCTACCAAGCGTCGTGCAAAGGTTCACAAGTAATATGATTGCATAGTTGTCTGGGATTCTAGATAGAAGCGCAGCATCTTCACATCTGAGTATGCAATCTCCTTCCAATCTTCTTCCTGTTCAGTGTGGAAGCCCCGCTTAAGAATCTTCCAGGTGTCGATCTTCTTCATCATGAGAGAACGACCCTGAGTCAATCCATTGCAGTCAGAACCTCCTGGACTACATCAATAAGTATATGGAACTTACTGTGGATCCAAGTACTATTACTGCCAAAATGTTTCTTTGTTTCCAACCTTGAATTCATCAGGAACATGAGCTACGCACGTATCAAGCCATCTTTGTCTCTCAGTCTCAGACATTCTATCCCCCTCTCTATGTTTACATTTCCCAGTAAGCGCTCGAGTGTAGTTGTCTCGTTCTATTTCGAATTCTGTTTCAAGATCGAGTATCGTATGTGAAAGAACATGATCAGGGTGTCGTCTCAGATTGACTTGTGAACAGCCATGTTTCATCTCTCATCTGTCTTGTCTTTCCATATCAAGTCGTTTGTCTCTCGAGTTCCGACACACATCAGAATCATAGATCTTTCCGTGGTAGACGAGAAGACATATAACCACTCTTCGACTCCTCTTGACTTTATACTTTTCATCCACCAAGCAACTCTGCCCCCCTATCAATCACAAAACTTCTCCTATCCATCATTGAAAACCGATTCTTGACTACGATAAACACTTCATATCCCACACCACCTTAAGCAACAAGGATTTCAACATGACAAATTCTCCACCATCCACTAACAACGATCAGGCCAACAGACCTCCTCCAACCAGAAACAATCCTAACGTCCCCACGTCCTCGTCGCTGGCCAGACAAACTTGCCATGGGCAGCGACCTCCTACAATTTCTACTCTTTCCCTCAAATCGAAGGTCTCACTCCTCCGGACAAATCTATGGTCATGTTGTACAGTTTTATCGCTGTCCTGGTGTGGCCTTTGGTCGTTGGGTGGTTCGTTGTGTGGCAGATCAGGAAAAGATAAGGCGAGGAGACTGATTCGAAGGTGGTGGACGACAGATGAGCAGAAGGTGAGCAAAGACTGGGAGAAGGAGACGACTATGGGAGTGGAGTAATGGATGGTCAGTGGGACGGATCAAAGCTGGGACTTTAGATCATAAGACAGAAGAGGATTGGAAGAGCGGGGATGGGGGACTAGAGATCAGATCTGGCATCTGCACCAGCATGACAGGATATTGGTCATGAGAGGCTTCGCAGTACGATCGGGAGAAGACGGAATGAAGCAGAATTGGTATGTTGATCTACGACATCATAACCAGCGCGAAGAATCAAGACAAGTGATCTCAATGAGAAATGTGATCTTTTGCGACAGATTCGAGTTATAGTTGTAGACACAGGCATCACTTATGCTCTTGCTTCTCGTAGATGTGATACGTGAATCCCGATGAGCCTTGCAAAATCGAATGATCTTGCATAAGATTTATGGCAAACTTTAGTCGATAGAGGTTCCGCCACTCGCTTGGTTAGATGTATTGAAATTTTTAGGACATCAACTCTAGCATTGAGGATATCTTAAGAATAGGGTTTCGATCATGGAGAAGTACTTGGAACAAGGAGCGAGAAGAACATCATTCGACAGTAGTCAGTTAACACGCCGTACATTGAGGCAAGGAATAGATTTCATAGACATTATACACATTACAGCTAAAAGGAGTCCAAAGGACCAGCTTCAGACCTCCTTCCCCCATCTCAATCACCAAATACGCCTTTCTGTCCCCCACAAACCCCACAAACCTCCATCAGACCTCTACTCACAGCCCAAGCAATCCCAACCAAACAACCCATCCCGCTGCCCCTCCTCTTCGCATGCCATTGTCCCACGAACTTCTTCCCTTCTTCTTCCAATTCCCCGGGTAACCAATGACATCCGCAGTTTTTTCCTCCATCATAAGTGTCGCCCTCGAAACCATCACTGTCGACGTCTTTGGTGAGCCAATGTTCTTTCTCATGGGCTACGATCTCACGACGTAGGGTCGTGGTGAAAGGGCAGAGGAGACAGTGTAATGTGGGATTTACTCGTGCAGGAGTCACGGGGATAGTGTCGAAGACGGAGGATGTTGGGTTTAGGTAGTGTTTGGGGTATTGTGTGCTTTCCGCTAATACGGCATGAGGGGAAGATTGGGGTAATGGTCTCCAAGGATAGAACAGATGATCAGGGCCAGAAAGGTCTTGACTTTTCGTGAAGAAGGATGAACAGGAAGGTGGTAAGGAAATGATGCCGGGAATCAAGGGATCGTGTTGGAGTATACTTACTTGCACGCCCAAATTTTCCAGAAGTTGGTTGAGGGAGTAGGTAAGATTTATTGTGTCGGGATCTAGAGATTTGATGTACGTGGTAATGATTACTTGAACCGGACTCGTCAAGTGGAAATGCGAATTCGATCGCAAAAGCCAGAGAATATGGTCTAGTAGGTCAATCATATTGACGAAGCGAGCATAGATGGATTCATCATTTTGATAGGATAACTTCAAGATTGGAGGGTTGAGAGATGTCGAAGATATTGTTTCTTGAATCTCAATAGTGGTGGGCCAGCCAGACGGGTTTGTTGCGTTGGAAGATATTAATTCTTGTTGGTGGCGGATATGTTGTGCTCTGATCGCCGGGTGCATTTCCATCTTTCTTTGTTTTGCAATTGGGGTCTTTATAGAGGGATATGAATTATGTGTTAGTTAGAGATTATACTTACTTTTTCGATGGCACCAGGCCTTTTGATCGTAGAGTGATGAGAAGGAGTGTCGTGAAGCGCAACTCGATGGGGAACAGATTCGATCGTCCTCGAGTAGGGGATTGCTCTTTTTCTTATGAGGTTTTTGGAGGACACAAAGAAGGCACAATGGACTCGGGTGGGACAAAGCATGGTGGGCTAGGACAATGGGACAATGTTGAAAGACTTTCACATAAGACATTCTTTGTATCAAAGATAGGACTGTCTTCTTTCGTTTTTCTAAGATGTAATGGAGGTCAATGAGACTGATTTAGGGCTCATTAATCTGCATTATACGTGGACTGCGGCCATGGAAGAAGACAAAAATAAGATGTAGATGAGACATAGTTCGTCTGAGGTACTTGTATTCATTGCTTCATCATAGATCAAATTCATTGTCAAGAGGAACAGGAGACAAAAGGGAAGAGTAAGAGGAGATGAGAGACAAGGACGAAAGCCTTACCAACACTACAACAAGAATGAGAAGAAAACTATGTGAGGTATCTAACGAAAGGGAAAAGGGCAAACTCCGAACCCACAATCGGTTCTTCTATACTATCACACAACTCTCTCCTTTCTCCCTTCTCCCTTCTCTCCAACGCGCCATCTCCTCATCGCCCCATCGTGCTGTCCCCTCTTCCTCGCTATCCCAACTCAATGACAAAAGTAGCAATCCCCTCACTAGGAAGCTTCATCCCTTCGTCTGAATAAGATTCTCATTCTCTCGCAATCATGGAAATAAAAGAGATACAGAGATACAAATATCATCGAACTACATCGTTTTTCTTGTAATCTTATCTCTCTTCCACTGTCCCTTCCTTGTTTTACTCAGCCAAGCAACTCGGTAGCACCATCCCCAAAATCGAGACATATTGGAAAAAGATCAACAGCACTAGATTTGCGAGAAGTACTGGGGACATAGATGTTGATAGACACCAGAGCATGACTTGGCAATATTGAGCATCCATGTCACGAGAGATGGAGCGGGTCAGTGATGGTCAAGAATCAATCAAAGGCATCTCATTGTGTTGTCGAAGACAAGTAGAAGCAGGGAAAAGAAGCAAACAACAGAAGCCAAAGCTCAATGAGACAAAAGCAAAGCTCAAACTAAGAGCAGCCGACGGTATCCCCATCACCAACACGAATCGAGTGCAAGCCTAATCGTCTGTGTATGTTCTTGTACGCAAAGGCTGCGGTCTTGCCTCTTTCAACCCTGTTGGACCTGCTTTGACCAACATCGGACCCTGAGAAGCAGAGACTACCGACCCGTTGTGTGCTGCCTGTCCAATGCTGACCTGTCCATTGTCCAGATCATAGACGACGTAGGCACTCCTCAATACTGGACCGCCCAGAGAGAAGATCTTTGTATCGTCACCACCATCGGCTATAGCTAACCAACAATATGGAACAACTTTCTTGTCATCCTCGTCACCAGGCTCGTGATCGCCGTACATCTCAAGCTCGTTGGCGTCTCCCTCAACCTGAGAGTTGTCGCGCGGTGAATATATTGGCACAAAGAAGTCGCGAACGGGCACGGTAATGTTGACTTGATCGTTAAAGGTAATGACAAAGTTCCTCATGTTTTCCGCTCGCTCACAGTCAAAGGTATTGTTGACAGACGGTTCTGAGGATAGCCAGTAAATCATCTCGGTGTAGGCTACATGTGGGACAGTCCAGACCGGAGAGCTCATGTTCAAGAGAGCCTTTTGGGTGATAGGTGCTTCCCAGCCTAGGCCCTCTTGGATACGGAGCCCGGAAAACACGTCTTTTGTCCCGTAACTTGTGTTGTATGAGATGCCAGTAAGTGGAATTATGAACTGTTTCACCGATGACGAGGAATCTTTTTGCTGGAGATTAATGGTGGTAAGGTTGCCAACGAACTTGGAAGTGTCGACACCGCCAAAGGTGATGCCACCAGCACCGTGGGCCCAAGTGCTGAGATAGGTGCTGTAGAGCCTCGAGGCAATGGCACTAGTGTGGAAGAGAGCGTCGACAATATTGGGAAATGGCATGAAACCGGGAGGTCTGGTCTCGGCAGCCGAGTATCCCAACCCGAGAAGTCCCTGAGAATAGCCAGTCTGCGACCAGACATTGTTGGCAACTCCGAATGTCATGTTGTTGATGACTGTGTTGCCGAGTTGCATGGCGTCCGAAACTAGGTCACCCGATGCTGAAGTCTGAGCATAGCTTGCCGAGAAACCATCCTTCTTGATCAGGTGAAATGATGAAGAGTTGTCGGCGTCGAATAAACCTCCACGGCAGCTGTGTAAGTCGGAGTGATTCTTGGCGCAAGCTGGAGCAGTGTTGGAGAGCACAAATGTGTCGCTGGATGCAGTATCGAGGACTAGTGTTTGTATCTGGGGAGGCGTACCGATACTGACATTGAGAGCATAATAGCCACCAGGATTCCAAGACTCAATGGGGATGACAGTCTCGTTCACAATTCCCTGTCGTCTCTCAAGCCGCTGAGGCAGTCTGGCATTCTGAACATGATGGATCGGAAACTCGACCATTCCCAGTGCGACCCCAAGGCATCCTGCCAAGAGGGAACAGACCACAATTTTGATATGAGGCATCCTGAACTCGACAGAGTGTGGCAAAGGCAACAAGTGCGAAGGAGGAAGGAATCAATGAGTATGGGGAGGAAGTAATAAGTCGTTGGCAGAAGGGTAGAATTGATGATGCTGTCAATACTGGTGATGAGAATGCTGATCTCTTTGACGATGACGAGAGACGAAGAATGGTTGAGAAACAGAGATGCAAAATTGGGTCATTGCAGGAAAGGAATCAGAGCGAGGCAGTAACAAGACTAGTCGCTCTTGCCTGGCAAGATTGAGTTTGAGAGAGCACGATGTTTTGTTCCATCATGATTGGGGAGCAAATTTCGTTCTTTCCTCTCGTCAAGGAAGATGTTCATCGCATTCACTTCGTTCTCGCGTGGAGTTCAGGGAATTGTGACAGATCGATCACGGAGGGAGAGTTTGGGGAGCATGGCACCGTCCTTGAGGCTGGCGCGACGTTCGGCGATACATGACAGCATTCATTATGGCTCACTCTCGAGACGTAGTATCGTCATAACATTGATTTGTGAAAACATGTCGAGTGTATGAGGTGGTAAACGCAAGAGAGGAAGGAGCGAGGAGATGTCGTGGTGAGAGAGTCTTGGCAGGGCTGAGAATGCTGTGGTCGAAGCGACCTTGGCCGTGAGTTCGAGTTGCCATCAATTATTTTCCCAAAATCAAAACACGCGATTGACATGTGAAGGAGAACACACAGCGGGAGTATCTTTTGAATCAACATTTAGACAGACGAAAGATCAAACTCCAACAAGTGATAGACATTGATTGGTTTCGTTGAAAAGGAGACTCGTCAAATTGTAGCAGCACTACCAACGCCATCATGATCAGAAGACAGATGTCATCTTTCCAATCCGTACCTTTCTGGTTCAAGAACTTCCCGCCTCTGACCAAGACTCATTAATAGACTGGTCTCTTACCGTTGCCCCTTTCGACATCTGATGTGAACCTCATCTCTGGACTTTGTGGAATAGGCGGCAGTGGTTGACTCATGACTTGCATCCTATCCTTCTCCCTGACTCTTGGTAAACTTGACCTGCTTGCCGTCTTGCCGACAGGGGCGAGAGTGGAGGTAAGAGCGGGAATGGAATGGTGTGTGATTCCAGAGTTGAAGGGAGCGTGGGCGAGATCTTGACGGCGGTGGTGGCGGCGACGGAGCCAGACGAGGAGGACGGTGAGGAGGGCAAAACCAATGAAGATGACGATGAGCATGACGATCCACTTATAATGTGAGTCCCACCTGTTGTGATGATCCGATTAGCATGGGTCTGGGGGTGAGACGTGGGGGATTGTGGGGGAGACTGACCAACTGCGCTGGACCGTGTTGCTGTTATTGTTGGAGTTGTTTGATGCGGAGCTGGATGATGCTCCATTGGTTGAGGATGTGCTAAAAGTGGCAGTCGCAGATGCCGATATCGAAGTCTGGGTGGCAGTAGCAATCCTCGTACCCAAAGCGGCAGCTGCAGCAACGCCATTGTCGGCGCAATTGCTCTGATACCATGAAGAGATCTTTGGCAAGTCCTGGGCCCCGCAAACACTGGAACATAGAGTTGAGCCTGCAGCCTTGAGAGTTGAGAGGTAGCCGCTCTGGCAGAAGCAGCTTTCATATATGGTGGCATCCGTGACAGGAGCGGCAGGTGGCAGACATCCAGATTGCGCGTTCTGTAATTCCGCGCATTGCTGAGCGCACGAAGGAAGTGCGTTGTCGCCAAACACCAGCAATTGCTGAGCTGATGCTGATGCTGCCAAAGACGCAATTCCTGCAAAGAAGAGGCGCATCACGGCTGCTATGCTTTTCCAAAGGCGGTTTGTGTTGGATGGTCAGACAGACTGACGACGATGTTACGGCGAGATTGGAAGGCGCGATTGCACTCAATCAATCTATTCGAGATGCTTGTCCTGTCCCTTCCTTGGTCAAGATAACCGAAAGTGGGAAAGGACCATGAAACACTCTGCAGGAATGTTGACGAGACAACCACCACAATCAAGGATGTTGACCTGCCTTTGTGATGGACGAGTGATGACTATTGTTCAGTCGGTGAAGAAGTTGTCAAGATGGTCAAAGAATAACCTCACGAATAAGCTTCCCACCCAGCCGAAAGGCAGAAGTGTGTAACTTTGTTTTTGTACAGTCAGCTCTTGCTATTCTTAAACACCAATATGGAGAGCCGGAGAGGGGAAGCTACCCTTGATTGCCTTCATCTTAGCTGCCTGCCACAGCCTGTTTTCGGTCTAGCGCGAGCCCTGATTTTCGCCTGTGCGCATAGTCCCATGTGGAGTGACAGGTGTCTCTCTTCCATCTCTTCAAAGACTTGCAAACGGGAAGCATATTCCACAAAATGGATGAACGACGACTTTCCAAGCTGTCAAATATCTTCATCAACCAAAATCAGGGTCTGATTCAGTTGCTTCGGCCCGCACCCCGTTGTCTGTAGCGTGAAAGGCAAAAGTGGAAAATTCAGGTTCCCGGAGTTCTGGCTTGGCACACAGATCAGCCGAATTTGCGGGGAACACAGTCAACAAGTGATTCTTGGCGTTGGATTTTCTTTGTCTTTGTGGTTTCAAAGTCTGCCTTTCCCTCTTCACATGGCCTTCACTCCCTGTACAAACCCTGGATATTCACCTTGCTGTTTCTAAGGCACTGGTTCTAGGATCCTGTCACGATGCACCTGTTCCAGTCTCTGAATACTGACCCCCTGCATCTTCCCCTAGCCACATAGGTCTGCCGCTTGATTCGCTCTTCCTCCTTTCACATCTTCTTGCATGCAGCAAAAAGATTGCTTGCTTGCCTGGAGCGTCGTACGGCTGCATAGGACCCCTCTTTCATGTCTTGCCTTCTTTGACATGCCGGCAACAGCGCCATCGCTTGCTTGCTTGCCTGCTTGAGGATTCTCACCGCTTCATTGAGAATCACTTTGAATGTGGACAAAGAAGTTGTACATGCTTGCTTCAACACATCAAGCCAGCCCAAGCTATAGCTCCAGCTCGGACTTGCTACTTCTGTTCAACTCTCATACCATCTCCATACTTCCGTATCGTTACAGACACATCGACAGCTTTGTCCTTCTCACTCAACAGAGACTTTCACAAGTTCGCTTCAGATCCAGAATCCCTCTCATCAGCAGATTCTTTGCATTCATAAGCAACGGCCCATCCACTCTTCGTATCTGTCGTCTCCTTTCCACATCACTTCCTGTCACATATTCGATACTTGCCCTTCATGGTTTCTTGTATTTCCACAGCAGCACCATTCCCAAGAATCTTCTTTACTCGTTGTATACCCTAATCTTCTTCCCTCGTTGTATCCCCTGTTCTTCTCTACTCGTTGTATTCCCCAACCTTCTTTGCTCGTTTCATGCCCGATATTCTTTGCTCGTTTTATGCCCGACTTTCGTTTCCGACATTATTCGCTCGTTGTATTCCATGACATTCTTCTTCTCGTTGTAACACTCGATATTCTTTGCCATCGGATCCTCTCAACCCTTGTGCTATTCATCAGTATGGATCCTCCTGCGTCCACGACTCGGACCGGTCTTGGACACCTTCTATGGAAGCACCGCTTCCAGCCATGTCACTCATCTCGCATTCTTCACCACAGTGTACGACCTCCCTCTATCGACATCTACTCCACAACCAAGTACGGACCAAGGGTTCCCAACCTCCCCTCGACTCCAGCGCTGTCACAAGACCTACATGCCTGCCTCTACCCAGGAATATTACAGGTCCGCCCGAGCTTGGTGACAATGGCAAGACTCGATATTCGCATACCTACTGGTCTGGCAAAAGAGATCGACAGATCCTCTACAAATCATGATCTTTGCCACTGCTTTGCCTGTATGCCTTTTCAGTCCTCTTGTCAAAGATGATTGTTTGGCCCGTTGCTTAAATATTCCTCTAACCATGAGGGACCGCGACCATGGGCCCCCTCTCACTTTGCTCTCGTGTACATCTCAATGCGTAGCTTGTCATCATGTTCTGGACACGCCTCATACTCTTGTCACAAAACAAACGGCTCTTGTGGCATGCAAGCACAATGGAGCCCTGATCAGATCCCTCTTCACAAGTATATACACCACACTGCCAGTCTCCAACAGAATTGCAACTGTAAGCCGAGAATTCAAGTCTGTCCGGCGATGCCGGCTTCTACTAACGTGGTGTCCTCCTGGTCTGCTTTGCCAATCCATCATGCCACAGGACCCTGCTAGCTTTTGCCTCTGAAACCTTCCGTCATCGCAGCCTAGAGTGTACTATTCCCACTGTTGTACGGACCGTTCGTGTCTTTCTCCCGTCTTTGTGGCATTGTCGACGAGAAGGGGGTCCGATGACGCATGACCTTACAAATATCAATCAGTATATACAACTTCGGTCCCTCCTGCGTGACGTAGAATATGGCCTATCTTACCCTGCTCACCATGGTCGATTTTTCTGACCAGACTGACCGTGGTATCCTGCAATTCCGACTGCTTTCGCATTTTCTTGCTGCTATATCGGGTCGGGGTCCTAGCCACAACGAAGCGGACCACCTCATCTATGGTCATCCCAGCGGCCGCCGCTACCGCTCCTATAGGCCTTTCTTCCCTCACCTCGTTGCCATTGCCACCAAACGCCTTGACACATGCCAGTGTAGGCACTGCCCACGTTGGCGTGCCCAGCGGGCTTATGCTTCTATAATCACCATACCAGTTGGCTACAGGATGTACAGCCGCTCAGACCTGCGGGTCGGTTCGATGCCATAACGAAGTGGACTATCTAATTTATGGTCACCCATCAGACGCGACTATCACTCTTATAGAGCTTTCTTCCTTCAACTCATGTCCATCACCACCAACTGCTTAAGCACCTGGCGATACAGACACGTGCCTATATGGCTTCCACAGGCAGACTGTCCAGTCCATTCGCTAGGGTTCCAGATACGGTTGCATTAACTTCGTAGGGCGCCGCGGGAGAGCTGCCAAGTTCTAGCAATGGGATCGATCCTTGCATCAATATATACACGAAGGCCGTCATCAATCCTATAGGGTCTTGCAGAAACGTCTGTTCTCGCAACCCAGAAAAATTCCAGTTGATCAAATGCTACTTTCGAGAGCAAAGTTTGCGCAGAGATTTGAGAAGGCCACTACTCCGTATCGAAATCCACCTACGATGTCTTCACCTCCGGAAGGCATACTCTGCCTGATACATCTCTCACACTGCATTTGGCTTGATTGAAGCTCTCCATAGATCCTCATTTCTCAGCAGTCATGCCATGGGGATCTCGAAACCTTCTCTTATCGTATATATCTACAAGCCCCATCCACCACGCAGTCAGATTGCACGCAGAGCGACCTCCGTTTCGAATTCGTCTAGTAACACATATACACTCGTTCTCACACCAATGTCGGACCGGATCGCAACAGTCATGCCCGCCTCATCCACAACGATGTTCCAAGGCTTCAAAACTCAACAACATAGGGTTGTTCTCCACCGCCGCTTTCACACAGCTACCAATCAGTCGTTCTAATCAAAACACATCATCCCGTGACAAAAAGCGCTCGCGATCGCCTACAACTTCGCTTTTCTGCTGTTCTCTATCCAAAGGGCATATTACTGCATTTGGAGCCAGATCGCTAGAACATCCTACGCTGGTTTGACATTTGAGAACCAAGTCAATCATTATCTGGCCATTGCCCGAGGAACAATGGAACGGAGTTGTCACTGAAGCTGTGCTGCAGCCACACCGGGTCAATGAAAACAACTCCTTGACAAGGTAGCAGCGAAGCGAAAATGAACGTCGTTTCCAAGTGCTAGATAGCCGAGTAGGTCAACACCATCAACGACGGCTGGAAACAACACAAACTTTCATCGCATCTGTGCCCAGCTGTTGTCACACCTGTGCAACTATGGCCTCCTCTTTCTCCGCAGAGGACACCACCATAAGACAACAACCTCGGAATCAGTCGAAAGAATCCCGGTGGCATGTAACGGTACCCTGATATCGTAGTCGGTATAGGCCGCGTGTCGGTCCACCCAAGCGCAAATCAGCTTGTAAGCAAAGCGTTGCGTAGTGGCTCCATCGTGACATGGGATGGACGTAACAATAAAGATCAGGAAGACGACTGCATTGACAAAGGAAAGATCGATCTCTGGAGCGACTTGCGCGCAGATTCACAGAGACCTCGTTTCCGATGGCATCAAGCACATGCACGGCCTGGGTGGGACAAGAGAACTCGTCCTGGTGATAATGCGTGAGAACACGCCGAGCGAGAGTATGTGGTGATAGCCACATCAGATTTGCTGCAGTCGCTTCCCGTCCCCACAATGTCCGCGGCGATCGAGGAGCAGTTTGCAATTGCCTTTGAGGGATTCTAGACTACGGCGACATTTTGTTTGACCGTCCACATCGCCTTTCATTGTCCAGTACAAATAAACTGAAGTGATCCGACGACTACAGTGCAGTTGGTGAGCCAGATCCGCAAATGAAAGATGACTGCGCCAATCATTGTGCCTCGATCCTTAACGTCATCATACCACCACAGAATCTTCAAGCCAACTCCGCTCTTCACAGAAATGGCTCCTAACAACAACAACATCATCTTGATTGACCTGTCCCGCCTCACCTCCGACGGTAACCAATGGCAGTAGCCCCTCTTGACCACCGATCAGTCAGCTGTACCGCTCGACAGACTGCTCAGAAACTGCGCAAACCACGTCAGTCTTGACTGTCTGACCCTGCTCTTGCTCAAAGCTTTATATGATGCTATACATATCTGCCGAAAGGATCAGAGTTTTGCTTCGATCTGTCTGGACGGACCTCACTGACCCTTCCTTGCATAGTCTCGTCCATACAGCACTGAAGTACTATGTTTACATGCCAGTGATCTGT
This sequence comes from Dothideomycetes sp. NU30, assembly GCA_026013035.2. NCBI lineage: Eukaryota > Fungi > Ascomycota > Dothideomycetes > Dothideomycetes sp. NU30. The sequence continues at coordinate 76,432 of BSBH01000042.1, forward strand.
GATATGTAGAGATGCCCCCGAATCATGCCTTGCCTGTACCTGGTCTGCTGAATGTCGATCTTTGACTCAGTATAAACACCGTGCAGAGGAACATTCTCCTCCACCACAAAGGCTGCTGGTTCACCTTTTCGCACATGGCTGGAACGCAGACGCCTATATCTCTTACTGCCGTAGCACTGAGACTGTTCAAGGCGGTGTTTATGGTCGCGGTCGAGCGTTTGGAACATTTAGTACGAGAGTGACCGCTCCTAGGACCTACCACTGTTAGCCAAGCGGAGCAGAGGTCCATGCCCCAGACATGAAGATATCCTGGAACACAGTGCCACTTGACGGATGCACCCTGAGCTACTCCTGGCCAGGCTCAGAGTTGCGACTGGCAAGATGTCCAACCTGGGATCCTGATCTTGATTGGGCCACGCTAGATGCGCCATCGCTCTGATACATGATCCACCAGAGAGGGATCAAGTCACTATTCCACGTGATCTTGCCCTGCAGTGAAGGACGGCAGTTCAGTCTCGGGCTGTCACAATTCTCTGCTGAAGAGTCTCGCCAGTTTCAGCACCGGAATCATCCTTACGTCGTTGGTTCACGCTTTCGATATTGTCAAGACTCGTCTCATTGGTGCTTGCTATGAACATCACTGTCGTTAAACCTCTAGAGAGATTCTGCATTGCCGAGCAAGGCTCAACCAGTCACATTGGAGACTCGATCCGCATCGTGTGAGAGATGTAATTTCTCAGGATCTGGGCCTGTCTTGCTCATGAGATCCATTCCAGGATTCTTTGGACAGGATGTCGACCACTACAGAGACAACATCAATGGTGCTACACGTATTGATATCATCGATAATATCGAATATGCTAGAGTCATCATGACCGACTCTGGGCATCTCGCTGGGTTCGACGTTCTTGCTGGGCTCGTAGCACCCGACTTGTGTCCTTGGCCCTGAGTGGTGAAGTAGGAAGCAAAGAATGATGACCGAGCCCATCTCCAACTAAGTTATACCGACTTAATCTTTGAGCCAAGGCTGCGTGCCGCTTAGAGGGATGCATTTCCAGCTTAAACCATCCAATCACCTTCGAGCAAGACGCCTTTTGCACACCGAATTTACTGCTCAGCTGTTCTGATTCGCTGCTACCACCAAATCTTTCGCCTGTCCTAAGCCTACTATCACTCATCTCTCCCTCCTCGATGATATCCTACGAGACATCCTATTCTTGGCTCTCCCTAAGGCATAAGCCCTAGCCCTATCACCACCCTCCTCTCCCTCCGCGATGACATCCTACGACACATCCTCTTTCTGGCTCTCCCTGAGCCATATCCTCTTCTGTTTGGCATGCTCATGTGCCTCGTCGCTCCTTAGTTCCTACTTCCGTCTTAAGCTATCTCGGCATCAACAAGAGTTTACCCATCCTTACTATGGAGGTATGGCTCAATGTATGCCTATGCCATATCTACTCCAACAGGTGGGACGAGGTAGTACTCGGTCTTATGAAGGCTTAGCCTAACATAAGGATGGTAACCTTCGCTGGACATCCGCAGTGGTTATTCTAAGACTGGGAACGGCCAGCTGCGTGCTTCAGTCTCTAGTCACAAATTGAAGAGCATACCGGAGGAGTCTGTTAACGTATACATCCTCGTCCGAAGCATGCCTCTCCTATGTTCATCTAAATTTCCAAGCCTTCGACAGCTTCAAGGTTCGGGATTCGTCGATATATACAGCTTACAGATTGTGAATCCGGGTTACATGACTGTACAGCCGCGCACCAAGAATGCTGGTTGTGCCAACAATATTATATATGTACTCAGGTGGAATATCATGCTCTGGATTCAGACTTTCCCTTTAGTCTCATTGGCTCGAATCAGGTCCTCGAAAATGTTCTAGACAATATTCCTCGCTGCTCGGATGTGCTCTATCCATCTGCAGTTTCACTGAATCTACTGCCAATGACGAGCACTCTTAGAGATCTCTGCAAGACCCTCATCAATGCCGAAGGTTAGAATGACGAGGTGATGAGGTGTTCTACTGGTCTCGAGAAGGAGAGACCTGTTATCACGCAGAGCCTTGAACAACCCATTCTCAGATACGCAACCGCGCCTGAGGCATTAGGGCAATATGTACATGGGAGCCCGCATTAATTGATGATTCGAAGGCCTCCTGGGCGGTCGCTTGACTGAATCCTACGCCGATCGAGCAGGTATATATAAGCAACCTCCATCACTTCTCCCAGATCGATTGTCAATAGTTGGTGAATGACATGCCAACCGAGAACGAGGCAATCGTAGCCTCGCCCGCGACCATCGCGACCCCAACTCCATGCCACAACCTTACGAGAGTCCATTGCGCCAGCGGCACAGTCCTCCGACGATCTGGTACATAACATACACCAGTCCAAAATATAGTGATCGAGCAGGCCTATTGAACTGACTTCAAGGATAGCTCACACAACACCGCAGAGCTCGATCAGATTCTGAAGACATGTTCGAACCTTAATGAACACTCAGCACAATCACTGACGGGTGCCTTCAGCGTCGTTTTCCTCAAGCCTGTGGTTCCTGATGAGTCTCATCCGTACCCACCCGGACAATCCACCTAAAAGATCGGAATGAATTGGCTGAACACCCAACTCGCACTACTTGCGAAGGTCCAATGCAGTGATATCAAAGAATTCGGTAGCGAGCTTATGAATTCACTTCAAGGCTTGTACTCGTCGCGCGTGGAAGCCTCGCCACTCAATTCAGAGAATCCTCAGGTCACACCTATATCAATGAAGGAGGAACCGCAGCCAGGACCACTGAGCACTAAGGACGTTAGACTTTGTCAGCATTCGGCAATCCACTGTGTCCATACGACACTTCTGTGACAAAATATGGTCTTATATACGACGAAGTTCTTGAAGACTCGTTACAAGGGATGCGCACACGGTAGCCAACAATCATACATGGGCAACGAGAGAGAAATCACTATATAAAATCCTTGGCCTTTAGCATACGGCTACTAGCGTTGTCAAGACATCAGGAGCCCGATGGTACAAAATGTTCCATCTCCCCCTGATGTCTTCAGAAAGTGCAATTTTTCCCTCGACGATGCGGCTTCATGAAGCCATCAGCATCCTCAGAGACGATCCCGAGACATTGGACTGGTCAGAAGAGCTCTAACCAACCACGAACTCCGAGTGATGAGTGGCAGTTTAGCTTCGGAATCGATCCATGAGGTAATGACGGATCTAGTATCGCAATTCTCACCACCCTGACTATATGGCCAAGCTTCGTTGATCTCAATCAAGACCATCTTTCATCCGATGTTCACGCTAACAACACAAGGCGAGGTCATTATAGCAGATTACCCCCTCATTTACGACGAAGTGCATGAGATTTCTTTCCACCTCCATGATTACATATCTGGACTTTCCCTACACGTAGAGCTGATCGCCGGGAGGACTATTGTTGTGCAACGCAACAATTTCCACTTGAGGATTTCACTCATATGGTCAAAGACTTTACTGCAGCGATGCAATCATACCGTTCACTGTCTAGAGGCCCCTCTTGCTCTTGAACGGCCTCCATAAGCTCTCTTGCAATGGTTTCACACCCATCTCGACGTTACACAGCTATTCAACTTGTCGGTCGGGTGTATACCTCGCAAACCTGACTGCAATGCCAACTTCTGTTGATATGCAGACCTTGAGAACCAGTATCAGTAACATGAGGCTGATGTGCCACGCAACCAACGTCACCCCGGGACAGATGCGAAGTAGATCCTAAACGCAACTGTTGGCGAGGTGAGAAATCTGACACCGGAACTCGCCCAATCTGGATGGCTCAAACTCGTCGCTTCCGTTCCTTCTGCCGCTCTCCTTGTACTGCATCATTCACTTGGGCAACACGAGACCGACCAGTCAAAAAGAGACCATAGAGGACGAGCGCCATCGTCTTGCGATTGGTGTCAATCCGTCAATGCCTTTCTTCAATTACCACCATCAGAATAAGTCTACTATCACGATCTGTACTTCGACTACATCACAAAGACTTTATAAGAAGTTTCCAATGGCATACCAAAACGTGGTGTTGTACTGTGACAATCATGATCCTTCGAGCCTTTGTAGTGGATAGACTTCCATGATAGGACAAAACATATCGCTCCCTGTTATAGTGGAGTGACCCCCTCTCACCTCGCCAAGATCCATTGCAATACCTCACTGCGGTGCGCGAGCTGGTCAGAGCATTGCAAGACCACGCCACAAGGTCAATGTACGACGGCGGCACCGTGGGCATCATGGGAGAAGTGGCAAATGCTACATTTCTATCCCTGCTTGCATATATGCTCCGATGGTTTTTATCGTGCGGTTTGATGATTTGAAGATCTCATTTCAATCTCACTAGCATCGAGCCTTGTTCGAATTCGGTGTGTGGATGAAAATTGGCAAGATCACTTTAATGTATCAACGTTCTACAAGACATCTCACGAAGGGACCTTGATGACACAATACCAGCTTTGAATCAAAACTCTTGAGCAATCTCAGACGTTTGATAGCCTCCAGTATTTCTTGCGCCGAGGTTGTGCCTGCCGACTCCAAGACCACCCTTCAAATGAGGCTACGCAGCTGTTCCGACAAGAGGCGCCGCACCTTAATACTTGTCCTCAAAGCTCGAAGAATCATCCTCTGACGAAATGGACTTGCGAATCCGGTACCATCTCCTGAAGGCGGCAAACCGGTTCACTATGTCGCGGGCGTTGTATACCGACCCCCTAATTGGCTGTTTAGAAAATTATACACAAGTCGACTACTTTGCATCCTTGTTGGTCATCTTACTAGCCTCAAGGCCTGCTCCACCACAAAGACATCCAGTGTTTCGCAAAGTCTGTGAATCAGAGAAGAAGAGGGAACATGAAACCTTCGGTCACCTCAGCGATTTAAGCCGGCGAAGACAGGTTATCAATGGCCACTGCAGAACTTGCCAGCTGCAGCTGCCAGTCGTGCCTTAGTTGTGCCTCAGCCATAGGGATATCAGCACTGATCTGGTGATATTTAAGCTACTTTTGCTTTGATGACCATGCGCGGTCCTAACAAGGACAACATAAGACTCACGCCTAGGTAAGCTTCGAATGTACCTGAGAAAGGCTCGATGATTAGCAAAGCATAGACCCACGCCCGCTCCACTACTTCGAGTGGCAGCTTGAACAATTTCTCAGCCTCCTCTCCATCCCTGGCAACAACGAGCACTCTATTGGTCAGTACTGATCCTGATAGTGAGCTATCTGTCACTATTGCCTGACGCCGAGGAGGAGGCCCCAGGAGAGGAGACGGCCGCACCTGCAGTCAAGGCCAAGGAGAAGGGACCTGCTCAATGAAAGGTCCCTGCCAAAGTATCATCATACATATATGCAACGCGCTACCCTCGGCTGGTCCGGATAATGAATGGCAAGTCTCTAAGATCAGAACTCGCACTGTGGTCAACTTGACCTCATCAGACAGCATGACCACGAGGGGTTATACTCCAATCGCCGTCCATCTGCTGGGCAGACTCCACCGATACTGCCACGAGTACTTGGCCGCGTGAGAGGTGTCGACTTCGCCGCCAGATGCGCCCTGAGTATACCCGTACAATCTCGCCTGTTGCACCGCCACTTCGAAAAAGACCGACTACAAGAAATGTCTATAGCAGACTCTGACCTCCAAAAACTTGACTCTCTGTAGGTGTATGTCTCCAAAGCATTCAAGCACGATGTTCTTTGTCTCTCTTGTCTAGCAAACCCTCACGACGCGTGCCTTGTACAGATTGCGCAAGGGATTCCCATTCATTGTTGGTTCTCTCTCAAAACCACGCAGGCGGTGGTGTTCTGCGGAGATCGTGGCAGGTGCAAAGACAGAATGAATGCACCTCTCAATTTTCCTACCACCGACACTTTCTCAATTGGTTTGTGTGCATGTCACACCTCGGTGGACAAGTCATAACCGACCCCGATCATGACCACGCTCTTGCTTCACACTTTTTCTCACTTCCTTACGCTGAATACGCCATAATCACCTTTGTAAACTATGGGACGCTTCATGTATCATCATTCAACTTCGATGAATATTGATCAAAATGGCCCGCAACAACTGCAAACACTTTCACGATTTCAGTCAGGACATTGCTGCGCACTTGTAACGACCAAGCCATTTGTTATGGCTCTCAACACCGATCTCAGAGTGCTTCTCTTCTCGTCATTGCCCTTCCCGGGAGAAGTTCCGATATGGCCTCATATTATTTAAATCACAAGCACTGTATATCGCAGCAGAAACAGCTTCATGCTTGCAGGCAAGGCTGGTGAGAATGATGTCTTGAGCGTTAAGGAAGAGCCTGACGCTGGCACCAGCGTTACTAAGACTTCTCAGACTGGTTTCTTAGATGTAATTGGAAATTGCAGTAAACCGAACCCATCAAGCGTTATGATTGAGGCTTTGTGGACTAGAAACAACACACAACCAGCTCATCTTAGGGATCATGATCGCGAGAGCGGCCGCCAACAAGTACCAGCTGATCAGTTCCACCTGGCCACGACCACTATTCAACACTTCTCGGCTACCAGCGGCAAGTGACTGCTGGCAAACTACGAAATTCAAGTCTCGCTATGTCAAAGCATATGAATTAGAGCGGGCGTGCCTATTTGACCGAGAACGGCGCTCAGTAGAATCCACACCTTCCGGCCCTTCTCAGCCAAGCCGAACTAACCCGGAAATGACCAAAGGATGAATGATCAGAGTGTGCCTCACTACTACCGATGACTGCAAATGCTACAAGCTTTCCTGCGTGTACCAAGTCACGGCACATGACAGACATGATGCACTTGTGCGTATATACCGAGAACCATCGAAAGAATCAATATACTATATGGCCGTCCAAAACCTTATAGATGTTCGCCGTGTCCGCAGACGACCATCCTTAGATATGCTCTGAGCATGCGCATCGTACTGAAGCCCTTATCTAGCAACTTGGTAGATCACCTATCGTTACCCAAAAACGCTACTAGGGGGTCCTGTAACCTTCCAGAGCATGCCGATCGGCTCCAAAGTGACAGAAAACTTCACAGAAAGACCAATATCAGAGCATATGACGATGTGGTGGATGGTCGCCCCAACGGTCCTGCTTACTACTCTGCTAAACGATGTTCCTTGGAGACAAATCCCCATGTCCTTGTATTCCAGAGCACAAAGAACCTACTTGGGAAACGCAGAGCGGCTGGCTCGAATAATGACATCCATCGCCACCGCAATCGTCTTGGCGCACCTCACTTGCTAAAGACTACATATATTATCACTGAGCTCGACTCCAAGACCAAGCAGAACCACACCTTCCAAACTTCTACGCTGTCATCGATGCAGACGCAGACTTCATCAACACCGTTAACAAAAAAGGTCAGGATCGTCGTCAACCCCCCGTCGTCATGTTTGTCGCTCATAGTCGCGTCGTCCGCAAAATCAATGATATTGGTCTCTCCAGTGTCTATCATCTCTCCTACGACTGAACCACATGCGCAACTTCTTCCACTAACAATGAACAAATCTAGAACCTGGATGATGCTGTCTGCCCTCGCCCCGTCTGCCATGCTCTCCTTTGTTGATGAGGTCTCGGCCTCCAGGAGCGTGAGGATCAAATTCGCGGCTTTGGCACGAGCCTATCTCTCCGAGCAAAAGAGATCTCCGGAATGGTCGAATTGCCCTGTCAACTCCAACGCCAACGAGCACCTTCATGTAAGTACAACCCAATTCTCTGAAAAACATTTCTCGTCTCTGGACGGATGCAGTCGCGATATTACTGATCCTCAGCTGTGCTCAACCAACCACCACGAAGACATCAGAATATCCTTGTCTCTGACCTGTGTGTCAATCGGGACATAGACTACGATGTTTCTAGTGAAAAGACATCCAAGAAAAGCCTCGTCGTCGGCTGTTTCGTCTAACATTTTGCGCCACCAAACCTTCTCGGCGGACTGCCAAGCCTGTATACTAGGCCAAGCCCCGTGCTCACTGTGTATACCAAGACTTGAATTTCGACAACTCTGCAACAGTATACAGTGCACCGGCGCTAGTCGGGCAGATTCGAAAAGTCAATTCTGACTTCGTGAACAAAACTCGGAACGAGCCCCGTTATCAATCTTTTGATTTGATCTGATAAACTTTCCCATCTGATAACTTGGACAATCATCCCCTAACATGGGCTCTCTTGAACGTATGTGGATTCGGTTCTCATACATGGCCATTGACTGATTTGGATGGACAGGAGTTCCTCTACGGTCTGACAAGCTCGTTGCGGTAGAGAAAAAGCTGGTGCTGAAGCTTGGTAGGTGTCGCTATAAGCGTGGTTGACAGCATCGCTGACAATTCGCCAGACTTCTTTATCATGGTATAACATCGAACAATTCTGGTCCAGCTCTTTATTTCATATCTGACGACATCAGATCTTCTGCTGTGCTTGCTACTTCTTTAATTATTTGGACCGCCAAAGCTTTGCCAATGCCTACGTCTCTGGTCTTCGTGAAGACCTGGGGCTTGTCGCCAACGAATACAGTATTCTCCTATCCATGTTCACGGCTGGAAACGTTGTCGCGTTGATTCCTCATGGCCTTATCATGCAGAAAGTCCAACCACGCATCTGGCTACCCTTGACGTTGATCTTATGGTCCGGCATCACCATGTGCTCGGCGGCATGTACAACATTCCGAGGACTAGCTGCAGCTCGATTCTTTCAAGGCGTCATGGAAGCTAGTGTGTACAGCGGATCCATGTATGTGATCGGATCTTGGTACAAACCCTCAGAGATCTCAAAGAGGGCTGCCATCTTCACTGCTGTTGGCCAGCTTGGTAGTCTATTTTCCGGCATCATGATGACCGCCATGAACAAGTCACTACACGGTAACGCTGGCTTGAACGGCTGGCAGTGGGTCTTCATCATCAACGGCTTGATGGGTATTCCTGTTGGCATTTTTGGGTTCTGCTACTTTCCGAATCTGCCAGAGAACACCAAGGCATCATACCTTAGCAAACAGGAGATTGAACTCGCACTCTCAAGACTGCCAGCAAAGAAGCCTGACGGACATAGCATTCACTGGAAGACTTTAGTCGGTCGAGTGCTCAAGACACCACACATCTATCTCTTGACTTCCTTGTCTGTGGCTTCGGGGATGCTAGAAGCCTTCGCTTTTCAAGGCATGTTCCTACTCTGGCTCAAGTACAACAAAGCCCGGTTCAGCCAAACTGCTATCAACACCTACCCTCTTGGTATTCAAGCCGTTGCCATTGTCTCCCAGATCGGCGCTGGTATTTTTATCGACAAAACAGGTCAAAGAATACCAATGGTCGTATTTGCTGCCTGCATGCAGCTGATCACAGCTCTTCTTCTCCTGCAGCGCAATCTTTCCGATGCCGGTGTCTTTGTCGCCTACTACATCTGTGGCACTTCTTTCATCGTCAATCCTGTCATGTATGGATGGGCAAGCACTATGCTGCAAAAGACTGGTGACGACGCTGTCAGATCTGTGATCTTGTACACCATGAATCTTGGTGGTCAATTGCTGTACACTTTCTGGGGTATTGTCATGTACCCTGCTACGGATGCTCCGTACTGGAAGAAGGGATCAATTGCTATGATTGTAGTTTGCTTTGTCTTTGTTGCGGTGGCTTTCGCCGTGCGATGGGTAAGTCATTTTCCTTCCTCTGCTGTTTGAAGGGGATACCGCGCTGACATGTTTGTAACAGCTTGACAACGTAACGAAAGATGCTGCTGATACCGTCGCACAAGAAGACGACGAAACAGCGGAGCAAATAACCTCGGAGGTGAACAAGATCGGATGAGACGTGGGTGACCCCGTCTAGGATTCGATGACACATCTACAACATTTTTGAGCTAGCTACAAAGGATACATTCGCGTGCGGAAGATACGAACAACATCTTTCTCGAATATTTGATCCTTCCAGTAACCACTTCAATATGTCCTAGGTTTTGAGTCTTTCACAATTTACACAAACCACGATCAATCCAAGCTTCTGTAGTTAGTGGACGCAGCACAAGTTTGCGGCCTATTGTCCTACAAAAAAGACTGCCCTCAATACAAACTAGCGTCAATGATCCATTAGCCGCTCTGATCAAGTAATCTGTATCCCGACATCGCATGCAGCATTTCACGTTTCCTCTATTTTCCCGACCGCCCTCACACCTTAAGTGCCAAGTTCATTCTGAGAATCGATTGTCTGGGCCACTCTGTTTGGATCTCACAATCTTGAGGGAGTCAGAAGTATTCACGTTGCCAATCACAATTGTTTGTCTAGCTTCAACTTCCTTTTGCTCTCATTTGCTTTACCCTTCTCTGACTTCTGCTTTGACACAACCCATTAGTACCACAAGATTCTGTCTTGCGCTCTGCACTTTTGCTTGCTAGTATCTTCCATACGATTTCACTTCTGTTCCATTCCCCACCAGAGCTTTGTCTTTTATCGCGCTACAAACAAAATTCTTTTCTTTGCCTTTGAAGTCCACAGTTCTTTCGTCCAACCTCATACGCCGGAAGAAATACACTCTTATGACTTGCCCATCACTGCGTTCGGAAATTTCGTGATCACTGCTGCAGCTAGGAGAGAATTTCGCTTTATTCTCGTCGGTGATGGCGAGACTGGGAAAGATTTGCTTGACTCGTCGCAGCTTACTAAGGATTATGGTCATGATCAAGTCAGTCACTTGTTGTATCTCAACGATCTGTAATTGTTGGGCTGGAGCGAGGGAATAGTCTGTAGAGAAAGAGCTCATCACTTTTGGCGGAGGCAAGAGAGAAGAGTGTTGGATTGGTCTTATGAGACATGTATCTGGACTTGAAAAGGAAGGGAATCTTAAGGATGTTGTGAGAGGTGAAGGTCCACTTATGGATGTCGATGATCTAGCAGGCGCGATTTTTGGTATTATTTCAGGACGATATTCAGAGAAGCGACTAGGAATGCTGCTTTTTCGTCATTCGAAGCTAAGATATAGGTATATCACCTTCTTAATCATCAGAAGAATGTGGTTTTTCTGTTCTTAAAACAGGCTTCATCACCAAAGCAGATAGCGATTGACCACGAAGATCTCGACCATGCTCTAGTACATCCAATCTGAGGCTGCAGTTCAACGTCATTAATATGTTCCCACGTAAAGATACTTTCCCACATCCCTGTGATTTTGCATCATCTCTCCTCGCCCTGATAAGCCTCATCAATACCCTTCTTGAACCTCTCGGCAACAGCCTTCCTGTTCAACTTCTGCGCATTCGTAACCAACCCATTTTGCGGCGTCCATTCTTCTTCGCTGATCACGACTCCCTGAACTAACTCAATGCCTTGTAGGCCATTTTGTTTTCCGACTGCTTGCAAAGTTTTACAAATAGTCGATCGCATCTTAGTGCTGTTGCACAGACTACTGTAATGGGTGTTTGTCTCGTTGGTTTGTTTGGCTAGGTCAGTGAGGACTGTGGGGACGGGATTTATTATCGCGATGGGTTTTGCGTGAGAAGGAGAGGCGTAGACGCATATATTCGCCACGACAGGAGCGGAGCGATAGAGTGATTCCAGCTATTTGAAGTATTGTATCAGCCATCTCTGCATGCATGTGTTCGGAAAAATCTAATGCGACTTCTGATCGGAAGAAATTCATAAGGACAAGACGATCTGGACATACCTTTTCGAGAGCAATGTACTCTCCATTCAAAGTCTTGACAAGATTCTTTTTCCGATCTATAATGCTCAGACTTCCTTCCGAGTCGAATTGTCCAATATCTCCGGTCTTGAACCAGCCTTCTTGAAACGCTTTTCCGTTTTCTTCGGGGTTTTCGAGATATCCTTTGATGACGGCGGCGCCTCGAATCCAGATCTCGCCTTGGGCTGGCTTGTTTGATGTCAAGTAGTTTAGGTCAGGAACATCGACGAGCTTGATTTCGACGGAAGGGGGTACGGCGCCTAGATTGCTTGATGTCCAGGCCATCGGATCGACCACAGCACCCATGCTGGAGATGAAGTTAGCTGCTGCCTCGTTGCTTGTATTGAAGGATCCCAAGCTTGTTGATCAACCTACCCACAAGTTTCTGTCAAGCCGTATCCACCGAGCATAGGACAAATGGCAAACGATATGAATCGCAAAGTCGCCTCTGCGACTGGTCCACCTCCATTCAGCACCAGCCTCAAATTTCCACCAGTTGCTGCCTTGACTTGGCTGAAAACCAGATAATCCAGTGCTGCAACGCCTGGCAAGCCCCAATATATCAAGTTCTCCTTTGCCGACATGGCGCTCCAAAAGACCTTCTTGCGCAACCAACCACCAGCTTCGACCTTTGTCGATATACCTTTTCTTACTGACTCCCATACTGCGGGCACTCCAACCATGATAGAAGGTTTGAATGTGCGGATGTCTCCGAAGCACTTACGGACAGATGCATCAGTCAAGGTGCGAGGGCTTCCATAACCCATCACAGCGCCCCAATACAACGCGGCATTCTCGTACATAAACTCGATGATATGGGCTAGAGGTAGGTACGCTAGGAGACGCTCTCCTGGAACCATCAGATGCCCGACAACAACCTGGACACCCGCCACACCGGCAACGATGTTTTTGTGTGTGAGCAAGACACCTTTTGGAGGACCGGTGCTGCCTGATGTGTACATGATACATGCCAGATCATCTGCAGAAGGCGGAACTGGATCTACTTCCACATCGGCACTTGTTTCGAGAAACTCTGCAAAGGAGAATAAAGAGACGTCCGGGTGAGTAGTCTTTAAGTGTTTCACATGTTCCGCATCGACTTGTTGAGCCGCAGTATCATTGTAAACAATGCTTCGAACATGAGTAGCCTGTCCGAGGACTTTGGTGACAATTGGAAGCAATGACGGGTCCAGGAAAATAGCTTTTGCCTCTGTCTGTCCGAGAGAGTGGGAGAGACCTTCTTCACCCAGTGTGTCGTAAGCAGTAACAATAGTCATTGATTGGGAAAGCGCTCCATGAGCCACGGTGAACCAGAAAGCGGAAGTAGCTCCATATATCTCGATGCGATCGTGTCTTTGCAGACCGAGGTTTCGCATGGCCATGCCTGTACGCAATGCTCGTTGCTCAAACTCCACGAACGACATATACGAGTAATCGGAAAGTTCGTAATACGTCCATTTCTTATCTATTGTTCGACCTTCATTGTCTTTGCTTTTCTTGACTTCAGTGTGTGTTTCGAGTATCTTGCGCGATCCTACGGCTTTGGCGTTGCCAAACGTTTTTGCTGCTCGCTTCAGAATATCATAAATGGTGGCCACTTCTGGCTCGGGTTTGTCATGGAGTTCGAATTTAGCTGAAGGATGACGACGAGGAATTGTCTCGCCCTCTATCTTGACCACGTTCTCTGCTTCGATTGTGTAGGGCCCACGCTTGACCTTTCGCGGCTGAAATGAGGGGCGCTCAGTCGACATGGCAGCTTTACGACAAGAATAAGATACAGGGAAGCAAAAGATGAGTTTTTGCGAGAAAGCGCTGTTAAAGTACTCTTTGACAGTTACCAGACAGATGAGAACATTACACACTTCTGAATGGTGGGGGAAGATCGAGGTAGGTTAACCATGGACGGCAGCCTGGAAGGAGTCTTGTTCATGGTAACGTCTGTCAGATGACATCACCGGAAGGATTTCAGCCATACACTAATACAAGTAGCTCGATAACGGGAGTGACTTGGACTTTTGCATGTGCTTATTGATAACGCTGCCTCTGCTGGTTCAATGAGTGACCTCCTAGAGAACATTCGGTGTTCTCACCCCTTCGAAGGCTTCTGTGATAGAAGAAGTAACATCATAATCCTGATCACACTCCATTCCAAGTCCACTTCCTTCCTGATCCAGCAAAGTCCGATCGAGTCTTCAAGCGCCATCGGACTATCAGAAGGGGAGCACTACCTAAACCCCTCGTCGATGACCCAACTCTTCCCATGTCCTGCCATAGCCATCCCTCAACTCCATCGGCCTCACGTGTCTACGTCTTCCTCCGCTCAATTCCTCAATCGATCCCGAATCCCCCTCCTCGCTTTTTCTCAATGGTCTTCCCTCGTAATTGACGAATACAGTTGATCCCTTCACTTCCAATTGCAGTCTCACAAGATTATCGCTCACAATCTCGAACCAACAATACCCATGTTGATATGGTCGTTCCAAGGTACCAGCAATACCAGACATGCCGCTTCCCGTCAAAAAGCGATCAAGGTTGGATTTCGGTTTGTCGCAGCCACGGTATGTGAATATCAAGATGTCACCGGGTTCGTAGGTATGGGTCCAGAGGTCTGGTAGATCAAGAAGTCGCCTTTCTCTCAATACCTGGTTTTGACGTTGGGAAGCTTCTGCGGAAGATTGAATTTCTTGACTTTGTTCTGCGTGGGGATCTTGCGTGCCCGTCATCTCTGCGTCTTCTTGTTTCTTGTCGTCTGGTAGTGGACAGTAAGCATCAGTGATCTCCTGTTGTTGAATCACGGCACCGATTCCGTAGACAAATGCTTGTTCTCCTTGACCAGTTTCTTTCAAGTCTGTGGTCGTGTCTTCTCGATCGTGGGTAAGATCTTGCTTCTTTCTCTGGTGAATCAGTTCCTCATCATCCTCTGTCGATCTGGATCTTTTGCTTGAACTCAGAGCACAAAGGTCGCTCTCTCGTTCGCTTTCGTCGCGAACCCCAGTATCGTCCTCGATATCGCATTCTACCTCAAGGTCTTCCAGTTTCATGATGCCTTTGAAGGCGCCGAAGCTAAACACACCACACGTCCGATATAAATTTTCGGGTCGATCCTCATAGTCACAAAGTGTGAGCGTGAACTCTTGCTCCTGCCGTTGGGGCCCTGACTTCGAGTCTTGTGTTCTGTTTCGATGGTCTGGAACTTGGACTTGACCTCGATCACCTTTCTTGTCCAAGCCTTGGTTTTGACTTTCCTCTGCGGTGCCTGGATGAATCTCGAAAATAGTAACCGGCTTCATGATAGAAAGCCCTCCCGACATAGATGCGCATGTTTGGTCTGGCTCGGAGCCTTTCAGATCTCCCTGCTTAAAGTTTTCGACAAGTGTGAACACATATGTGTTTTCGATATTGAAGGTTGTCATGATGCTTGCAAGGTTTGATGGTGCGGACAACATAAGTTACGGTTGTGAATTGGGTGACTTTAATAGTTGTATGGCGGGAAGATGAGGATTTGGAACATGTTTGTCTGCACTTCTGTGTGGAAATTATTGTTGGCATGATGGCGGCTCTGATGGCTTGGTTGGCTGATGAATTTGATTTTTGTTTGAACTGGGTGGACGGATTGCTTGTTATAGTGACGAGGCAACGAGTGTATGTTCAAGTAAAATGTTCTTTCGTGAATTACAGTCGGTACATGCGGTTGTGCCCATGCTCGTGGATCTGGTAATTCAGGTTTTAAGAGCTTGTGTGACGGTGAAAGTAATCCAACACGAGCCACGTGTTGGCTAGTAAGGTTGCAAGTGCGCTCAAACATCGATCGTGCAGGCACCAAGTCGTACAAGATAACCTGTCAATTATGTGATGATGCGGCCACGTTCCATCACTGTCCAGCAAGATTTTCTCGATAAGACGAGCGGACAAGAACCAAAATTTGTGACGATCAAGTGTGTACCATTTTGTATACCATGTACGGTGCGCCCGCTATCTCAAGAAACATCATCGCTGCATCTGCAAGACAAACACCATTGCTCACTCCCAAGATTCTATCACGTTCTTGTTTGATGCTCTTTTTTGGTAAAGAACCAATGGTCAAAAATCAAGGCGGTTCAGGCAGCAGTTATGATAGGTCCAGCGACCACGGCCCGCTTGACTCTGCTTGGGGGTGTGTCACAAGTAGGGACAGGAAAGGGGCTGGTGTTGCCATCGCAGTAATTCTCGTCAAAGCATCTGTTCATTGGTTGTCAGTAAAGGATTCGAGAAAGCCTGGCTACATGGTGGTTTGGTCTGTTGGACATACCCGCCGTACCGTTGTCCGCAAGCATTTCTGTAATCTGCACAAATGGAATGTGGTGTGCAAACGGACTTCTCAATAGGCGAAGGTGGAAGGGAGACGGTAGTGTAGGTAACGGTAACTGGTGATTTGGTGTTGGAGAAAGAGACTTGTTTAGCACTATCGACATTTCCAGCTCTCAAGATCGTGGTAGAGCTTGGTAACGGAGATGATGTGGACTCGTCGATCGAACTGAACACTTTCGTCAGCATGGCTACTGTATATGTCTAGCAAGAGTCTCATACGTCGTGGTTGTCATCTCGCAACGTGGGATTCTCAAGGCCAAGCCGATCGAGACAAAGAGAAGAATGTTGAAACGCATGATGAAGAGTTTCAGGTGTTACTATTGCGGTAAGAGTTTATGGCGATGGATATCTCATGGACGATCGAGAGGATTCTTGCTGGATTTGTATGGCGATGTGTAAAGGTCAACGACAATCTTCTCCCTCAAGAGAGTGCTTTCATGGAATGTAGATCGCCAAGTTAATAAATGTCACTGTTTGGGCTGTGCCAGTCTCTGCATCCGATTCCAAATGTCTATTTGAAGAAGAGGGTGGGGTGGCAATGAGTGCACGTATCGAGAGATCGATCGGTATTGCGCTGTATGTTGCGCTGGAAGACAGAAGTCGTAGGCAAACTTTGTGGGGAGCATTCCACCATTCCTTCGGCGCCAGCAGCTTGATACGTGTCCTGGTTCTTGGGAGAATATGATCCATGATTGAGATCGTCGAACGATTGAGATAGCGACAATCGTGACACCCGTCATCCAGCATGAATGCCTTGCATTGCTCGCAGTGCCGAACAGGAAGGTGTCATTTCTGATCGGGAAGAGATCCCGTCGTGAGTGCATGCAAGACGTTTCGACGTGGAATGTTGTCTCTACGGCAAACCATCTCAATTCCATTCGGTAAGAACTCCGTGAGCTGATTAATCATTGTGCATTGCAGTCTCCAGATCCGGTCATGATGTCGTCGCTTGACCTCATCTTCGGTGGTGACATATACGCGTATGGTAAACAGTGATCGAACCCCATAATTACCTTCTCTCATAATGAATTTGTTGAATCAATCGACACACTGCTCATGAAAGCATGAATGATGCATCACGCCGAAGCAAACACTGCTGCGCAACATGTCTCTGCAGAGGCGACGTGGCGTTTGGCAAATGTTACACGACCAACCACCCAACTCGTTCTCTTTGTGGAGATTGCGAGGTTACTCTTGACCTTATCAAGATGCACGTGCATGACCGTCCTTGCTCCAGTCTCAGGGAGAAGGACCACAGTCAGTTCTTCGGGGGCCCATCACTCAGATGACTTCTAGGAAAGTCTTCAGATACAACACGGAAAGGTGTGACTTTGCGTACACTGTCTTCGAAAGTCCGCCTTGCTCTTGACAAAGATGCTGATGTTTGGCGCAGGCTATCGACATGTCAAGCATACACCGACAGTACTTGACACTTTATACAGTTGCGAAAGCTGAATGAATTAGATGTTGGAGTAGACTGCAGTCAGCGGCACCATTGATCTAAAAGCACTATGGCGTTCCAGAACAGACTTGTACTTTCATGCGATATTATGGCGACGACCTGAACCTGAAGACTTGTCAAAATCGGAGGTCCTTGCACATCGAATATTCCGAGAATCCAACGCCTGCATGTCAGCATGGTAAAATGAATCGCCAGCAGGCCCAGCGCCATGGTTCAATATTTCTGATCAAACTGCTGGGACAAGTCCGTGGCGTGATATTCTAGACCACGCCATGATATCTGGCGACATTGGAAGTCAACTTTCTGGACACCCTTGGGTTTCGCATTCCATACCGTCATGTTTCCCGCAGTGTATTCGAGGTTCCAGCAGGAGGATTTATTGTCGTCCCAGATGGACGTGTTGGTAAGAGGATGAGGGCAGAGAGGATTAAGCGATGTGGTCGTCATGTCGTGCGATGACACGTCTGAACATAAAGTTCTAGACCACGATAGGATATCGAACATGGCCACTAGGGTCGTTCGCCCTTGGGTCATGTCATAGGGCGATTCTGGAACACGCCCGAGGCTTCTGGCAAGCCTTCATTCATATATGGAGTCCCACGATTGCGCCTATCACTTGAGGTTGGTAACAGTATCGCCAGCCACCGTCGGCCCCTACTTACATTCTTGAGGTCCATGTGGCGCCGTGCAGAAGACATGCCTGTGGTCACACGACTATCAAAGTGCTGAAGCAAAATCTAGTCACGGTCGAAAGGTCATTGGCACTGGACCCATGTCATTCTGCAACCACGCCAGGACTATACGATCATGTCACAAAGTCATGATCATGTTCATAGAAAGTATCCCTCAGTCAACATAGCGGCCACGAGAATCAGAGCGTTCATGAGGTGCCCAAGCGCTGAGCAGCGCATATCGTCTGCATATGTGTATGTATGTCGCCATTGCTCTTGTTTTCTGCGCCCTCTTCGTTCGACGATACCGACGATCTGTCAGGCAGCCAAGTCCAGCCAGCAAGGTCGATGGAGCGATGCGACAGTATTACCGGTGTACGGTGTCTTCATGCTTTGCAACGGAACAAGTGTGATAGGTCTTCGGTCCCACTCCCATGCGAATATAGCACACCACGTCTTCTCACCTCGAAGTCAGCGAGGGTCCTTCGCGCCGACGCATCTCGATAAGCGACTAGGCGAAGGCCATATCGATCTGTCTACCACTGGTAGATGGGTGTCACTCGACTCTCTTTCAAAGTCAAATCCGCTAGCCTCGCATTCTTCGACTGGTCGAAGATGCAGGAGAAGGATGTTGAGAAGGAGGAGAGAGAGAGGATGAGAGAGGAGGAAACCGGAAGTGTTGATGTTGTGGTTGGGAGGCCTTGAGGGGTTGCCAAGCATTGTAGGTGACTCAGCAATATTGAAACGTCATCATCGTTCCCAAGATAGATCAGGTCAGGGTCCTCTTTCCATCGATGTTATCTTCTCAGCACGACTTGACAGAGCTCACTCATATCACATTCTGGAATCTTGATCCATGGATGTTTCTTTTACTGATGATGTTCTCCAAGAAGATGCTTGGAAGAATCGATATGTGACTTGCATCATTTCTTGGAACTGCCATTTTGGAACATCGCTGTGATTTCTCCGAGCTTTAAAAGATCAAGAACAACAAACAAATCGCTACCAACATCAGGCCTTCAACACACGGATTTAAACCTTCTCATTGATCTCAATGTGTTGCACACCAAAAATCTTCTCATCGGCCTCTCCATCAACGACTCCATCCCTCTTGGCCTGCTCGTTTGCGACAGCAGCGACATCGAGAGTCTTTTCCTCGCCATCGAAGAACTTGGCAATTTCTTCGAGAGGAGTGTAGCGAGTTTCCACGAGGAAGAGGTAAATTATGGCAACTTCAAAGGCAAGGAAGACGCAGTAAGCGATGTAGTACTTCCACTTTAGCGCCTTGAGAGCGATGGCATTGACGTATTGATCTGGGGGTAAAGTGTTATTAAAGATCGAGTATAAACCTGTGGTTGAGGGAAAACTCACTGAAGAACAGAGAAGCAGTAACGCAAAAGTTGAGCCAGGTGAAGCCCTTGGCACGCAGTCCGTATGGCATAATTTCAGTCGTGTAAGTCGCCATAAGACCATTCCTACATAACTGTCAGTACTTGTCCGGTCAGAATTTGAATCGTGCATTTGGCTTACTTGAAATCGTAGAAGAACCCATACACGAATAGCATCGCCACGAAAGCCGACCCAAACGCTTTCTGTTCAGTGATGGCATATCTTGCCGCAAGGATCGTGGCGATATTGAAGATGACAAAGGTGCCAATGGTAGAAATGAGGTACATCGGACGACGACCGATCTTGTCGGCAAAGAAGGACATACCCATGTTGGTGACCAATGCGAATGATTTCAAGCCACCATTCAAGCCAAGTTGGGTCTTGGAAGAGGTTATACCGATGTCGTTCATGATCTAGTTGATGTTAGTGTCATCGCTGCACGGAAATGACGTGTCATGACACTTACGGTAGAAAGATAGTATGAGATGATGCCGTTACCCGACCATTGTGAGAAGAAACCAATGGCAGTAATGATGCCCATTCTCTTTCTGTTGCCCGGAGTCTTGAAGAGATCAAGCCAACCAGTGCGATTGGCTTCCTCATCCATCTTGATAGCAGCAACCATTTCGTTGTACTCGAGTTGTACAAGCTGATTATCGCGGCTTCCGTCAACGCAGTGATACTTGGCCAAGATGTCCAAAGCTTCCTCGGTACGGTCTTTGCTGATCAGCCAACGTGGCGATTCTGGTGTGAAGAAGATTGCACAAGATATGATGATGGAGAAGGTACATTGAAGCAATGAAGGTAGGCGCCACGACCAGTCGCTCTTGATCTTGAGGGTCGAATAAGTGACCCAGCTTGCGATGAAGGCACCCGAGTGGTACGAAGCACCGGAGAGAGTGACCATGACAGCACGATCTTGGGGATGTGCAAGCTCAGTGATGAGCAGTGGAGCCGATCCAAGGACGATTGAATCACCGAAGCCGATCAAAATTCTGCTCGAGACAAACATTCCGAACGTCGTAGCTCCCGTCTGGAGACCGACACCAAGACACATGATGAGTGAGCCGACCAGAACACCGATGCGGCGACCGAACATGTCGATGATGTACGGCACAAAGAAGAGGCCTAACAAGGATCCCAGACTCATGGACGCGTTGAAGAGGCCGAGAATAGAACCGGTAGGGTGGTTGAAGTATTCTTGCCAGTATGAAAGACTTTGCAGACCGTTCATCATAGAGCCGTCAAAGCCATTGGCGGTATTGGTCATGATCATGACGACAAGGAGGAAGTAAAGCTTCCTCATCGGGCCCGAAGTCCACCATTTCACTCGCTCAATGGTATGACCAGCAAAGAAGAAGTGACCCTTAGGAGGTTTGACTGGCTCGGCGAGCTTGCGAGGCTTTGGGAAGTGAGGCATAGTGTATGTCTATACTTGACAACTCAATTTACTTGGTATAGTACAAACTTTTGACGACGAACGCAGCGAACGAGTTGGCAAATGCAATCTTATAGAGTTGCGAAACTGTGGTATAGTACAGGCTAAAAGAGTTGTAGGCCGTTTCCCAATATCCGTAATATACGACCTGAGTTTGGGTCCAAGAACTTGGCCGTCCGACATGAATTGATCTGATCTGTGTAGCGGAGGCTCAGTCTTGGTCAAGGCCAAGCAGGAAGTTTCGAGGTTTGAACCTGATAGGTCGTCGTTCAGGCTAAAGGGTCTAATCTGTTCTACCATATCACCAAATCCTGAGGTCAGGAGTCCAGATACGAGCAGGCGTTGTGAGATATGTAGGTGGGGTAGGATGCTAAGAAGTCTTGGTATGTCTTGGATGGCTGAGGTGGGTTGTCCGGACCAGGGAACACGGCGGCGGGCTTGACAAGTCATTTGTTCACTATGCATTGTCAATGCGAGACTCTATGTTCACTGATACAGAATCACTTCTATCATCATAGAGAGGATGATCATTGGAGGAGAGAATGTCAGGAGTAGCAATCCATGATCTTCATGCGATGTGGTGATATAGTATAGACCCGAGTCTGGGTCCTTGGACCTGCAGGAGCCCCGATGTAGTCTCAACCTGGCGCCATGTGGGATCCATAAATCACGCGATCGGACTTCTATCAACAGCAGCGTTCAACGTTCTTCACTGCCAAGGCAAGAAGGTGCGTTATGATAGGCGGTCAGATGGACTGGATAATCTGGGGAGGTGCAGAGAACGGTCTGGGGTATAATCTGGGGAAACTGGGGAACCTTTTAGCCGGGAGGGGTAATTGAATCGTTGCCAGCTGCAGATTTGGTCTTCTATACCGACGATATCATCGGTTCGCGAGTTCGTCCAAGGAAGTGCCAAGTTGAGGCGCTGTCAGACGACATTTGTCGCTGAACTCGTGGAAGCGAAAGTGGACGGCAATTTGTAGCGGCTGGGACACGGCCCACTCGCCACCGAATGCAGGACGGTTTCCATCTTCCTGCCTGCCTGGCCTACGGTGTTATCGTTCTTCACTGTTTGATTTGGAAAGTGCAGTCAGCAAATACGATATAGAGGAAAGCAAGTGGATTACAAGATGCCATGGTCGCCGAACCTGCGAGATCAGTAGGACCGGATAAATTCGAGAGGGTCAACAACAAGCCCAACAGCAGTGCGATACCTCCACTTCATGATTAATTAGCCGAACTGCCCTGAAGCAACGACGCTCCACAGATGTCCTATATATGCTCTTATCCTCCACCTCGAAGAATATACAAAGCAAAATTGAATGTCGAAGAATAATGACTCAAACCATTAATCCGATCATACCAGGTTTCGCGCCTGACCCATCTGTCGCCCGCATCGGAGACACTTTTTTCCTGGTCAACTCGACTTTTCACTTGTTTCCCGGTCTGCCTATCTATGCATCCAAGGATCTTGTTAATTGGACACAGATTGGTAAAGACTCACATTCTTAGAATTCACCGACCATTACTGATCGTTGACAAAGGAAATGCCATCAACAGACCATCTCAACTATCTCTGAAATTATCACTCACAAAACTCGAACCACAAGATGATGGTACAGTCATGTTAGCTACAGGTGGCCTGTTTGCACCAACAATCAGACACGATCCAAGGTCAGGCAAAACCTACATTATCAACACAAATGTAATCCATCCCGAACCTGGAAAGCCCGACACCAACGAAAACTTCATCGTCGTTACCGATGATATCTGGTCAGACAACTGGTCCGATCCCATTTACTTCGAGTTCAACGGTATAGATCCATCGATCTTCTGGGACCAAGATGGCAAAGCCTATGTTTGTGGATCAGCAGGACCAGGTCCATGGACCATGATCAATCTTTTTGAGATCGACCTTACTACTGGCAAGAAGCTTTCTGAGGAGAAGACCGTTTGGAAAGGCACAGGTGGAATTTATCCGGAAGGCCCTCACATTTATTACAAAGATGACTACTACTACTTACTCATCTCTGAAGGCGGCACATTCAAGGATCATATGATCACCGTCGCCAGATCAGCCAATATCTGGGGTCCCTACGAAGCACATGGAAAGAATCCAATTCTCACAGCTCGAGGCACAGAGAACTATGTACATTGCACAGGCCACTGCGACATGTTTGAAGACCAGCAAGGTCAATGGTGGGGTGTATGTCTAGGCATGCGCATGAAAGAATCAAGATTCATGATGGGAAGAGAAACATTCCTTATGCCTGGAACTTGGAGAAAAGGTGAATGGCCAACTCTGGACACAGTCGAGATCGAGCCATCCCACAAGTTTGAGAAAGATCCGATAGAATTGACAAAGACTGGTTTGGACTGGCTCTACATCCGAGATGCCAAGCTCGGTCACCACAAGATTGACGGTGCAACGGTTCGTCTTACACCGAGCAAGGCGGACATGTCGCAGTGGGACGAATCTGTAACTTTTGTTGGCAAGCGTCAAAGGAAACTTGAAGGTCAGGCTTCCGTTACGCTGGCCTTGCCGAAGGAAGGGTCTATTCGTGCAGGCTTGGTCAACTACAAAGATGAGCACCGCTATGTTCGTTCGTGGTATGACAGCAGCAGCCAACAGATCTGCTTCGAAGCCGTCAACAATGCCAAGAAGATCCGAAGACAGAATCAAATTGGCCTGCCAAAGGGTCTCGAAGAGATACGACTACTGACCGACTACACCGAGGAATCTTTGGTCTTCAAGTTTGAAAGTCAGGGCAAGACTGAGACAATCGGCAGTGTCGACACAGAAGAACTGTCGAATGCTGATTTTGTTGGTCCCGTTATTGGAATGTTTGCGGTGTCGGATGAGCAGGCCACCGAAATCACCTTCAAGGATTTTGTCATTGATAAGTGATTGCCAGCATCGGCCCGAATCTATATGGTGTCTGAATTTTGGGAAAGAAGATAGCGAAGAAGCGGAATTGATAGAAGTTTGCGTATACAGCACAGATATGGTGATACATAGGACGGATGCAAGATGAGCGAGTGAAGTCTGCGTCGGCGTGTGGCCGAGCCAGACACCGACCACTTTACCCAGCATAAATAACCTGATGTAGCGACGACTTCTACGCCCTTAGATTGATACGTCCTTGTGATATCTGAGATCAAAAAATCTGATTTCTCTTATTCGTGATATGATCAGGCGTCAACGCGTGTGTCTTGCGTGTCAGCAAATCAGCAGAAGGATTTTGCACCGCCACTCTCCATTCCATCGGTCATCCTTCCCATCTGCACTCCTGCCCTGGGCAACTCCAAAAAACAAAACGAATCAACAGATTGTGTTTGTGGTTTGCATCTTTCCATCACTTTATATCTCATAAAACCTTCCGACTTGTGTTTTTTTGACCACCAAAACGAAATCAAACTATCGGAAGAAGAATCAGTACACTTGCAATGGTGGAAAAAACTCCAGAAACACCTTTGAGATCCGAACAAGACCCCACTCAACTCTCCTCAGCATCTTCAGATCCTACCAAGAACAATTCATCCCAAGACTCGGACGATGAACCCATGGTCTACTCGACTCCAAACGACTACTCAACCTGGGCACAGCAAGAACGCGCCCGCATGATATCCAGCGGCTTCTCTCCTTCCCTGATCGTCCTCCAATCCGAAGTGAAAAATCACGTTCTGCCTTTTCGAGACAACGAATCCCATGCGGAGTTCGCTAAACGCTATGTCGATACTATGAACGAAATGATTTCAAGGGGTGTGCATATTTTGAATGATGTCTGTACTGCTGATATGAAGGGGGAACCGTGTTATGATATCAGTGATGGGAGACATTTTTATGTTGGCGAAGGTAGTGGTGCGACAAAGAGGGAGTATAGGGAATTTGGAAAGTGGTGGGAGGAATGGGTTAGAGAGGGGAGGAAAGGTGAGGTGCCTGAACGGTGGATGAAGTTTTTGAAGAGTAAGGAAGTCGCGACCGAATCTCTATGATGTGTCAAATGGAGGATTGTGAGATCTTGATTCTGTGTTTGGATATGATGAATGTTAGATAGATATTCAACAATAGCAGGAGCGGTCTATAGAGAGATATCGAGTGTTGTAGCGAAGCGGGAAGCCATACAATTAGCGTCTTGGCTAGGATCACGTGAAACAGCAAGTTCGGCCGAGGCTATCCTTGTGTCAGCTGTCAACCTCGGCCTGTCTTAGAATGCCGACCATAAACAATACGAGATAGAAACACAAGTCGCTCCTTGCTAACCGGCAAAGTAGTCAGGTCCTGTTAAGCAAGGTGTACTAACACTGCCCTCTCGTACAGCTGCCATCTGACTTTCAGTGACAACCCTTCCCTCTTGCGACCAGCTTTACTCAACCTTTTCGTAAGAGCCCCAGAGCATAACAACCTGCCTATACCATGTCGTCCAAACCACCAAGGATGGACCTCAACCATGTGGCGCGTAGCCTCGCCAGCCGAGCAGACAATATCATCATCCGACTAATTCGCATGCTATCGACACCAGCCGGCATGGACAAGACACTTTGCACACTACAATACCTCCTCATAGTGGTATACTCTCAGCTCTCCAAGTTGCAAGGCCTACGCTACCGCCGTCTACTTCTTAATGTATCGAAAAAACTCTCTTCGGTTCTCTTGCCTGGTGAGACCGTCATTGCGACCTTGTCGCCTCAAGAAGATCGCTTGGGTCATGTAATAGCCGGGAGCAAAGCGCTTTCGGGCATGATTAGCGATTTCAGGACATTCACTCGGTTATGGGGACTTTTGGACGTCTATGAGTGGGGCAAGAGCACATATCAAAAGCCGCATCAGGACAATGTCATTAACACGGTTGTTTGGGGTCAAATTTCCACCATTGCCTTGTACCAATGGTACGAGAATGTAGCATATCTGGCGTCCAAGGGCGTGTTACGGGGAGATCGCTTCAGCACGAAACAACAAAACAAATGGTATGAATGGAGCTCGAGGTACTGGATGGCATATATCGCTCTGGAAGCCGTGCGTCTGGGCCGTGTTTGGCAGTTGAACTCAGCTGCAACAGTCAATGGCGAGGACGCCGAGAAGAAGACGGATAAGGTGGAAGCTGAGGCATTGTGGAAGAGGCAGTCGCTTGTCAATGCTGCTTGGGCACCCGTGTCTTACCACTACAGCTGGGAGCAGGGATACCTCGGTGACACGGCTCTAGGTCTTCTCGGTCTTCTTGCTGGCTCTACTGGATTCCGACACATGTGGAAGCAAACAAAGGCGAACTGATTGTCTTGTCATACATGTCATGAACCAGGTCGTGCTGATTGCATACGATTTGTTGTTGATATATGTGTAGTACGGGGTCCTCAAAATATCCAAGATCTTTTAGCAAAACACAATGCTGTCAACAAGTTCAATGACCCAGTGTGGCGATGACACCACAGACTTAGATACCCCAGCCTTGACTCCATGGCCAAGTTGGTCAAGATAAGCACAGGTATACCTCTGACTGTCAGACATCTCAAGGCCAATATTGGTTTCACTTGTCCTATATGTGCTACCTCCAGAGCTCTGTTGCACATTGCCCGTGACCCTGCAAGTCGCCGCTTCGTAGAACCAAGCGACCTTATCCATTGCGATGTGTAGGGACCTTATCCAACCTTAACTCAAAACCAATCGTGATCTTCTTCCTAGACCTCAAGTACCTCAATCTAACCAATCAACCCACGGATCTTGGTAGATGGGAATACTTCACCGAAGCCATGCAAAACATGGCCACTGCCGTCTACGCAGACAACATCCAATCCGATCTACCAGAAGATGACGAAGTCACAGCTGCCCAAATCTGGAACATGCGGAGCAGCGCAACTGACTCTATGGCCATGAAACTTGACATTGTCTGGATCCCAGACTATCATACCGCAGGCCAACATGACCACCAGGCATCAGGTTCATCTTTGGAATTCAATCCAAATAATCACGCAACACTCGTGTCTGAATTAGACCACGACGAAGTCATGAATAACACAGATGACTACGATCACATGGATGTCGATGACCATCCTTCTCGCCAACCAGACAGACTCGTTCTGTCACATACGCGTCTTGATGAAAATACTCGGGTCATCCAACAGGAGAACACTAAAGACTTTACTATCCCTGAACCTGCAAACTCGTCATCCTACATACATGATGACGAAGGCAACGATTCACCATCTTTAGAGGATATGGGTTTCCAACGAACTAGATCCATGCCGTACAAGGCTTCACTTGCAGGAGCATCCACGGCGAAGAGATATGCAAAGACTGTTTTGACCACAGCAGGTAGATGCTATGCACCAACACCCTAAGACAAACCCAGAAGCAGAATGCCGGTCTGACCGCGGACGGGCGACCGGACGGGCGATAGTAGAAGAACGAAGAGGTCACGGTTGAACCTCTGTATCTGTAGTGGATCTGATGAAGAATCCGTCATCTTTATCTTTGAGCTTGATCGATATTAGAGAGATACTCGAGAACGCAATCAAGGTTATACTGCAGAGACACTAAAGAATAGCAGAAGCAGTCTGCAGATATCTTCTCATCCGACTCATTTTCGGTTTCGCCTTCAGAACCTCCCCACTGTCTCTTTTCTCAATTGTATCTTTACTTTCCCATCCTTCCTCTTCAACACTACCAGTACTACCCATACCACTCTTCCCACTGTCCCTGCTCCCAGGTCTAGAACCCACACTCCCAGATCGAGAATTGGCGTCAACCCATCCACTACTTCCACTGCCACCGCTACTTTCTCTACTATGTCTCTTCACCGCCTCTTCCACCACTGCTTTGGGTAATTCAGGCAACGGGACGAAATCCATACTCAGAGCCTCAATCTCACTACCCCTGCCCTTCCCAAAACTCCAAGACTCATCGATTCCCAACATCGCAACAGCGACCTCCTGCGCCACAGGCGTTGGCTGCAATGTGCTCGAGAACCTGAACACAGTATCAATAGGACTCTCGGGCAACTCCATCAATCTCTCCAATCCGTTATCCTCCTTTCCCTCTTCCAGATCCAAAGAAAATGTATCGAAAGCGAAAGCAACGGGAGAAAAGTTCCAGGATGATAGCCAAGTGCATGTGTCATCTACGACAGCATCTTCGGATTGCCGTCTAGGAATGTTGAGAGCGGGTTGAAAAGCTTCCATCGTCGCTATGCTGTTTTTTCGCGGGATGGTGGGTGGTAGGGATAGTTTTATGGGGCCTTGGAGGTAGATTGATCTTCGGTAGGGGGTTTGTTCGGGGGGTACGATGGTTAGAGTTGTTCCTGTGTTGAGATGGATTTCTGTTGTTTGGTTTGGCTCTTCGGGTGTGAATGATGGGTCTTGGGATGTTGACTGTGAGGATGAGGAAGTGGCTGGAGGGAATAGAGCGGTGTTGTCTTCGTGGATTACTTCTAGTATGCCTGGGGATGGTTGACCCGACTTTGGCGTTGCGGGTGTTGATGGCAAAAGCTGATTGCTTGTCAGTGCCGCAAGAGCTTTTGAAGGAGTCAATGGAGACGTGGGTGATGGTGGCGTTAGTGGCGCCATATCGACTGTTCGAGAGATTATTGTCGAAGGAGAGATTCTTGAGTTTGATATTGACTCGGTGGGTCTACTGCGAACGAAGGTCGATCTTCTCATACTAATTTTCGATGACCTCCTGTACCCAAGTAAACTCCCAGCATAGAAGTTCGTCGGTGTCATGAGCATGGAAGAAGGTCTCCCAGCAGCAGGCAGATCCTTGACCAAAATCTTCAACGCCAATTCTTTCCTCTTGGTAGGACCCGTCGTCTTGGTCTTCTCAATCGTCTTCTCAGGATCGTAGATATATTCGCTAACGGGGAAAAATCCAGTGTCGAGTAACATACTCATCGTCTCCCCTCTCTTCTTTTTCCGCCAAGGAATAACAGAGAATGTCGCCGCTTTGTTCAACACCGGCCGAGGCGGGTTTTCGTCCTCTGGATCGTCGTTCACCATGCTTAGTCTATTTTTGGCTTTCAAGGCGCCGATTCGTTTTTCGGCTTTGATGTCTTTGTCTATGCCGCTGAAGCCTTTTAGTGTTATGGAGGAGAGAGCTTTTATGCATGCGCCTCTGCTGCTGCTTCCTACGGCTCTTTTGCCGCTGAACCTGCAGGACGCTCGCGACGGTAGAGAGTTTGTCGATCGCATGGAGAGGAATGAGCGGGAGGACTTGATGGAAAGGAAACTAGGCGTCCGGCGCAGACTTGGAGGTGCGGTCGAAGACCTTAGAGGTGGGAAGGTGAACCGAGTCGCCTCAGGCATACTGAGGTTGTCGAACATGGTTTGGACGGATGCATTGACATCGAGTCGAGCGATTGCAGAAGCGATAGAACTCGAGATTGGCGAAAGTGGTGGAGGTGCCGTGCAAGCCGAAGTCGAAGTTGGCGAAGCGGTTGTTGTCGCAGCTCTCAATGGCAGATCCGGTGACTTTATCTCGGTATTTTCTGGAACAAGAGCAGAGAAGCGAAATCCAGTCACCTGCCCGGCCTTTGGTGTAGGTAAGAAAAGCTCACTTGGTGGCCTCATCTTGGAGAGAAGCAAAGGTGCTGGCGGAGGTGCTCTTCTACTAGGAGGCGTCATGGGTAGACCGGGAGAAGAAGCGGTACTTCTGATTCCACTTGCTGTATCGATGCCCAATCCTAGACGAGGAGACGCAGTACGGCTTCGCTCCAACCCACTAGCTCGGCCAATGATTCCATTAGATGATCGGTTCGAGGTACGTCTTTCCAGAGCTGCAATACCCATGGATATGGGCGAGGAGGGATCCGAAGGTGTGTTTGCTGGAAATCTTGCCTGCAATTGCTCCATCAAGCCATTTACCATCAAGGATGGCAGGTCTGGAAGTGCCATCTTCACT
The DNA here is from genome assembly GCA_026013035.2 of Dothideomycetes sp. NU30. Classification (NCBI taxonomy): domain Eukaryota; kingdom Fungi; phylum Ascomycota; class Dothideomycetes; species Dothideomycetes sp. NU30. The sequence goes on from BSBH01000042.1 coordinate 106,332, forward strand.
CTTGGAATTTCCAACAGCGTATAGTTGCTGCAGATGGCTATACTGGCTGGCGGACCAGCGGCACGACATGTACCCATAATGACTGTTGACGAACGCCATTATGCCGCATGCGGTAGATGTTCTTGAGACAAAGAACATGGTCAATTTTTATGGACGGAAACGATTCTGCTCAAATATGTACTAGCCCGGGTGTACTTGGGGTAGAGTTACCAACAAAGAAGACGAGGACAAAGAACATCGCATATACAGATGTAGGGGTTCGTATACCAAAACTGCCTAGGTAGAGGTGTGGTAGGAGAGCGCGTGATGGATTTACCGAAGCAACCGCCGATCGCCGACATTCCTGGCCTCCATTTCACGAATCGATGGTCTACATTGCTTGGTATCTCGACCGGATCTCTGGCACTTTTCTTGCCGACTAGTAAACATCAGGCTCATGTATTCTAAATCACTCATATAATGTTCGAGGGAAAGTGAGGAAAAGAAGAAAGGAATATTATCTATGCTGCAAAACGATTATACACAACATTCAAGACTAATAATATCTAACTCAAGTACACAATTACAAAACCGATACGCGCCTTGACAACAGAAACCAGATACGATACCTTGCCGACCCCTTAAAGTCTCATTCCGATACTGCTTTTTGCCCTCTTGGTCTTGACATGTATGAAAGATCTTTCCTCTACGTCTGCAATACAAAAATCAATGCTCGCCTCCTCCGGGGTTCAGATCCGACTTTCCAGTCTTCTCGGACTGAACCTCCTTGGAATTCATACCTCATAATCCAACCACATTCGTGTTTTTCTTAAGAATTATATGGTTTTAAAAAAAAGAAATTTCGATACATACGGCCATAGTCAGCTGAAAACTGGGCATCCCGTCCGCTCTGCCATACATAAGCAGTTGAACGGCAGATTAGTACTACGGTGGGTGACCACGTGGGAATCCCTGCTGCTGTATGTTTTTTTTGTCGTTTCTGCTTTTTGTTTTGTCCATCTGCTCTTCTATCGTTGGTCTGCTCTGTAAAAGAACAGAACACCCGGGGTGTTAAAAGAATTTACCCAGCGCAGACTTGTTTAGGTGAAAAGACAGATTTGGATATCTTGTTTTGCTCGCACGACGACAAGCACATCTACATTTCTAGTATAACACCAAAACAGCATATCATCTCCTTCTTAGACATGATACATTACCCCTAAAACAACGCCAACGCTAATGCTGAAACAATACGCTTTATCACTTTTTCCATGCACTGATCCTCACTTCTTGCCCTTTTTCTTCTTTCCACCTCCTCCTCCTCCTCCAGAAGCAGATACATTCTTCAAAGCCGCGTGCCCAAAATCCTTAATGTGTTGATGCATCCTGGTTTTGGAAGGGAATGAGGCACCGCATGTGGCGCAAGAAAAATCGTTGTCTTGTTCTGCTGTCGCTGCTGCAGCTGCTTGAGCGGCCTTTTTGGCTCGTTTTTGCGCTGCTTTGCCCATTTTGGGGGCTTTTGTCGTTGTCGGTTCTTCTTCGTCGGAGGACAGGTTGATGGACTTTTCTGGATTCAGTGTTGGGTTGTCGTGGGATTCGACAGTGGTTATGGATGTTGTGTTGTCTGTTGTCGAGAGGGTGGGTGAAGAGGGGGCTAGACGTGCTTTCACTTGGTCTGCTGGGGCGTAGTCGTCGTCGGATGTTTCTGACTCGGCTGGAGACGTTTGTGTTGTGTCTGCATTCTCTTGTGTTGACTGCGTCGTCTGTTCGTTGTCTTCGACGTCTTCTTGGTCGGATGCAGAGTCTGCTATTGTCAGATCGTTCATGCCTTGGACAGCCTCGTCATCCATCATGGGGTATTGGTCCTCCGGCAGAGGTTCCTGATCTTCTACATCAAGTGGCGTTATGTCTCCACTTGTCGGCTGGCTGTCCAGATTCAAATGGGCATTCTCCTTCTGCATCTTCTTCCTCAAAGCCGAAACAGCCTTTTGATGTTTCTTGCTCTTCTCGTGGGCGTCCCACTGCTTTTCACTCTTGAAGACCTTCTTGCAAGCAACACATTCGTAATGAAGCTCCTCCTCTTCGCTTTCCTCAATCTCGCCTTCGTTTTCGTCCTTTTCGACAGTCTGCGCCCAGTCAGGCACCACTGATTCCTCAGCACTTGCTGCGTTGGCGGCTCTGGCTCTCGCGGCTTGGGCTGCTGCCGCATCTCGTAGTACCTTTTGTCGCTCTGCTTCTGTCTGTGTGTTGGGAATGTAGCGAGGATCGCGCTTGCGAATGAAAGCGACCAAAGCCCTGACAGACTCGTTGAATTCTCGCTGTGCCGTTTCCCTCGCTTTCTGATTCTCCTTCTCCATCAGACGCCTGTATCTCCGATCCGGTGCCTCTGACAACCTGTACTTGTCGCACCAGGCGAAGCTCTTCCTCGTACTGAACGACATCCACACAGCATAGAAGGATTTCGGCACGTCGTCATATGCATCATCCTTGTGACCGAATGACGGATAGTCTGGCAGATCCGTGCCTTCCCAGTCGGCAGCGGCCTCCTCCTCCTTGGCCAACTGTTCAAACGTCTCCCTGACAAAGCCAAAGAAGCCACTCGGCGCATCGCTAAACTCGACGTTGCCGTTGAACTTCCTCAACATGCTGGCCAGATCATCGCTACTCGTCATCTTCATGTCTCCATAGCTGTACTCTCCTCCACTGCCACCGGCGGTATTCGGGTCATCGCCGCGCAGAATGGCGCTTTCGTGTGAATCGTACCAAGCTCTTTCTTGCGGATCTGACAGGACCTGGTAGGCAGATTGAATTTCGGCGAACAAGGCTGTCGCGGCTTCGACGTTGCCGTAGTTGCGATCGGGATGGAGTTCGAGGGCTTTTTTGCGGTAGGCTTTCTTGATCTCGTCTTCGGTGGCGCTGCGATCAATGGCAAGAAGTGTGTAGTAGGACGTTTTCTGTGGCGTTGGCTCCTGGGCTTGAGAGCCGGAATTCGAAGACTGTGAGGCTCCCATCGTGGCGTTCGGGGAGAGGAATGGCACAGTAACAAAGTTCGTGGTGCATGTCTGTGTGTTTTTATGGAAATCGAGAATTGTGTCATTGCTTTCAGGTTTGGGCAGAATGTGGGGTACTTGATTAGATGAGATAACGCTTTTTCTCTAAGCATTTCGATCTTGGCCGTCTTTGTCCTCGCATCACGACCTAAACATTCTAATCAGTTGGTCCACTTCCTTTGTCCTCAAAGATTGCCACTTGCTTCGTAGCCTTGACGAATTGCAATGTTTTCCCTCGCCTTGCTTCCTGAATCTTGTGTCGTCCTTCCATTCCATATATCTTGATCATGTCAGGCCCGGCCGTTTCCATTTTCCAACGACGAAAGATGGATGTTCTGCCCAGGGATGCATGGATAATCGACATCTGCTGTGTCTAGAGAACAAACCCTCTCACTCTCACTACAACATAGACATGTACATTCCTGCAATAACCCAGCTTGCGGGACTGGACGTCACACATATAGGCTTCATATCAACGATGACGATCTCTGCTCAAAGAACCATGTCTACGTCGCTCAGCAGGACGTTCATCATAATAATCCGGTCTCTCTGGAGAGCGTCTACGTTCCGGACGCTTGTATCCGGCTTGATGATCCTTGGACTCGGCTCGACGACGACCGTTTCTGCTCCCATCTGTGCGACGATGATCACGACTTCCCTCTCGGTGACGGCCGTCTTTGCTCTTGGCCCTACGACCATGATCACGACTCTCATCCCTATGACGATGCTCTCTACACTCACTCTTCTGGTACTTTTCCCTCGAGTCATTCACAAAAGACCTACCAGCACGCTCATCTCTCGATGTAGATCTCATTCTAACCGGAACCTCCGATGTCAATTGTGCTCCACTAGGCATGATGTCATAAACCTTTCTCGTAGCAGACTTTGTAGTGTTGGATCTTCTCAACGGTACAGGAGATGTTTTTACATCTCTAGGATCTGCGTGAGTGGGCCGGGCATGGAACTGGAGTGAAAGACCTCCTGTCGGTACCGGCGAAGGAGCTGTAGGACGAGGGGGTTGGCGAGAAATAGACTCGGATCGACGACGTTGAGGTGATTGACTGGGTGGAGAATGGAAATCTTGACTAGTGGGTGGTTGGAAGAATCTAGGCACCTCGACCGCAGTTTTTCTTTGTCCTGCGAAGGAAGAGGCGTTACTGGTAGCAGTAGGCGGTCTTGTGATGCCAACATCATTAGCAGCTTCGCTTTCCAATGCAGAAAATGTCAAAGCGTGACCAAGACGGATAGGCAGAGGATGTTGTACAGAAGGTGCTCTAGGAGGTACCGACGACGCTCTGAAAGAAAGGACGGAAGGAGCCCTGTCCACAGTGTTACCCATGACGGAAGGATCCATGACGGAGGGAGTGCCAAAACGCTGGACAGGAGGTGCTCGGGAAGCACGTCTTAGGCTCATGGCAGTAGGAGGTCCAAGAGAAGCCCTCGAGTCACGAAGACCAATACGACGAAGCAGCTCATGACGAGCGTCTCTTGCATTCTTCCCTTCATCATAAGCAGGAGTTTCACATCGCGGTGCATTTGAAAAACGATCAACAGGTGGGAAGTTTCTCTGTTGCCCTCCACGCCAACTCTCGTTGCGGTTCGCAGGCCATCTTTCTGAGAGACTCGGACAAACACTGGCGGTGTCACTGCGAAGATCACAATTATCGTTGAGATTGGGGAGATCGGACAGGAAGTCGTCTTCTTCGCCGATGCGCTCCATGCGGTCGAGCATTTCGATGCCACGAATGATGCCCTCTTCGACGGTGTCGACTGAACCAATGTCATCGTCATCGTTCAGCCAAGGTGGCAGAGCATCATTCTGAGGGAAGAAGTCAGTGGGATCAACATAGTGGTCGTCGTGTCTAGCAACCTGAGGCTGAGGTGTAGCAGTGCTTTGAACTGGTGGTATCGGTGTGCGTGCACGAGGTACGCTGGGCAAATGTATTTGAGATTCCCAACAGACGCCCTTACCGAGTTGACTCTGCTTGAACTTCTGCACAATAGCTTGAACGAAGGGTTGCTCGGTCTTGGCATACTCAAAGTCCTCTTGTTCTGACTTGATGATTAGGCTACCGTCTGCGTTCCTGCAGAGCTCACCTCTGTTGATGACGTCGTAATAATCCTTCAGGCGCAGAATATCTGGACCTGACAATATATTCTGATCCTTGGTCCACAGGATTTCAAGCAAGGTCTTTTGGACTTCGCTGAAAGTGACATCTGCACTTGGTCCCAAAGCTCCACTGGGGAATGCAGTCTTAAACAACTTATGACCTATAGACGATAAAACGTTAGTCTCACATAGTGAAATAGTAGAGAATTCAAAGGATGGGGATTGGAGAATGGAGTTTCATCTTTCTCTCCGGGTCAAATCAGAAGGAAACAGGTATTGGTGCAAGTTAAAAAAAGAAATCAAGAAAACCTACATTCGTTGCATCTTCCATGTCGCAGCATACCACTAGGCTCAACACCACAAGCACTGCACGCCTCCATCGTCCCGGCCGGCGCTGCATCAGCAAAATGCATGCGACCAGCCTCGCCTCGAAGACCGAGCTTGTGGCCTGCATCTTGTACGGCTTCCAAGAGGGGTTGTGCAAGGGCGCTTGACTCAACACCAGTCAAGACTGGCTTTTGATCCATTTTGATAGCGGCTTGTACTGCGCGCTCTCTCTCCCGTTCCTCAGCATCGAGTCTCTCTTGAATTCTGCGGGCCTCTATCTCTTCACCAAGAACGATAGCCTCAGCCTTGTTTAGACAGTAACCTCTCATGTGATATTTGCGCACTCTGTCTTCATGCTTGATGGCCTTCATCCTTTCCCTAGCCTCGTCAATCTGTTCTTCATTCATGGTTATTTCAGTTACCTCTGGTTTGCCACCAAACATCTTGAAAGAGTTTGATCTGGCGAGTTTGGGTGACATGGCCTCTTTGATCGGTTCGACGATCTTGTCATGCCAGAACTTTGAGAAACTCGAGCGACGGCGCTCAGTCTGTTGGGGCAAGTCAGGAAAGATCGGTTTGGGGAACTTGTTCTGTTGTCTCTCTGCATAAGCTCTTGCCTCGAACTCTGGGGTTCCGTATTCGACAGGTGTGAACTCCCTCTCTTCGCCTTGACTCTGCTGCTGTTGATTGTAAGCCCATGGTCTAAGAATCTGGTCCTCGGGCATACTGTCGCGAGGGTTTGGAGGAAGTGGAGAGTCACGTGCCTTACCATGTCTAGACCTGCTAGGACGAGGTGTGCTTGGTCGTCGAAAACGAGATGATGGCGCATCATGGGTTCTGCGTGAAGCAGCGCTAGGACTACTGTCAATTGTGTTCTCGGATTGGGTGGATGAAGGATTATCATAGCCTGGGTACCTTCCGTTGTTCATCGCGTTCCACTGATCGTAGGCGCTCATAATGTGTGTCGCTTTCTGTATTACTTGTAAGATCGGGGTCGTGTTGTTGAGTCAGTGTTAAGATGATAGAGCGGTTGGTAATTTTAGCCGTAAATTATGTTAAGAATCTGGGAAAGAGTCTTGATGTCGGAAATAGGATAACTTTATGTAAGTACCGCCCTCGTGGGTGACAAAGAGACAATTATGGACATCGGGTCGTGTTCTTTGTGGGTCGTGAATGATCTTTGACCGAACCGAGAACGTGAAAGAACAAGGACAATGGAACTACAACATCAGGTTAATCTTCCTTTGGGAGCGCATAATGAGAGACTGTCGCCACAGAGTGGTGTTGTTCGACAGGACCAGCACTTGCCGCTCTGTCACACCATGAGGTAGTCTGCCACAATTAGTATGAAGTATATGAAGGGTGCATGAGGAAAATAGGAATGAGAGATGAAATTTTGACAACTTTGAATTCGTGGGTACTCGAGTATTTGAAGTGATACTGGTAGGAGACGAAGAGTAATAAGAAAGAAGGAGATTAATAAGACAAAAAGAGAAAATCAAGAAAACGCCAGTTGAATGGACTTGTCCACCATCCTCTGTGGGAGATCATCATACTAGGCCCGGCCACGCGTATGTCGGTGCCCCATGTCGATGCTCATTGTGATATCCTAAGAAGTGCTCTGTATTTAGAGCACGAAGGCAAAGACAGCTGTGGCAAGGGCAAGGACAGTAGCGAACAAGCCACCCATGCTGACTGTAGAGGCAGCAGCACCAGTGAAAGTGGTGGGTCCGGTCGAAGAAGGAGCGCTACTGCTGAGAGGGGTGGCCGATGTGGACATCCCGCATTGACCACCAGGGCAGGCAATACCTGTCGAGGAGTTGCTGAAGCCACCAGTAGCGGGACCTTCAGGACTGCCTTGGCCAGCGGTAGGGGCCTGAATTTGGCCATCGCTGATCTGGGTGACGGGTTGAGCACCAGTGCCTGTAGCAGGGGCTTGAATTTGGCCATCACTGATCTGCGTGACAACAGCACCATTGTTAGCAGGAGCAGGGTTGGCACTACCAGCATCACCACCAGCAGGTTGAGGTGAGCCTGGACCACCATTGCCTCCATTACCTCCGTTCCCACCGTTTCCTCCATTTCCTCCAGGAGAGCTTGACCCTCCGTCACCTCCATTGCCTCCGTTTCCACCGTTGCCACCATTGCCGCCGGCTCCTGGAGTGCCTGATCCACCAGTGCTGCCGGGAATAGGAGACGATGAGCCTCCGTTTCCTCCATTTCCGCCGTTGCCGCCATTGCCTCCAGGAGAGTTGGGACCTCCGTTGCCTCCGTTTCCGCCATTACCGCCATTACCGCCATTGCCTCCATTGCTACCATTACCGCCATTACCTCCGTTACCACCAGCACCGGGAGCGGGAGTGGCAGCTGCAGGTTGAGGAGACTTGGTGCAGTGAGGGCATGGCACCGTGACAGTATATGTGACAGGACCATTTGTGGCCTCTGCGCATTGGGTGCAGACAGCCTCAGTAGTGGTAAAGCCAGCAGGCATGTATGTAGGAGCAGGAGTCCAGGAAGAGTCTGTGCAAGGCTCGGTGACAGTGTAGAGGACAGGGGTCATACCGTGGGATGGACCGGTAGTGCAAAGAGACATGTAAGTTGTGGTCCAGATGGTGGTGAAAGGAGTGACTTGTGCAGAGTTGGTTGCCATGGCGGCAAATGAGGCAGATTCACATTTGGGGCAGTAAGTAAGAGTTACGCCGTTCGTGACAGTCACCATTGCTGGAGGTGAAGTGGTGTCGCAGTCGTCAATAGTAAGAGTGACATAGACTGGAGATGCAGTTGAGGTGGTGGATGATGGTGAGATTGACTGAGCAGCAACGCCAGTAGCCGCGATGACTGCGGCGGCAGCGAGCTCGAACTTCATCCTGTTGTTTATTTAGGGCTGGTAAGATATTAAAAGATTCTATTGTTCCAAACGAATGACTGGAGGGGAAGATGGATAGAGCAGAAACAGCTGGAGAATCGAGCGAGTGAGATTCTGGAGCAAGTGTTTGATGAAGGAGAGAACAGCCCGAATTCACCTATCTAACATGAGGGCATGCGCCTTATACGATACTGTTCACAGCCATGTTATGACTGATTTCAATGGCTGGGGCTTTGGAATGTGGACTAATTTACTCGCACATTCCGTTGATTGAGCAACAAACATACGAAAGCGGCTTAGACGAGTGAGTCCATTGGATGTAGTTGGAATCGGATCTCGTACATACACATCAAAAGCTGTGTCAGAGCCACGCATAATGGCCAGTACGTATACATTTTACCGTGCTCTATGACTGTCTTGACGGTTGTAGAGTGAAGATGTACGACGGCATGAAGTTGAAAGAGAGAGCTTGCGTGCCAAGACACGGAACATTTTTTGTCCGAGCTTCGAGAAACGGATCTCTTGCCTTAGCATGATTGTAAGCATGTGGGTAACATTCTTCTGCTATTGTCCGTTGTCCAGCGTGTTTATCTCGCCTAGAATGGCTCACAATTGAAGAATGCTGTATTATGCCACTATGGATGTGTCTCTGGTTGTTGGTGAAGCAGAGACCCTGCACGCCAATGGCCATATCATTGTTTGACAAACACACTCTGGGTAAGAAACAAGACTTATACTGAGGTTGAACACACGTCTCTGATTGGTCTGGACAAGTTCCTGGTCGGCTCGGACAAATCGAGGCTAGAGAGTCATCTGTATCTTCGTTGATCAATGACTTGTCGCAGACTCGACGTAGAGCACACTTATCCAAGACCTTAGGACTTTCTCCGCTCTGGTCAAACTAGGGAACCCGTCATGTAATGGTTCGACCGTGGCATGTTGGTCACTCGTGCAAATGACCAAAACGCATCTCTATGAGTTCCATTGTTTTAGAAGTTGACTAGACTGCCCATGGACTTGTCAACATCTGATAGAGCTGCTCAAGACCAGGTCACAATTCCCAGTTTATCTCCGATGTCCGCTGTTCGACTCCTTTGATCCAGACTCTCAAGCCATGACAAAGCAAATTTCTCTCGTATCCTCAAAGAAATCAAACACGACCAGTATCTGTCACGCCAGTCATATAGACGAGAAATATCTTTGTCTAAGACCGCAAGAAGGCATCTCTAAGAACGCCATGCCGGCGCCCACACCCAAGAACGGCCATCTCGGCATGCCGACTTTGTTGATCGTTTCTCCGAGCCTGACAACCAAAAACAAGCCCATGTGCTTCTTTAACATGCTCTTCCACTTCTTGTTACGTTTCTAGCTCTCCTCTCGGTGACTTAGCTCCCAGCACACATGATGCATAGCAAGAGTGTCCTCACAGCCTTGTTCTTTGCCAGCATTGGCAACGTCGAAGCTTTCTTCCGTATCAACTGCGCCAAGGTTCAGATTGGGCGTATTGATCCTATCGTGAACCCTGGAGCTCTCGCTGCTCATTGTCACACCATCGTCGGTGGTGCCAGTGAGTATCACAGACTTGCGATGGAACTGACTTATTGAGCTCACATTCCTCATAGATATCGGCATCAATGCCACCTTTGACAGTTTGTACAACTCTCAATGCACTTCTTGTGAAATCTCGCAAGACAAGTCTGCATACTGGACCCCCAACCTTTACTATCAACACGCAAACGGCTCTTTTGAAGAAGTCCCCCACGGAGGTAGTGTCGTTTACTACCTCGCTCGTGGACACCAAGCCAACAACATCATCTCTTTCCCCAAAGGCTTCCAGATGCTCAGTGGCAACAAAGCCTTGAGATCATACAGCTCGACACCCAGGACGTGGGGAAACAGTACCTACGGAAGTAGACCTGCTCAGGATGCCGTCAGCTTTGCTTGTCTGGGCGCCAACCCCATGCCCGAGACTCCCAACCTTCCTTCTGACCCCAGCATCTGTTACAACGGACTCCGAGCTCAGATCCATTTCCAGACTTGCTGGAACGGTAAAGACTTGTACAAAGCCGACAACAGTCACGTGGCTCACATGTCTGGAATTGACAACGGTGTCTGTCCTCCCACCTACCCTTACATGTTCCCCCACATCTTCATGGAAATCAACTACGCTGTAGCCCAACTTTCAGGCACAGAAGCCGGAGGTCGTTTTGTCTTCTCTCAGGGTGATCCAACCGGCTACGGTTTTCATGGAGACTTCCAGAACGCATGGAACGACGAAGTGCTCAAGGAAGCCATCGCAACTTGTCTAGTCGACGGCCAAGATAACTCCGGCACTATCGATGAGTGCCCTGTTCTGTACAAATACTCCAGCACTCAATACACTGAGAATTGTCCTATGCGTCCACGACCAATCGACGAGGCAGTGACAGGCTTGATTGACAAACTCCCTGGTTGCATCACAATTACCAATGGACCAGACGCCGCAACTGCAGCAGACATGGATTGTCCAGCCTCTTCACCCCGTCCCAGTGTCACTTCAACCGTAGATACGGTCATGTTACCAACTCTCAATCCCCAAATCGGGTCATCTTTTGGTCAGAATTACAACAAAGTACTCGGTTGCGGTAACAACTCATATGTTAATAACGGCTTCAAAACCCTCAACGCAGTGTACACTAGCAACCCCTCCATGACAGTCGAGTTTTGTCAATCCTACTGCACAAAGAGAGGTTACCCCTACTCCGGCGTCGAATACGGAACTCAATGTTACTGTGACCTAGCCATCAACCCCATAACAGCCTTCACAGACGTTCTCGACATGCGCAATGGCTGCAACATTTTTTGTCCCGGAAACCGTTCTGAACTATGTGGTGGGGCCTTTTACATCAATGTCTTCAACAACACTGATCCGAACTTCAAACCTACAACCAACCAAGCTGGTTCGGTCATCCAAGTTAATGTGCCTGTTGCCCCTTTCAACAAAACCTACGTTGGTTGCGCCAAGGAAAACAGTTCTGGGAGAGCATTGAACGGGACAAGTCTTGTTGCCGATGACATGACGCTCCAGAAATGTGCAGGCTTCGCTGCTGCAAACAACTACGCTTACTACGGTCTTGAAAATGCGAAGGAGTGTTGGGTTGGTAATGGATTGGCAAGTCCATCTACCATCATCGATACTTCCACCAGTATCAACAACAGCAACTGCACTAATCGTTGCGTCGGCAATTTCAGCCAGATTTGTGGTGCGGCGGGGTACTTGAGTGTGTACTCGAATCCCAGTTATAAGCCTGTTGTTATTGTTCCGAGTGTAGGAAGATATGTCAGTAAAGGATGTCTGGCGGAACCTACGACTGGAAGAGCACTTACTGGGGCATCCACGTCGTCAAGTAGTATGACTGTGGACATGTGTGCGAAGTTTTGTTTGGGACAAGAGATGAAGTTCGCCGGGTAAGTCCTTGTTTTTCTATCAAGGTTATCGTCGGCCCAGCCAGAGATGCTAACAGATATGTAGTGTGGAATATGGTTCTCAATGTTTCTGCGGCAATTCTCTCGGTGCTGGAGCAAAGCAACAGGCTTGTCCTTCCGCTTCGTCCTTGATGGCTTGTCCTGGAAACAAGTATCAGTATTGTGGTGCTGGCAACTTGTTAAACCTCTACTACGCTTCCAGCTTATAGAGATGAATGAGGGTTGTGTATGACAAATGACGAATGGTATATATTGGACGGGTTATTTCTGGTCTTACTTTTTGATAACAGATTGTTTTGCCTGGATCTGTTTTCGTATTTACATAGGTAGAACTCACATGCATATAATGAGAATGAAAGTCTTGTTTTCTTGACGTTGTTTTGACTCGATGGCTTTCTGGACTAATTAGACCAGGGTTTTCCGGCTACTGTCACGGAGTTGAGGCCGAAATCTTATGACCAGTGCCCGTTGGCACAATATTTGCCGAATTGGGTCACATCAACGGTTACGGACGATGAACGCATCGTGCCATGAAGCCTCGCAGATCGACCATACTTCATGCAAGGTACCTATCTACACGTTTTCCTTGGCGTATCCTTTCCAATAATTATAGTGAAACTGTCTTACTATATCTATGACAGTTCTTCCAAGCAGTCTAGACTTGCATGTCAGTTCTGGGATGATATCAACAGTAAGACATTACTAGACTCTTGCAGTTCTTCTTGTACGAGGAAAGATGGATCATGAGTGCTACCTACCCTTATTCAAACCAGCGTGGCGTTTTGAATGGCCTGATCTTCCTATTGTCTCTTGTGGACCTCGATGTTGGATCAACTAGGCTTACGTGCATTTTGCATCGAAGAGAGCCTTCTCTGAATTCACAAAATCGTGTTATATTGACCATCCGAGTAGTGTTAAGCAAAGAATCTCATATTCTGGTATTGATGCTTGGAGAAAAACAAAAAAAAAAGGAGATTTTGAGATACACACTCTATACAAGCAGAGAAAAAAACATGAGCAATCTAAACGGGTATGAGTGCTGGAAAGAAACAAGAGCTTCCACGCTATCTATGCCAATACAACCAAAAGAGGTATACCAAAGCGGGTATGAACGCTAGAATACTCAGAAAGAAAAAAACAAAAAAGACATGGGACCTTTTCGAAAGGAAACGTAACGCTGACTAGAACAAGAACACAGAAACCATAAAGCAGAAAACCATTGCACCACCCGTGACCGTTGTTCTAGAAGAAGAGCCAGTATAGGCGGCTGGAACATATTCCGTGGCCGAGGCATTGCCGGCAGAAGCAGCCGTTGGATAAGATCCGTCATTTGTTGGCTGGGCGTTTGGAGTTATCCGTGATTTTGTACTCCATGCTGATGTTGCAGAGGGATCGCTTGGGATCATGCTCGAGGAAATGTTGATGGTTGGTTGGGCTTGTGAGTCTGCTGAGTTGGAATCTAAAGATTCTGCAGCATTTGATTCCGTACTGTCGTCTTCTAGGGTGGAGTCTTTGGAAGAATCGTTGCTAGGTGAGTGGTTGCGCCCAGAGCCGGAGTTCGATCTACTGTCCGAGCTGTCGCTATTTTGTGTTGAGGCTGCGGCGTTTGAGTAGTTGTCATTATCTGATCCCGAGGCGGCGTTTGTGTCGGTAGGCAATGTGGATAATGTTGCGGTGTAGCCTCTCACAGAAGTCATAGTGGCATAATGCACCACTGCTGATTCGGTGCATGTCGAAGACAATGAGCTAGCAGCATGCACACTTGCAAACAATCCCAAGATGGCGATGGAGCTCTTCATCTTGTGTAAGGTGTTCAATCCTCTGTCGTCTTTGAAGTAGAAGAAGAGGTAGTAGAAGAAGAAGTAGAAGAAGACGAAGAAGCGCTGAAAAAAACGAGTGTAATCTGGAATATGAACAAAAAAAAGTACTGTGTTCTCATAGCAGAGTACTATATACTCTAAACCTCTTAAGTTCTTCCCAGCCTTCGAGAAGATCTTGTGAGACATAAATTCACGTCTATCGATCGTTATTGTGAGACCCGAGAACCGGCATCCGGAGTATGACTACCTTGTCTGCCATGCTTCCAATCTCCCGGTCTTACCATGGCTAGACTCGCAAGAATAATGGATCGATTCTTATGCTTTCTTTTCGGAATTGGGGAGAACGTTGTTAATGGGAGAGAATGAACACCAAGACCGGCTTGATTGGAATTCTAGAGGAGTGAAAAGTGTTCTTGGCTTATGCGAGCCCTTCGAAGACATGGTTGAGTAATATTATTGGATAGATCGTACCATGCGTCCTGAATACAAGATGCAGAGCCCTACGTATGAGTCGTGTCCGTCTCTTAAACCGTTTGACAGTTTCCAACGGTCGTCTTTCAAGTCTATTGACTTGGCAAGTCAGAGCATGCCGGAGGGCCTCGCCATGCAACGTCGAATCCATTGCCGTTGCGGTTATTGCTACCCGTAGCCGACTACCTGGCCACGGCCCACTATCACGTGATTGGTACCAAGGCTAGCTGGAAGCCCTTCCCTTCTGTCAATCTATTACCTCTTCGTATCTACGTCTACGTCTTGTCATACATAGCTTTGACCCGTACCTACGTGACTATTGTCATGCTCGCCTCTGCCCCCTAACAGCGCAACACCATTGCACACTCGTTGAAGGTCCACATATAACAGCCACACCAAATTGATGTATATGAAGCCATTTCGAGGTTGAGGATAGCGTATATATCATGTTTACATTAAGTTTGTGCCTGACATTATTGTATATGATTTTCCTTCATTTGCGTTGCACAATCATTCGGTGTACCACTTAGGTATACCATAGTCTACCCGGCATGGCCTAACGGCCAGATGGAGTATGAATCCAAAAATATAAATGCATATATATAGAAGTGATTAGTCGTAAGCTCGGTCGGTAAAGTAGCGGGCATCTGTTCTCGCCATGACTTGCTACGGAGGGACGGCATGCCTAGAGACATGAGACCTTAACGGGTAGATCGTAGCTCTCCAAGAAAAAGGTTTTTAACAAAGTGTCGCGAAGCCTGCTAGCAAGAGGCCCCCTTACTGCATCCGCACAATCGGTCGAAATGCTCAGGTTGTCATTTTCCGCCTAAGAATCTTGCCATTTAGTTACCTTGGTTGCGTTGGCCAAACATCCGTGTCGTTGCAGTAATCATATGCTGAATATCTTCCATGCCGCTTGTTTCAAGCGAATGCATGAGCTCCTCTTGCTGGGCGTGGTCAAGCCCTGTACCAAACTGCGATATGTCTTGACCCCAGTAACCAGGGTTAATTAGATGTTCTGCCGTCTGCTGAGCAGTAGCCTGAGGGCCGTATGGAGGTGAAGAGGCTGGATACATCATGGACGGAGCCATACTGTAAGTCACAGGATGCATGCTATGTTGGCTAAACTGGTTAGCGTCGATCGAACCATGATGGGGCCATTGGGAACTCCATGTATTCCCTGTAAGATCGGAGAAATTGTTCGGCAGTGCATTGAAATAGGAAGTCGTATCAGCATGCGCGTTATTGGGCGTAAGCTGATTTGGCGTGACTTGGCCTGGTGCTGTTGGATATACTCCTGGCGAGACACTAACTTCGCTTGAACGAGACAAGGGGTGTGGTGAACGGGACGCTGATGATATTGCTGGCGGTGTGAGGATAGGAGGCGAAAGGTCGAGAGGCTGATAAGGCATCGGTGGAGGTTGCTCGACACTGTTCCTGGCCAGGTAGCTGAAGCCTAGAATCCTATCTGGAGGTGTCGCGACGGATGTTGTCGAAGCAGTGACCGGGCTAGCGCCCCTTGAGCTTTGTTCCGGCAATGCATTTAAGGGAGAAGCAGAGTCAGATGGTGTGGGTTCATTAAGAAGGATATCTCCATCCCTGTCGTAGACCTTTAATATTGCTGCTATCAGGTCGTAATACAGTTCGATCGCGGATGCGACACCAGGCCAACGCTCGGAGCCAAGTCGAATAGCTTCCATAGCTGTCTCAAGATGCTTTTGAACGTCTTGTCGAGGATTTTGTTTCCGTACTTCGGCATAAGACAAGGACCATAAGAGACAGTTGATGGCCATGAAGATTGCTTGTGTGAAGATCCACGTTAGATCGACGTTGCCGAGGGCGATTTGCTCACGCTGTAGGTATATGTTGTATCGGCACGCTTCAAATACCTTCAATGCTGCTAATACGGATGGTCGAGGCACTTGTGGTGACGGCCGGTAGAGGAAGACAATCATGGTGTTGTATCTGCCGATAAACCTTGAGAAAACTGATATCAGTATAGTCTAGCAAACGTGCGCAATAATCGTAACATACCAGACTTTGTTCAGGCCACTGCCCTCGTCCTTGGTAGGACTAGCATCTCTCCATGCTTCTAGCTTCGCGTTCATCTGTAAGAACCACACATCTTGGTCGTCATTTGGCGTTGGTCTCTTCTTTTGGTATAGTTTTCGGCGTATCTCGAGTTGCAGCATGCGCATCTTAAAGAAGTGAATTGCGATCCATTTTTTTAGGCTCGGTCTCGGAGCCCCTGGCAAGATGCCTTCGGGTGTGATGTACTCATCGCTAACACTCTCGAAGAACTCAACGTCAATGTGGTCCTGATGAGTAGCAAGAATTGAAGGTCGACCTAGAGCATGGGATAAGCCGAGTTCCATGACAAGGGTGCACCAAAAGAGACGGCGTCGCATGTCGACTTCAAGACAATCGGCCTGGCCTCCTCGTTGATCGCGAGTGATGGTGCGTTCTTCGTTGATACCAAGTGCTTGCGAGAGACGAACGGCTAGACCCATGACATAATAGATGGCAGTACGGGTCGGCGTGAGCAACGAGTATTCGGCTATCATGGCAAATGCTTGTAGCGTTTTAAGATTCATGGGTCGAATGACAGGAGGCAAGTACTGCAGGGCGGCTAGATAGTAACTGTCGGCTAGACCAGCATATTGCGTGTCCATCTTCTGTAATGATATGGCCACTACCATACGAAGGATGAAATTCTGGTAGGGATCAGGGCTTCCATTATAGACTGCATTCACATCCTGGGCAAAACTAGGCTCATGGAGAGCAGGGTACATGGGTTGAACTGCTTTGTGTCAGCAGAGATGAATGCATGAACAGGTCAATTGGGGATACCAACCTTTGAGATTGTACAACTGAACAAGCAAATCAGTGAGACTGCGGTTAGGAAGGTCTTCGGCGGCAACATCACTAGTCAGAGGATAGACTTTGGATGTGGGTTTGGAAGACTCTTGGGTAAATAAGTCCTTGACCTGGCGCGCTTTACTCTCATTAACGATTTCCTTGATGGATTGCGAGTCGGTGAACTGCTTGGCCAACATCATGACCAGTCTAGTAATCTGCTCCTTCCTTGTTAGACATGTTCTCTATCCTGCTTTCCCAATTCTAGTTCCAATCTCGATCCCGATCCCGCTCCGAAAAGGGCAACAACGCACCTGTGTCCCGCTGGATGGTCCAAGGAACTTTGTCTCGTCGTGTTCTTGCAGTTTCACACCAGCGCCATTGCGCACCATAACTTCCGGGTCTTCATGTCCCTCGTCCAATTCTGTCTTGTCCAGCTCCTGTTCGAGTTGGCGCACTCTGTTCTGCAGGTATATGACATAGTCGCGGTTGACGTTTTTTCCTTTGGCTGGATCCCAGTATTCGCATATCGAGTTCGTCCGTTCGCAAGGGCCGCATCGTGGTAGGCCCGGGTCGCATCTCGTTTTCCTCTGCCAGTCACAACAGTCAGCCAGCCAGCTCGTCGTTACACTGGCAATGGACAAAGGAAAAGTCGCACCTGTCTACAGCGCGAGCAGGCCGTTAGGGTGTGCGCTACTCGAGTCGAGCCATCGTCGCTCGCTGAAGCTCTGGGCTTGGGTGGCCGCGCTTGCGAAGCCTGCTGTGCAGACGCCTGCATCCTGCGACTTACCACAGGATGCGAATGTCAGAGAGAGACCCTCTTTGCTGTAATGGTGTGTGTTTGTTCAATGGTCTACTAATTACTGTAACACTCGTACTTCCAATCTCGACGCCTCATACGCGGCAGCCGCGTTAACCGGCTCGCTATTATGCGGCAAATTTACTGTACCCCTAATAAGTCCGATCTGCCTTTTCACCTTCCTCGGCACCATACCTCGGTCGCTCGCTGCGCACCTTCAGCCAAGCGCGGGGAGATTATGAGGCCGTGCACTTGGAGCAGGTCATCGACCGAGGTTCTACCGGACTTGTCAGCGCGAGCATTACTGCCTTCACGTGCTTGCACCTTCCCCGGCCGTGCTGCAGCGCGTCGAGATTAATCACCTACTTTCTACAAAGAGTTGAGGCCACTTTATTTCTCAGGAGAGTTCCTTCCTGTTTGTCGCTTGTCAGTCCTTATGCAAGCAGACATTGCATCAACATGCCTGAAGTACAACAACGAGAGGAGGAGGCTGGATGGGGAGTATGTGACAGCAGCTACCTAGCTACCTACTGCATAATAATCTGATAAGACTTGTTACTGACCAGCTCTGCTACAGGGAAATGTGCGCAAGATAGCCCAATCCGTGGCCATCTTTGTCTTCGTCCAGTTTGCCATCAAGCAGTTCACTGGTGCCTCGAAACAGCAAGAGGTGCTCGACAAGACTGCTTCAACTTACTCTCCTGGCGCCGCCCCCAATGCCGAGTCTACCTACAACCCCATTCCCCAGATGATCATGCCTCTCTGGCCCTCGGACACCAAGCTTGACATCAACATGTACATTTCTCCTTCGTGGAGCATGCCTGCTCTGACCCAGATGCCCCGCGACTCCCTGATCCTCGAAGAAAAGGCCTTTCGCTATGGCGACTGGTCTGACAATCGTGAGATCCACACCACCTTCCAGGTGCCCCGTGCCGTCCAAGAGAACGGCACTCTATGGGCCCACTTCTACATTGCCCAGTCCGGAGCCATTATGGATCCAACTCTGCCCGAATTCGACATGACCAAGGCTTACCGTGTTACCCGTCCCCTGACCAACTATCTTAGCAAGAAAAAGGTCCATAAGACTCGCAATCTGCTCGACTCTTCCGCCGACACTGAAGACACTACTGAGCTTGAGTCTCCTGGCACCTTGGTCGCTTCTTACTACCATTCCAACTTCACTATGGACTTTATTCCTGACTTTGGTACTCCGTCTTACCCTCAGATGCATCCTGCCACGCGCCAATTTGTCCAGCTCGAGCCGTCTGGTGCACGCGACGAGTCTGGCCAGAACACTTGGTATTATCCTATTATGTATCACAACACCTTCTGGCAACTCCGCTCCGAAATGACTGAGCTGAACGCGACCGTTACCGAGCTTCCTCTCAACATTGGCCTGAGAAACGCTGCAGGTTGGAAATTCAGCATTCTTGCAAGCATGGATGAGGGTATGAAGGAGACTGCCAGAAAGGTCGCTCGTGGTGAGACAACTCCTGGCGGTGGTGACGGCAGCGAACTCGAGATGATCAAGGAAGTCATTATCGGCAGCAACATCTACCTCCTCATCACAACAGGCGTCGTTAGTATCTTCCACATGATCTTCGAAATGCTAGCCTTCA
This sequence comes from Dothideomycetes sp. NU30, assembly GCA_026013035.2. Taxonomy (NCBI): domain Eukaryota; kingdom Fungi; phylum Ascomycota; class Dothideomycetes; species Dothideomycetes sp. NU30. The sequence goes on from BSBH01000042.1 coordinate 125,694, forward strand.
AATCCGATGTCAGCCACTGGCGCAATAAGAAAGACAACGTCGGCACTTCCGTCCGCACCATCCTTGCAAACGTCTTTATGCAAAGCGTCATCTTCCTCTACCTTATGGACAACAACGAAAACACCTCCTGGATGATTCTTTTCGGTCAAGGCATGGGCATCGCTATCGAAGCCTGGAAAATCACAAAGACCGTAGACGTTAGAGTCCGCGCCGCACCTCAAGGTTCCCTGATCCCCTATCGTATTGCCTTCGAAGACAAGCATAAGCTCTCTGAAACCGAGCAAAAGACCGAAGAATACGACAGAATTGCCTTCCGCTACCTCTACATGGTTGCAGTACCTCTCCTCCTTGCTTACGCCGGGTACTCCCTCGTCTACGAAACTCACAAGTCCTGGTACAGTTTCATCATCGCTACGCTGGTCGGTTCCGTTTACGCGTACGGATTCCTTATGATGGTACCCAGTCTATACATCAACTACCGACTCAAGAGCGTTGCGCACATGCCCGCCAAAGCAATGACGTACAAATTCTTGAACACGTTCATTGACGATCTGTTTGCTTTTACAATCAAGATGCCTACGTTACATCGCTTGGCTACTCTACGCGACGATGTCATTTTCTTCGTTTATCTGTATCAGAGCTGGAAGTACAAGGTTGATTACAAGCGTGTTAATGAATTTGGACAGGGTGGTGACGAGGAAGAAGTTGAGGAGAAGCAGGCGAGTAAGCCGCTTACTTCGCATCCTGATGCTGATGTCAAGGATGAGGGCAAGGTCTCGTCTAAGGTTGTTAAACAGACTGGTGCCGAGACTCAGGCCAAGGGCGGTGCTAGGAATAGGAAGTGATCTGGATTGAATGTCCTCGATTAGATGGATTCTTTCAGGTCGTTTCCTTTAGTGTGTATATTTGTCCAGGCATTTGTCTTTTAATTTTTCCCTGGTCAAGGACGAAACATTTGCATCAAATTTGATAGAAACGATATCCAAGGACGTCGGAAAGAAAGTCTCAATAACAAACAAGTGAAAATGCTAGAACAGAGTTCTCTCCTCTCTTCATACTCTGAAAGGGCGACATCCGGTGATACAGAGGCATCGGAAAACCCGGCGTCGGAAAACCCAGCACCGTTATAGAGAGGAAAAAGCGGCTTTCTCGGTAGCCATCATGACCCGGCCCTACGACTGTGCACTGTCTGACTTCTAAGAATCGTACTTATAAGACTTTGTGTCTTTTACGCTCGCTGGTTCGGTCGATAGGAAATCGAAGAACTTTCTAAATACGTATATTTACATAAAGACATATATTTGTTTTCTACTAAAGAACACCTGCAAAATCACAGTAATAGCTATATAATTCTTATAGTAAATAAAATTGACAAAGAATATAAAGAGTAATACTTTTTTTTTTGAAAAAAAAAATATACAATCAAGTTATGCTATAGCAATGTATTATTTAAACTAACAAATATGTCTTATATATTCTTTACAACAACTAGCGTTTATATGCTTGTGAAGATAATATCTATTATAAAGAAAATCAGAATCGTATTACTTTTAATGCTGAATTGGAGCCTTTAAAGACAACTTAAGGCTGTTAGATTTCCTCTTTGTCTCACTCTTACTACGAATCATAGACAAGTCTGTCTTTCCTAAGTCTTCTGGCCTTTCTCCGGACGAACAAACAAGAAAGGTAGCTAGGTTATTAGAGACATCGCCCCACCATGTGCGTGCGTACTTTCTGTACCACTCCACGGTAGTGCGAAGACCTTCATTGATTGTTGTTCTCTGCCTCCATCCAAGCTCTTGTAGCTTGCTACCATCGATAGCGTACCGATGATCGTTGAAAGGACGATCTTGACAGTAAGTGATGTGCTTGGAGACGTCGGCATCTGTATGTCCGAATCGGTCGAGTAGCATCGAACAGAGATCGACATTAGAGATTTCGTCCGTCGACGGTACGTTGTATACTTGACCTGGCACACCTTTATGCAAAATCGTGTCGAAAGCGTCGGCTGCATCCCCAGCATATAGATATCGGCGAGTGTGAGTTCCATCACCATGTAGCGGCAATCTCCTGCCTTGTTGCAGAAGGAGTGTGAATTTCGGTATCACTTTCTCTGGATATTGGTGAGGACCGTAGACGTTGTTACTCCGTACAAGGATCGTGGGAAGTCGAAAACTCATCTGGTAAGCTTTCACCATCATCTCGGCTGCAGCCTTGGAAGCAGAATATGGATTCGTTGGTTCCAGTGTCGCATCCTCCGACACGGAATTACCATGAGTTTCTCCATATACTTCATCCGTGGAGACGTGAATGAACTTCTTAATTCCATGCACTCTTGCACATTCAAGCATGACATTTGTCCCGTGGACGTTCGTCTCAATGAAGCTATCAGAATCGCCAAAAGACAGATCGACGTGCGACTGCGCGGCAAAGTGCATGATAGTGTCAACATCATACTTGCGTAGGCAGTCCATCACATCCTTACGTTTCGTAATGTCTCCCTTACAGAACGTGAAATTGTGATCTTCGTCTAGTTGCGCCGTGTTGTTGAGAGTAGCACAGTAATCGAGTTTGTCAAAGGATATTATGTTGTACGCCCCGGCGTAGGTCCTGGTAAGATGTCGGACAACCCAAGATGCGCTGGTATGATCAACGATTGCCCGGAAAAGGCGGATACTGCAAAGGCGACCTACATAAAGCCAGCACCTCCTGTTATCATTATGTTTCGAATTTCGCTCTGCGGCTCAAACTTGGTCGATCCTTGTAGAAACGGTGCATCCTTCCAGGTTGACGCATGTTCTTGGAAAGCTACAAACGGGTCAGTAACGACTATGCGATCTGCTAAAGTGAAACCCACTTTTCACTGATATTGTGCAAGATGTTACCGACTATTGATTATAAAAGACAAACAGAGAGGAAAATATATGGAGAAAAACTAGGAACCAGCGTACATTGATCGTTGTTGGGCAAGGAATTTTTCTCGTGATCGAGGTCACGTTCAAGAGTCGTCGCTGAGTGGTTTTGACACCAAGATTGAGTCACTTGTCTTGGAGGAGGACAGATGGCAAGCATCGTTGATCGGAAATTGGATCTTAGTACGACCAAGGCATGAAGCGATGCAATGTCGTGCAGACGAATGATTGCATCCCACTATGTTGTGATTCACTATGTAAAGTCTTGGGGCCAACGAGTCGCGGAGGGAGTGATCTTGGCATGCGTGACTGGCTTAGATATGCAGATATTATACACTTTTATGCGGAGTAATGCAATTCATGTCGACGAAAGCCGACGCAACTCGACGACTACGAATAGTTCACATCCATTTACGGTGTGGCACGAAAACTCAGGTGAGGGCAAACGCTTACGTGCGGCTAATGAGAACCGCATACAGCGCTGTAGGGCAAGACAAACTAAAAAGCGGAGAAAAGAAAACGCAGACTTCATGTAGCAAAGGAGATGTAGATCTTGACATATGCTTGCTTTGCTATTCGTGATGCTTAAGTTTCTTTTTGTTGGATGCGCATGCGCACAGTCGCATAGGGATCGACACGACTTGTACTTTTTTGCTAGATAGGTGGACTGCCGAAGGAGAAGGAGGGGAGGAATATGGGTGGCAGAGCTTCCGAATATGAGATCAGCGATTGTGGCTGTCGTCGCTTGTGGAGATGGAATCGACCGAGGTCGTGACGGATATTGGTGATGTGTATAGGTGAAACTTGGGCGATAGGTTTATCGTTGTGGGTCTGATATTGAGGCTCTGGTTCTGCCCATTCTGACTTTGAGATCGGGGCAGTGAATGGTAGAGTAGACGTGGAGTGTATACCGGTGTTGTAAGGGATGATTACACTGCGTGAGGCTGTGATTTGGAACTTAGGATGTTTCTATAGGGTTGCAAGAAAGGATCTGAATACTATAAATAGAACTATGCTTTACGTCAAAGAAGAATGATCAAAATGCTAAATGTTAACCAAACCGCTGTTCTAAATATGCCCATGCCTGTTGAACTCCAGACCAGATTTGCTATGCTTAAGTAATGGATGCCTATAGTGAAGGGGAAGAAGAATCTATGAGCCAACATCGAGAATCTGTTGTACGACACCACAGCCTTCGCAGTTGACTAAGCGCCTTAATGCTTCTACAGTCATACGCAGCTCTGCGTTGCGTTTCTCGACCTCGTCATTCTGGGCAGAAAGTTGACGCATATACTCTGCGGCATGAGCAATAACACCAGCTTTGCTCAAAGGTCTAATGCCATTGTTACTTGTAGCTACGTTTGTAGCGATTTGAGTCGCAGCAGCGTTGGCGTATATAGGACCAATGTCTTCTACATCTGGTGAGAGACATGATGATGTTGTTGAAGGTACAGCGGCACGGAGAGCCTCAATCTGTGTGTTCAGGTTCTCACGATACCTTCTCTCGATCACATGATGAGGAAGACGCTTCTCCTTGGTCGCCGCCTTTGATGTTAGAGGTTCTTCAGCTGCTGGCGTACTGGCAGCATCGTATGGATCTGTTCGCGCCCGCTTAAGAGCAGGACGGGCGTTATACGGCGGAGAAGCAGGGACAGGAATACCAATCTCAGTGGTAGGCGTGTCAATCTTTGATAGTGTGCCCGTATTACCTGTGTCGGTGTTGATAGAAGTATTGTGGTTGTGGTTGTGGTTGTGGTTGTGATTTAGGTTAGCACCGGGGTTGCAGATAGTTTGACCGACAGCTCCGGGCCGCGCCGAGCCGTTCTGCGGCATGTTGCGAGGGCACATAGGCGAGTTCCAGCAGTCAAAAGGAAGTCCTACTGGGCGCTGTTGTGCCCTTGCACGCCCTGTTTCACAAATGTTGGTAGGGACATTCTGTTGTATGGAAGCCGTTGATGGTGTGGTGAAATCGGATTCATTGTTCTCTTGTTGCGCCATTGAAATACTGTCGAAACGCTTGCGATCCTGCAAGTCTGGGGCTTGCATGTTAAGAAATTGCGTGGCCAATTTGTCCCTCTGCCAGACTGCTCTTATCGCGAGTTGAATGAATATGCAATACAGACACTCGAGGCTGGGTGTGGTTCGAATGTCAATAGTTCAGTAAAAGTGGACCGGTGTTATGACTAAGCGGGCGCTCAGCAGGACGAGGATAGAGAGGATGAAATTCGGTTTGCGTCAGGAGAGGTTTGGTGCAAGATATGCAATAGAAAAAATCCACCTACCTAGGCCAGCGGGATTGCTGCCAGTATATACGTGAAGTGTTTTTCCATTTATATGACAAGGCTCCCGGGTCAAATTTTGGGCATACCCAGGGCAGCGGACGGCTACGACGATAAGTTGTAGGAACGGATAGCGTGCAAGGTCCAACATCAGGTGATGGGCCAGGCAAACATCACGCCACTGCCTCCGGCTGCACCTCTCTTCGTATCCACATCCCGCACTAAAGCGTTCTGTTGCTGCTCGGATGCCACCGAACTCCGAAATTAAGGCGACCCAGCCCTCCTCCGACTTCCGTCTTTCGAATATCGACAAAATCTTTTCGACTACGCCCTCTCATACGAACACACAGAATCCCCACCGCCAAATGAGCAATACCAAGATGCTTGATAATTTGAGTCGTCACATGGCTGGCACAATTATGTGGCAAGGTAAGGTATGGAATGTTGCTTTAGGAATGAAGCCAAGAGGTCTAGTCATCTCCAGTCACTCGTCACCTAGAACAATGAGTAGGATAGAGAAGACTTTGACATTGTGAGTATCTCCATTCCATCATGGACCAACCACGAGGAATGTATACCACAATTCGAATGGCTGGGGAGAACAGCCATGGACCGCGTATAATACCTTGTTTGACGCGTTGTTGGCTGTTTATTTTTCTGCACAAACCTGCATACCCGTGTCCTCGTGTCTTCCAATCAAACCACATTTCCTGCCCTATCCAGCAAACACCTTGCACACCAAGCAGAGTAGTTGCAGGGCCCTTGCCTTCGAGACCGCAGCCCTACTCATTCACTTGGTGCATCCTTTCAGGAAAAGAAATGGCTTACCTTAGTCATCATATGTCTTTCCCAATGCGGTCAGCTAACAAAGAGCCTCTTTGGGCATCCGTCTACGATGACCTGTTTGACCAATGCATTGACACGGACCATTTCACATTTGGCGACACTACGACAAGCAACAGCTCTGACGAAGTTAGCAATGAAACTTCCAAATCTCTCGAGGGATTTGCCAACAGCAGTGATAGCAATTCTTCTAGTGCCAGAAGAGCATCCGATGACTTCTGGACCAGAACCCTCCAGAACTTGGAGGAAAGCGCTTCCAGCATCGAACAGAGTGAACAAAGGAAGAGGCAAACACCGCCTCCCGGTTTTTACACAAAGGATCCATTCCACTCGGATTTCCTGAGTCTGGGCGGTTTCCCGAGTCCTCACATCTCATCATCTCCTTCCGCCCAGGCATCACCATCGGAACAAGCAGCGGCCAGGCGTCGTAGAGCAGCAATCTACCACCACCAACAACAAGCCGAACACCAAAATCGCAGGACGAACAATACCGAGAGAAGGAGACCTGTGGGCGTCACAAAGACATACCACCGCTCAGGAAGCAAGTCGCCAAACAATATGATGACGCCTTCGCGTTACAGGGCGGGTTTTCGGGATGTGTGGGCCGAGAACATTCGTCGTGCACCCGGTATGATGGTGAATCTGCCTAAGCGCTCACTCCCACTTTCGCCGCCTTCTTCGGGTGGGAAGCACATGATGGTCTCGGCACAATTCTGTTCTCTCAGAGAGATTGATGCGGCTCCTTTCCAGCAGTACACGCAGTATGATGAGCAAATCTCACCACTGTCCAGTACTTTCCCTCAAGCCGTGCATGCAACCCTTCACACTCCCAACTCATCTCCCCTCACTACTCCTGGCATTGAACGCGGGACAGTCTTTGGAGAAAACAATATTAACAATTATTACGAGCCCGTGAGCCTGAATCGCACCTCTTGGGCCGCAAATTCCTTCGACGTCGACAACATTTACGAGCCGTCGCCAACTTTTAGCCCCTGGCTCGAAAGCGAGCGCCGTCAATCAGCCCACTACAGTGGCACCAACCGTAACAGCAACTACGTTCCACTCTCAACCTCAACCAGCATGCCCGACATGCATTCCCAGCAACCGACCTCAGATCTCGCCACCTCGGGTCTAATGATCACTTACGATCCAACTCTTGTTCCATCCCAAGAAGAAGAAACGAACTACTCCGTTTCTCCCTTGGCAACAGATCCCGTCTTACCGTACTACACCACCGAATCTCATTCTCGCAATGACTCTACAACACCATCCCCACCATCAAACCGCAAGTCCCGCTCACACACCCGTAAATCCTCCGGACAAGCAAGTCCCCGACGCAAAACTGCTGCCAAAAGCGCGTTTGTCAATTACACGCCTTCTGATTCTGAAAAATTGTTGACCGGTGTTGCGCCGAGTGGGAGTTCGAAGACAAAGGCTAGGAGGGAGAGGGAGGCTGCTGAGAATAGAAGGCGGTTTAGTCAGGCTGCTGTCAAGGCTGTTGCTGCTGCTGGCGGGGATGTTGAGCAATTGAGATATGCTGGTGTGTACTAATCTCGCAAGGGGGAATCAATCAAGAAGTCTGTAATCAGTCGTTTAGGATGTATAATTGATATTCTCTGATCAAGCTGTGGGACTTCACTTTCTGATCGTGACGTGCTTATGTTGTGCTGAAGAGGCATTGTATATGTGCAGACGATGAAGGCCTTGCGATATACAACCATCTGTGCTCTGAACGGTCGCCGCCAGGCCGTGACCCTGTCCAGAATGTTTGCAATTGACAAAACCATTGACGTACTGTATTCTTCAAAAACGACTTCCAAAAAGTCCAAGTCAAACAAATCTTTTATTTGTGTCTATTGCTAAAAGTGGATTCTCGATGAAGTACTTCCAGAAGTTCTAGAAACTGGGTGTGTTGAGAGTGATACCCATAAGGATACCACCAATGAGACCGGCGATAGGAATGGTCATGACCCAAGAAATGAAGAGAAGACCGACTCTTTGCCAGTTGACGGCCTTGAAGCTACCGTTGCAAAGTCCAACACCGACAGTAGCACCAGTGATACACATGGACGTCGAAACAGGAAGCTTGTACTGAGAGAAGATGAGGATAGTGATAGCAGCACCCATCTCCATGGAAGATCCACGAGAGGGGGAGTGGTAAGTGAGCTTGTTACCCATAACTGATGTTTGTTAGCATTTTGCACAGCAGATTTGACCGAACACAAGTCGACTTACCCTTCATGATATTGTAACCATATGTGATGAAACCGAAACAAATACACAAAGCGATGACAGCGATCTGCCAGAGAGGAACAGGGTTCTTTGCAGCAGAAGCGGTACCAGTCGACCATGCGGAGTACATGGCAGCCCACACACCCACAGCATTACCGACATCATTGGCGCCGTGTGCGAAAGATGCCGTACAAGCGGTGATGATCTGAACGAATGAATAGAGGTATTCCACTTCGTTGGGATATCTAGGTGCATGAGCATATACTCGAAGCATACGCTTACCCTCAGGCGTGCCAAGAATGCCGACTTGCACCCTGTGAATATCGTAGTGCAGACCATACAGAAGAGCAACCACGACCATTGCGGGCAGCTGAATGATGGTAGCTTTAATGTTGTGCTTTTCGTAGATGGATCCGGCACCACGAGGGTTATTGTGGATAGTGCGCATGGCCCAGCCAAGGGGGCCTCGGGCTTTTCTAAGCTCGGCGTGATGCTGTTCACGAGCCTGTTTAAGCAGGAGTTCGTACTGTTCTCTTGTCGAAACCACACCAATACTGGCTCTGCGTTGGGTTGGGGTATCTACTGCTCCATCACTTGATGACCCACGACGGTGCATCTCATTGCTGACACCTTCTTGAGCACTGCCTTTCTCAGGGTAGACGTCCATAGCACTAGAATTGGCTGACTCCTCTTCCTCAGCACCATGGTCAAGGACGGCATAGTTGGGGACCTTTGCGGCTTGGGCATCTGGAGGAGCGGGACGCTTAAAGAGGAGAGGCCCGAGGAAGATGTGCTGCAACTTCAGTGTATAATCCTTCTTGATGACCTTTGCGTGGACGTATGGGACGAAGAAGAGAGCAGATAGCAAGGCCAAAGCCAGACCAGATCCGACACAAACACCAGCAATCCAGTAGGCTGGTTTCTCGGTAAGACCGAGTCTGGGAGAGCCCTTGTAGATGATGGAAAGGGTGCAGACAGTTCCGGCTATCAGGAAGAAGAAAGGCGAAGTATAGACGGCCCATGGAACTGGGTTGACACGGAGATGAACCACGGATTTGATGAGCATGAAGATGACGGCTCCAAAGACGGCAGAGATCGCTGGAGCCATGACAAGGCCGGCAAAGATGGCTCCAAGACCAGATCCATTGCTCCATCCCCACTCAACGCCTTTGACGCCAACAGTCGCAACACCGACACCCGCGATTGCAGATACAAGCGAGTAAGTCGACGAGACGTGAGCATTATGTTTGGTGCACCATGACACCCACACTGCCGCCGCCGCTGCAGCGCATGTAAAGGCGAGCAGTTGGACGGGAGCATTGCCCTTAAATGCTGCAACGGGAATGATTCCGTTCTATGCAAGTCAGTGGACATATCAAATTGAATGGTTGTTCCTATGTACCTTGATGGTGGAAGCAGTCCTAGCTCCGACAGTAAGGGCACCCGTCAACTCGAAGACCAAACAAAGGACCATAGCCTGGCGGTAGGTGACACTACGAGAGCTAACTGAAGTAGCCCAGGCGTTTGCGACATCGTTGGCACCGTTGTTATAGGCTTCGAGAAGAGCAAAGAAGGTGCCGATAGCGAAGATGTAAGTATACTCTGTCAAGACCATGATGGCTGATGGATATTGGCAGGGCCAGATGGGATAAAAAGATAATGGGAATGCAATGCAAGTGATCCAAGGGAAGGGTTCGTTTGGGCAAGACAAGAGCTTCTATTTCAATCTCATGCTCGCAGGCGTTCGCTACGGTACAGTGCCCAGAGGCTGTGCAGAGTCTAGTCTTCAACACGACCATATTTGCTTTCTATGTTGCGTACATGGCGACCGGTCGCGCCGTAAGAGGTGTCAGTATACAGACGGAAGTATATGCTTGGCAGACAAGCCCCGGCGGAACCTCTTGGCTAAAGTCTTGGTCAGGTCTTGGGCAATTCTTGGTCGAGCATAACATCCAGTACCTGACCCACGTGGGTAAGATTCGAGATAGCCAAGATAGCTAAGGACCTAGGCATGCTTCTCATTACAACTAAAGTGGTTTGTCTGCATCCAATGACGGTTTAGATATCGAGCAGGTGTTGGATGCCTATTGATGTTGGATGATTTCTCATGCGTCTTGTCGTATGACAAGACTTGTTAGAGAGGTATACATTTCGAGAAGGAGCAATTTCGAAGGCGAGGAAGGATTCAAGGTGCGCGATGAAAGACAACTCTTGAGACCGCGGGGGTTTGTGCCGAGTCAAAATCTGTCAAGTGCATTCCGGGTGGACCATTTTGCCCCTCTACATCACCTCTATATCATATACCAATCCCATCTTCTTGAGAATGACGATCGATACGTAGATATGGGTCTAAGCTATCTGACGAGACGTAGACAAGTAGGAAAAGAGGTTACAGGTTGATAGGAGCGAAGGCCTTCCAGCTAGGCTTGGCACCCATCACGTGATGGCAGGCCGTGGCAGGCCCCCCGGCTCGCAAGGGGTCTTTGTGTTAAACCGTGACACTTCTAGAACATATTTCCAGTCGGAGTAGTCACACTCTTTGTCTTAGGAATAGTTGTCCTAGGGATGACCTTGATTGTCTTCTTGAGCTGCTCCCTCCGTTTACTAGCTTTACTGTCACGTTTATGATCCCTGATAATGTGGAACAAGCTAGGTCGCTTGGCCATTGCTGCCGTTGAAAGAACAGGCGACGCCTCGAGGTTAGTAATCGGCAAAGGCGCACTGATGACTGGAAAAGAGGGTCTTCGCTGCTTAGATCTTTTTCTCGAGACATAGAAATCTTCGCCAGTAGAGACCGAAGACTTTCGAACGTGGTTGCTGAAAACAGAAGATACTGCTGTTAAGCTCTTATGCATGGAAGACTTGATAGGAGTCTTAAAAGCTTTCGAAGAAGCCACACTGATGACTGAACCCTCGTTGGACGATGTCTTCCTAAAATGAGGATGAGAAGATGGCGGGACAAATTGGTCTCCTGTGGATTCCACCTCTTGGCTTGCGAATATCTTCGGTAATATGTTCACTCCACAAGGAACGCGGTTAGAAGACGCGTATTCCCTTGCCAATTGCTCCGCATCTGCGTTGATACGTTGGTAAAATACAGAGAAACGGTTAGAGTCGTCGATACTGCGTTTTCGAACGGGAGATTCGATGCTCACGGCACTTTTGAGTGAGGTGATAGGACTGGTAGATGCGAACGGTGGTGAGATTGGGATGCTGCCGCTCGTACTGCGTCGACGATAGGAACCAGTTAACTCAGGTGTTAAGGAAAGTTTGTACGGGAATAGATTTGGTCGTTCTTTGCGTGCTGGACTGGACCGTTTTTCTTGAAGAGTGACTTGAGATGACTGGCTCTTTGGTCCAGGCGAGTATCGTTGTTGGTCAACCTCCCTTTGATATTCTCGAGCACGTTGCTTTGAGACCTGTCGAGAGTTGAAGAATAAAGGTTGCGGGACGAGTTTTGCTGATCCCTCTACACTTTGTATTGGACTCTTGATCGAGTTCTTACTTTGCTCTCTAGAGAGAGAGTGGTATTCGTCAGCTAAATGCTGTGCTTCGGTCATCAAGTTCTTGTTTAACAAGACTTCTTGCTCGAGTTCTCCTGTATCAGCGGATCTTCTGCTCAAGAGATCGTAGGATCTGACACGGGCTCGGCCTCGAGGCTCACAATCGTATGATGTTGTTTCGCTGGTTCGTGGGATTGGAGTATCAAGAGGGCTTCCTAGTTGCATCTCGACGGGCAATAGAGCGTTTCTGATCTGCTTAGTGATACCAAAGTAGTCATCTGACACCTTGGAATCTCTCTTGTTAGACTGCTGATTAGCTTGTAGAGGCCACTTCTTATCATTTGAGGATGGAAAGCCAGGACCCATAGAATGAGTGGATTGGAATCTCGTACCATTGACGATAATGCCTTCAAACGAATGGCTGGTGCGTAAGATCCTTTCTCTAGCCTTCTTGTCGGCGACTAAAGCGCGCATTTCTTCGGGCAAGAGAGGTTGTACACCAGGAGATCTTAAAGCTGCTTTTACGTTGTCTAGAGAGACCGTCTTGATGTACTGGGTCATAATGTTGAATTGGATGGGTGTTGACGGACGCAGTATTTGACGACGAAATTCTGCAGATGGAGATGGCGACGTTCTAAGACTCGGGCTTGGGGAGGGACTGGCAAACAAAGGCGCACATAGTCTAGGGGTTGGCATAAGCTCTTCTGATGGTTGGTCCAAGTTGAGTTCTGGAGTGCTCAAACTGTAGATAGAAGGTTGTAGGAAATGGTTTGACGATGTAGGTTCTTCGTTTTCCCATGGCTCTGGAGTCGGGACGTATTGGCTAGCGGTACGACTGTAGACGCTGGAAGTACGACGAGGGAAATCTGAAAGGTAGAATCGAGTTTGTCGGTCAGGCTGATTAGGCCGGCCACGCTGGTCAGGTACTAGCGGAAGTGGTTTTTCATGATTCGGTGGCGTCGGCCTTTTCGCAAACGATTGGAGACCGGATATTGACTTCTCAAAACCGATAAGCGATGGAGACGAATGGTGCAAGATGGGAGGAAGTCGATGTAGCTGAGGCATAGGGGTTTCCATCTCAGAGTCTAAGGTCCGCGAGTATAGCGAGGTTGGCTTCGAGTCGATGAACATGTTGTAGATGCTATATCGCAGGTGAGCGCACGCGAAACTACCTGGATGACAAAGAGGAGAAACATGTTGCAGACTGACGTAGAAACATGGATGAAATTCCAGAGGCAACGACCTTGGTGAGACAAAGAGAATAACATGGAACTGTTTTCTGCTTCCGGAATCGTCACTGCGAAGCGCTTCAGAGACAATGAACTTGGTAAGACAAATAGGATAACATGGAAGTGTTGCCTGCTTACGGGTTGTCACTGTAAAGCACTCTTTGGAAGTTCAAGACGCCAGAGACGTTCATTGACAACAGGTGTGATGCGATACATTGTAGCCGACTCCTGCCCTGAGAGATGCTGAAGGCGAAAGTTAGATAAAAGAGAGCTCAGATGATGGTCAGAGGTCCATTTTTTCACGATCATCTTCGAGAATCAACGTCTTAGGATGTGTCCGGAGGAACGGGTCCATAGATGCGGACCTCAGCCCGTCGAGATCAGAGTGAATGAGGTTGGTTCTTAAACTGGTGAAGAAGGGTCGTACTGTGCTTCGAAGAGATGTCAAACTTGCTTTTGCACGAATCAGCAGGAAAGAAGCCTCTTGAGAAAGTCATATGTACTTGACCCTAGACAGGGGAGGTAAAAGAGAAATCACGAACTATGGGAAGTCCACTTGAATAGCTTACCATTCCTCGACCAGATCGGTCACGACATGCTCTTCTGCAGACGTTACCATGTCAGTATGAGTACACAACGTCTCTTCGTTCTGGAAAGAAATGGTTGATGAGCACGAAGCAAGATCAGATGCGGGGAATTACACGTATTCTTGAACCAAGGTCTAGCACGTTAACATTGTCAATGTAGATTGTGACATGAGAAAGTCTTCGGTCTGATATTAGGGCCACATTGTCGACAGAACCAGCGACGTTCCTAGGGTCTCAGAGAATGTCATTCTCGACGAGATTCTGGTGGTGTAAAGCCTTTGTAGCGTGATGTTGTTGTGCATCATGTGATCTTGGGCTGGCTCTGCGACCTACGTCGAAGATCTGCCATCTTTCTTCTAGTCTTGACTCCGGCCTCAATAGAACGAGGGTATCACAGTTCATGAGTATAGCCGCAAACAGGACGCCATGAGCCGATTCATCGTACATTCCTCGAATGCTCATCATCGACGAGTGTGGCGTTGAAATGAGCCCTTGGAATGAGCCCTTGGAATGCACGGCTCTTTCTTTTTCAACATGCCATCTATTCTTTGTATTGAGAATATCCTCTTATCCGCTTTCGGAAGTTCTTTGTGGCATCGAGGCGCAAGCCAATTCCTTTGTACAAAAACATGATCTCCAATATGCTCTTATGATGTCCGCTCACTCAGGTTTTACACTCGTCCGTATATTCCTGACATCCGAACCCGAGGCCTCGTATTAACATGGGTAGCTTACTCGGTCTCCTTGGAAACTTAACAGTGGATGCGGGCGGCTGTCCAAGTCCGTTCATCAGCGAATCCAGATTCCCTTTCAAAGCTGGCTGTATGTCTTGACACATCTTGCCACTGTTGGATGACTACTGACTTGGATGAGAGTCTATGGCGGTCGCAACTGCGCAGAAAATCCTCTCGATACCAGTGGAAACGCAACACGATGCTGTATCCCATGCCCAGTGTTCAACTGGGTATATTCAGACTCATTCAAGAGAATGACAGATGGCGCAGCTTGGATCAACGTTGCCGGATTCATTCTATGTGGTTTCCTTCTTATCTCGTACGCAGTTCTGCCGCCTATCGCAACAAGACGAGCATACCTCAACATTGTTTTGTTGGTGGGCATTATGCTTCTAGAGCTCGGATTTATAATCCCTCTCGCACGTCAACCGGAACAATGCTACGATGACGTTACACCTAACGGCATGAAAAGCAGTCTTACATGTGCCTTTTCCGGAGGACTCGCCGTATCTGGCGGTATCGTAACAGTCTGCTGGATTGTGGTACGATCTGTTTTTATGCATCTACAGATCTGCTGGGACATTGTGCCTAGCAAGACGTATTTCATAGCGGCTAATGTTAGTGCCTGGTCTGTTGCGATTGGTCTAACCTCTGCCGTTCTTGCTAAAGTCGGTGTCTCGTTCCGCTTTGGAGGATACTGTCATGTCAACGTTGGATCTATCTCGACTTACTGGGGATGGATGATCGGGTTCGGTGCTGTGGCATTGTTCCTACAGATCGCGACATTTATCTACTGTGCCAAGGTCTATCTGACAGCCGCCTTACTCGGTCGACAGAGCATAAGTTCTGGAAGCAACAATAAACCATCATCGCTCGCTACAGCATCAAGTAGACGTCAAGCGTGGATGGCAGTGCGTCGTATGAAGCAAGTTTTGTTGCTTCAATGGCGTTCGCTGGCTATCGTAGCCCTTGCCATTTTCACGATTGCGTTTGTCTGTATCGTTTTCATCGTCCTGGACAACAAGTACACGATCAGAATCTTTGCCAACACAGATGCACTGGTCCCATGGCTGATTTGCATCCTTCAGACACAAGACAAAGAGAAGTGTTTGCAATATACAGGACCGCTCATCGTTCCAGAAGTGAAGACGTTGGCCACACTATACATTATTGGATTTGTCGGTATCGAGGCATTCCTGCTCTTGTTTAGGTTCGATATGATCAAGGCATGGTTCGACTTGTTCGAGAAGCCATTTCAGAGGAAGAAGGCAAGTCCAGAATCTGATACAGACTGGCTGGATCAACCTCTACGACTGAAGGTTGCTAGGGGGAGTACGGTGGCAGTAGAGTCACCAAGAGGAGCAGAGACGGAGAATACACGGCGAGAGTAGGAATGCGTAATGATTATTTATTTTTGCCATTCATGTTATCTGTATTACAAATTATGTCTAAGTCATGCAGTCGCGTGTCTATCGTGTCTCTACTCCGAGTCCTTTTCCTTGTTGTCATCACTCCCATCTCCGACCTGTGTCTTCTCATCATCACTCTTGTCGTCCTTCTTTTCCTTCTTCTTAGCGTCTTCGCTTAGATAAGCTTGAGTTGCTCTCTTGCTGCGTGCTCTTAGTCTATCGCCCTTCCACCAAAGTAAATACACAATGGGAATGAAGGCGATAGTCAAGAAGCCGAGCAAAGAGTTACCCCAGTTCAGACCTAAGGTATTAAACATTTGGCGAGCGAAGAGAGGGAAGGCAGCACCGAAGCAGGAACGGAAGAAATCATTGCCAGCTGAGATGGAAGCAAAAGATTCGGGGTAGGCATCGCCGAGGTAGTTGAGCACGGCGGAGAACTGCGCAGTGTTAATCATAGTAGGCAGAAATGGAGAAAGATTGAAACTTACAGCTCCGAAAGCACCGATAGTAAAGAAAGCGGTGCCGATAATGGGAACAATCCAGTGCACATCCGGACGAGCAGACCAACCGAACATGAACAAGCAGATAGGCAGGGCAAAACAAGCAACCAGAGCGGGCTCCATTCTGATCTCAGGACGAAGTGTACCATCTTCCGAGAAGCGAGGCTCGACATAGTAGTAGTTGTAATACCAGTAAGGAGGAATACAAATCAATGCGCCAACAGTCAGACCGAGATAACAGAGACCGGTGGTGCCGAGACTGAAGCGGTAGACTTGCTCAAAGGCAATAGGAATCGATTCAAGCCAGCAGTATAAGACTGCGTAGATGAGTGCAATGTATAAGTTCATTGCAAAGACGATGGGTTCGGTAAGCATAAGAGTGAATGGTTTTACAAGGGTCATTGTAGCAATGTCGGCAAGACCCATACTTTCTCCTTGAATTTCGGGCTCACACTTGATCTTGTCGTAATCCTTGTTCTCGTAGTTGTTCTTCTCCTGCCATTGACGGAGACGTCTGGTACGTCTGTAGAGAATGTTGTTGGCCGAGGTTTCGGGGAAAAAGAAGAACAAGAAGACGAGACATGTACCGGAAAGCCAGATAAGAATCCAAATTGGCCAAGTCCATCCTTCATACTGAGCAGCCCAATTGCCAATAACAGGACCAAGGGTGGGACCCATGACGTTGGCAATACCGAAGATGGAAAGAGCATAGGCGCGTTTTGCAGGTGGGTAGATGTCGGATAGTGAGGCACCTCCGGTCGCAAGTACTGGAGAGCCAAAGAAACCAGTAAGAAATCGGAAAGCCAGAAGCATACCAATGTTCTTTGCATAAACAACACCAAAATTGAAAAAGACAAAGAAGACGAGTGTGCCAATGTAAATTGGATTGCGACCAATTTGAGGAATTTCTGACAGAGGTGACCAGATCATAGGACCGATACCGTAACCAAGTACGTAGAGCGTTAAACCGATAGTAATGACCTCTGTTGAAGTACCGAAAGCTTGTGTCATGAACGTAAGACCAGAGGTGTAAATGGCAGATCCGATGTAGACTGATAGAGTTAGGAAGCAAATGTCGAATGTCACGAAACATTTCTTAAATGTCGACCAGTTTTGTGGATTCTGTTATGTATCAGTCCATAACGCTCCCTCTTAAGAAATTGGAATGCGACGTACATCTGGATCGTTCTCGAGAAACGTGACAAGCTTATATGAACCCTTAGATCCATTGTTTTCTTCATCAGAAGAAGGCTCCTCTTGCTTGATCTCTCCACTTTTCAGGTACTGATCGCGTAGCTCGTCGTTGTAATAATCTTCGTATTTGAACAACCTGCCGCCAGTGATGTGGCGCATGAGAAAACCAAAAGGTGTATCAATGAAGAGAGCCATCGTGCAGTACAAGACTCCAGGCAACACCTTGGATGGCAGGTAGGTGAAAAGTGTGAAGCAAAAACGCACAAAGAGAACTCAGGCAAGGTGTACAACCTACTTGTCTTATAACAAATAATGACGGAGCTTGTTGAGGAAGCGCTTTGTTTAGGATAGCCAAGAAACAGATGATATCATCATCAATAATTCATCATTATTGGGCACCGAGGGTGTGCCCTAACCACTACATCACCATATCACTAGGCTGCGCGGAAGACCACGCGATGGAACCACCGGAAGATAAATGGAAAAAGTCAACGTGGAAACAAAAGCCGTGGAGATCGATCAATATTGATGTAATGCGTAATTCTAAGCACTGTCGATCGTCCATCACGCCCAGACCCCAACCTAGAAGAGCCGCTACGGCGGCGCTAACCATTCAAGAAAATTTTCATGCGATTTGGGGAAAAAAGTCTGGATCTTGCATGTTCCGGTAGCAGCCTCAAACAAAACACATATCGAGACTTGGAAGAAAATGGCAAACTTGACATCTAACAAGAAACTGCACGCACTTATTGATTACGAAGATTCCTATGTCCAGCCACTTATCCTCGCTGCTCTGGACTCAAGGCTACCTCCCAATGCTTTAACACATATTCAATCAATCTCAGATTTACCAACTCCTTCTACACCATCACTTCAATGGCGTCAGTACGAATCTCTGGATTTGGAACATGCTGCTGAAGAAACCTCAACCAGTTTGATGAATTCGTACATCATCCGCAAAGCCTTGATCAGAAAACATTATCTGTCGACCACCGTCTCCCACTGGTCAGCCAAAAAGCCCGACAGCTGTTTAAAACTGCATGTCAAACCTAGTGTGGAATTTGAACTCGACTATGCCGAGTTCCTAGATGACGCCTTAGTCGAAGCATTCGAGTTGCGAGAAAGCTTCGAAAAGAATGAAGAGGTTGAGGATGCCTCTAAAAAGCAATGGTGGATCTTGAAGCCGGGAATGAGTGATCGTGGTCAAGGAATTCGTCTCTTCAATTCTGAGGAAGATCTTACGGCCATTTTCGAAGAATGGGAAGTTGAAAGCGATGATGAAGATGATGAAGCCGCGCACTCTGAAGAGGAAAACGAAAACAACGACAAAGAAGAAGATAAAGGGAATGGTATCATTACTTCACAACTCCGACACTTCATCGCGCAACCTTATATTCACCCGCCTCTGTTGATTCCCGCGCCATTCGCATCAGCAAACAGGAAATTTCACATCAGGACTTATATTCTCGCTGTAGGCGGGCTTAAAGTCTTCGTCTACAAGCCCATGCTAGCACTGTTTGCAGGTGGAATCTACACGGCGCCATGGGACAGCGAGAACCCCAATGAGGATTTAAGTTCTCATCTCACAAACACATGCATGCAGACTGGCGAACGTGAAGGCAGCGTACATGCCTATTGGACCCTGCCTTCTTCCCTCCCAGGCCTCTCCCAAACCTGGAAGGAAGATGTGTTTGTTCAGATTGTGAAGATTACGGGGGACTTGTTCGAGGGTGCGGCTAGAGGTATGATGGTACATTTCCAGCCTCTACCAAATGCATTCGAGTTATTCGGAGTTGACTTCATGGTCGATGCGGAGGGAACGCCGTGGCTATTGGAGGTCAATGCATTCCCGGATTTTGCCCAAACTGGTAAAGAGCTGGATTCTTTGGTGCAGGGACTGTTCGAGGAGGTTGTCGATGTGGCCATCAAGCCTTTCTTCGGCTTAAGTAACGATGGTGACGGGGGTAGTGAAAAGATGGTTAAGGCACTGGATATCGATCTGGGTAGAAGGTAACTCAGTCCGAAGAATGCAAAAGCAATCTACTTGTATTTATGAATTGTCCATGGGTGCTCTGGTGTTTCTAGTAAGAATCTGGCTACGGAGTGGATCCAGGTTGCTTCCGGATCGCCAAGAAATCGTCGGAAACAAAACTCTATCTTGTGGCGCGATCTTGGATGACGTATAAGGGTCTGTCGCGTCAGGAACAACAAGCGCCACGAAGATGGACCCGGCAAAACCTGATGGTGGCTTGAAATACTTGGAATGACGCTCAGTAATAGTACTGGAGGGTGATTTCGAAGAGGAGATCGAGTGCGACGAAGCGACCAATATTTGTCGAGACGGCAGCCATATTCTTTCAGTTGTGAGACAACATAACGTGAGTCAACGCATTTGTTAAGCAGGAAAGCGCATAACGAAAATTCAATCACACTTCTACAGCCAGTTGTAAGGCTGTTCTATGACAAGTTGAAGCGAATGCCTGTTTTATAGCTTATCTAACCTGGCTGCAAGATTCCTTACTCGGACATCAATCCGCGTAAAAATAGCCTTTCTAATTCTATATATGCTTTAGCAAGTCCATTCGCTAGTGAGATCGGAAGGAGTCGCTACTTATTGTTTCAAATGAACACGATTCTGACGGTGTCGTAGTGTCCAGGAATAATATTCTTAGAAGTGAGAGGGTCTTGGATTGTGATGTTGAATACATTTGTCAAGTTCGTTATCAAGTTATAGGTCTATGCAATCAGTAAGTCGTAGACATACGAACCAACGAACGAACACGGCTTTGCGACCTTGTTTTTCTTCCCTATGCTCCGCTTGAAGTATTGTCAATGATTTGCTTTGTGTCTTCTTCTAGGATCTCATCCCCTGCGTGCCATTCCTGTACCGTGCTGGTTGGGTTCCTGGAAAATTCACTCTAAAGAATATGGGTTCGAGTTTGAAGCAGCAGGCAGGGTCTTGAGCCACTGTGCTGTACAAGCATTCCGTGTAATTGTTCGCACGGGCCGGCTGTCTATTTTCCTACACATTACACCACCATCACCACCACCACCAGTTTTCACGGGGACAAGATTACCTGCTAAGTTTCTTTGACGACGTCAATCTCAGATGTGTTAGAAAGCTCGCAAAAATCAAGATGTTGCAGAGATCGAATTGCGAGTCTCGGAACTGTCCTCGACAAGACAATGCTTCTTTGTCCGATTGTCTTCCGCACAAAGGCAACTCTTTGTCTCTCGAAGACAATCGATACAAAGAAACATCGAAAACCTCCGACTCGTTACCAACGACCAGCTGCTGAATTCTTTGCATTTCCATAGCCAATATATACCTCTCCATGTCTGCGTAAGGTAGGTTCTGTTTTATCTCTCTCTTCTCTATACCACACATCACAATGGCTGATACCAACCAATCCTCAGTCTTGCCCACCGGCTTGTGTCGCAGAACCTTCCTGTTTAGAAACTCATTCATCAAACGAGTGTCAGTCATAACAACCAGTTTCCGCAACCTAGCCGACGAACCAGTGCCCTTGCAACCCTTGCCCTTCGCTCCTCATCAGCCTCCGACCAACACGGCGGCAGCGACGAGAACACTCTCCCAAGCCCGTCGAGAATGCCGACAATTTCACAATAGCGTGAGTGACCTCCAGCAGATTTACTTCGGGAACCAAGGTGCTCGCGGAGGAGTTGAAGTCTCAAGGTCGAGGTTCTTGACTGTGAACAATGTCGAGACTGAGCCTTCGACCGCTTTATTCTCAATTCCTTCTGAGTATCGGAGGACAGATAGTCTTTGTTTGAGTGTTCTTGAGCACAGTGCTGATTCGGATGAGCAGGTTATCGAGGGACCATGGAGTTTGCAAGTTAGGAATCCTGACGTCGGGCATGATTCTTCAAGCTCCATCGACGAGTCGATTGATGAGTTGATAGCTGAGATCAATACTTTGAGCCCAGTGCAGAGTACTCCTGAGCTCAGAAAAATGTTTTCCAATACCTCCTTTGGTGACTTGGCTGACCATTTCTCGTACATTGACCTAGCAGCCTCCAGAGATCAGAAGATGGAGACGATCACTTCAACTCAATCGTCTATCCCGTCGGTTCTGAAGCCACATGGAAGACCCAATACTCTTCCTCCTCCCCTAGATCCGGGTAGAGTGATCGAACAGCCTTCCCACAGACCTCAAACCCTCTACAATCACGAAACACTTCCTCCTATCCCACATTCCACGCCCTTCGACCCATACTCAGACACTTACGAGGTCAATGTAGCCGGACAATACGCAGCCAAAAGATGGCAAGACACGGCCAGAAAAGACAAAGCCACAGCCTCAGGCCTTTCTCAAAACCACATGACTACCACATCCGCTGGCATCGAGGAACCCGAGAAGAAGCCAAGTAGGAACGAGCTTTTTCTGCCCACCCCAGTCCCCTCAATCACCAACCTATCTCAAAAAGCAAGCGAACAAGCCGTCGCTGGTGCTCCATTCTCCTCTCCAAAATCCGGGAACGACAAACCCCTTTCTTCACAACCTCAAAAACCTAAATCTCTGAGGAGAAAACCATTGCCCAAAACCGCTAATATACCTTCTCACCTCCTTCCCGAAAACAGGGAATCAAGACTCTTCTCACCTTCCCCATTGAGAACCCAGATCACATCCCCTCTCCCTCTCCCTCTCGCCATTTCCCCTCCCGATACTGATAAACCTCTTCCTCCTCTCCCCACCAATTCTACAGACGGAGAGGAAATAACGTTAATCAACATCCAACGACAATTCACGCTCGAACGCCTGAATGGCTTGATCCCTGACAATACAAATACCACCCCAAAACTCGATCTACCTCTCGCTCTTCCTCTTGGCAAACGGCCATACCCTCCAACTTCCCAACCACGATTGTCGCACAATTCTGTGCGTTATTCTGGTGAGTCTTTTCCTTTCAGAGGGAGTTGGCAAGAGAGAAGACAGAGAAGGGAGAGGAGAGAGAGAAGAGTTAGTCCTAGGGGCAGTGGTTTGATTGGGTTTTTGGTGTGGTGTAGAAAGGGTAGTGGTGTTTTGGAACGGTGGAGGAGGGCCAAGAGGAGTGTCAAAAGGGGTGTTAGGAGGGCTTTTGGAGAGTTGAGGAAGTAAAAGGTTGGTTTTGACCGTCTGTGTTGTTTTCTGGTGGCTGTGTCTCTTTATGTTTGAAGGTTCTCTGGTGGTTTGGTGTTCAATGTATATCATTCATCCTGGCGATGGTTTTTCGTTATCTGTTTTTCAATTTTGTAGATCAATCGAACAGATTCTGGTACTAGTCAAGTCCTGTTAAATTTTCAATCTTTGCAAACTGTCCTTTTCTCCATACTTGTAATGATTTCCCTTGCAATCTTACTGGGTAAATGCAACTTATACACTGCTACAACCTGACCAAAGATGTCTCTTACCACAATCCAAACCATGAAGGATATGAAACGAGCAACCTAACTCGCTTCCCTATCAACCTACCTCCTCTGCAACAACTTCAACTCCTTCTCATCCAACTCCACCCCATGCTCTACAAAAATACTTCTCCTAAATCCCTTTCCAAAAGTGTCTTCTTCGGTTCTACTCCCCATCCGACTACTGATACTATCTCCAAAACCCAAACCACTAAGTCTGTTCCCACCCTTTTCATTTCCCTCATTTCCAACGGTAGCATGACCATGTACAACATTCTGAACATCCCTCTCAGCAAAAGTCGTACTGACAGGACTTTGCTCAACAGGACTGTCGACAAATTCCATGTGTGTATGAGAATCAGCAGTAGCATTTCTAGCTTGCATCTGCACTTTCTCGCTCTCAAGCTTTTGACCGAAGGTGATGACTCTCCTCGGTGCCATAATGTCGAAACCCATACCTTCGGATCCTCTTCTTCCGCCGAAACGGCCACCATGACGTATGAAGTCCCATCAAGCAAGCATCGTCGACCATCTCATAAGAAGTAAGAAAGTGAGTACACCGACTAGACTGGTTGTCAACAGCGCAACGACCAGAGGCATTTCTGTGATCTCTAGGTGTTTGGCTTGATCAAAACATCTTGATGGGTCTCCGGCGTTCAGCACGAGACATGTTGCCCACGCCTGAATAGTTTTGGCTTCAAAAAGCCCGGGCGCGGTCACGGTGTAGAGATTCGTTTAGAGAGACGAAGACACCGGATAGGAGACCTACGATTAGGATGACGAGGAGGGAGAGAGTTATGTTCCGCCATTGGAGGAGGAAGACTTTGCGGACGTGAGACCAGGCTTGTTGGCGGGGCACTTTCCACGGCTTTGCCTTGGAGATTTTGGGGAGTTCGGTGGTGGTGGTGGTGTTTGTTGTCGTCGTCATAGAGGTATGTGAGGATCCGGTTTTCCAGAAATTCAAGAGGTATACGTATAGACAGTAACCACTTGTCGCCAACTGCAGTCCAAATGCCAGATCAGCAAATGCAAGTATCCAACCAAAGTAAGTCGCGAAACTGTTTTCGTCGTTGGGTAAACAGATGTTGGTTAGACGGTAGCTGACACCAGTATATCTGAGGCAAAGTGCTGTGAATAAGGTAGGAATACCCCAGCCCGTCATGTTGGCGAAGATGGTGAAAGCACGAGATTCCGGAACGTTCCAGCAGATGCGGAGGTGAGTCCAGAGAGAGCGGGAGAGGATCCAGGTCACCGTACCCATCCCGCCCCAGGTTATGAATGCGCCGGTCCAGACACAAGACATGCTTGAATACATGTCTCTGGGGGTGATTTCATCGTAGCACATGTCTGGTTGAGCGCTTGTGGGCACGATGAAAGCTAGCTGTTTCAAAAATTGTTAGGTAAGCTTGCATGAATCAAACGAAAAAGACGAGGGGAGGGAGCATACTTGAAGCAGAATGTTCGATATGATCAGCCCGATACTGAGATAATGACGATGGCTCTTGTCTTTAGGCAGCACGAGATACGTCAAGAGCAGGAACAAACTGCAAGCCAAACTTATACAGGCCAACCAGCCTGAAACACGGATCCTAGGCCCAAAATCTAATTTGCATCAGACCTTTCTTCTTCCGATTATATGTGGAGAGAAAAATGTCATCACCTTGGGAGAAGATAAAGTCCTGGAGAGGGCATGGCAAGCAGCAGTTGTCGCTGCAGAAGCGGCCTTGGATGTCTTGACATAATGTCAATATTGATGAACCTTGAGCACAGAGCTGATAATAGATACTCACATCCTCCAGTCTCGTTGAATTTGTGTCTGTTGATGAATGTTGTGGGGCACATCACCGAGTTATTGATATTCCCGGCCATTACGACGATGATCAGACTGAGCAACACGCCAGGCGAGATGCTGGGAGATTAAGTTGTGTGACCTATTCATTGCAAGCAGGTTTCGTCAAACGTTAGTATTTACATGGTGGAGAAGACTTGAACAAAGAGATGAAAGCGGAAGCACCGCTCCAGACAGTCGATGCCAAGGACAGATTGCTCTAGACGCTTTTCTCTTTCTTGGATCGCACACAAAACTTTTGTGCAGGGAGGAATGGATGTTGAAGGAATGTCACACTACCGACAGAGGCATCTGGTCCGAGCTCCGAGAGGACATTGTAGCCCACGATCGAGAGGACCCGTGATGGAGATCCATGATCTTGTGAATAAGCTGTGTAGATTTGACTTCAATCAGATACTGTATAGATATACCTTGTTCAGATGAAAGCTTTGCCGCCGCTAGAAGAAGAAACAAGCAGCTTTGGTTTCTGATCAGCATCTACACTGTGAACATCTTCCCAATCTTGATCATGCGACACTCTTGGCGGAAGTCCACCTTCCTCAACCTTTGCTCTTGAACTACTAATCCTTGATCCCTTCTCCGCTTGAACGAAGCTGTTTCTTCCATGCGTGTGTCTTGCACCACTCAAACTGTCATGACTGATGAGCTTCGATAATCGATCGTGAGTCTGATTCTCCTTGTCATCTTCGTGATGATCTTGTAGCCTTGCCTTGCGGCACTTCACACCTGAAGTGCTTACCCCACTCAAATGTATCCTTGTCGGACTCGGACTTCGTGATAAAAGACTACCGTGACTGTTACGCTTGAGTCTATTTGCCCAGGCTCTTCGTGCAGCTTCTCGGCTACCAGGTCGAAGAACGCTGCTCGGTGGTGGAGTTGGTGATGCCTCGCCGGGAAGTACCCAGCCTCTTTGCTTGGGAGGTAAGGCTGATTGCGCAGCAAATTCTTCTGCCACTATGGCGTTGCGGTGTAAAGAGCTCTGCGTGCTGGTCGCTGTCGTGTACGTGTCCGAGTCGTCAGTAGCTGCAATGACGGGTAATGTCGGGCTGTTGTCTTCGACAGGTGCAGGAGTCAGGGCGCGAGGGAAATTGGGAGCGAAAATCTCGGTACCACTGGCTAGACGGCGTGGATTACGGGCAGGTGGTTCGATAGACGGGGAGGACGTGGTAGGCTTTCGTATCGAAGGACTGCGACCATTCAAGGAACCGAATCGACTATACACGCCTAGGTTGGAAGATCGTCTAGAGGATGCAAAGAAACCACTGACAAGGTCACCGCTTGCTCGATGTCTGATATAGGACTGTCTCTTATCGACCATAGGTCTAGGATCTGTCAAACTCTCGCTGAGACTGACAAGTCGAATGCTTTTACGCTTCTCTGCTTCTGTCAATGTCATGGCTGGCACTGAAGTCGAGTCTCGATTTGCAGGCGGCTCAGGGAAGTCGATCTGTTTGGTGGAGAGGATGCTTGTTCTGACTGACGCAGTGCTGCTGCCGTCTCTGCTGATCGAGAATACACTGCTCATGCGGCTTCTCCTGTTTGGACGGTGTATAACGCTACCATATGTTTGAAGAACCAACCCGACTCCGCCAGGTGCATGCCAACTCTTTATGACTTTCGAGGGACGTTTGTTGGATGATATCTTGGTTAAGGCAGAGAGACGAAGATGAGACGCTTTGCTATTGCGTCGTGCAAGCTCGGTAGCAGCAGAATAGCTATCGTGAGGTGTATGCGTGGTGCCGATATTGCCATCGTTGAGGATCGTCGCCTCTCCGTCACCCAAGGAGCTTACCACCGAGAGCTTGCTCTGGAAAGCAGCCCTGTTGGTGTTGCTTTCTGCAATGCCGTTGCTGTTTGGGAGCATCTGCCTCGGCACGGTTGGAGTCGGAGAGGTTGGCGGCGGCAAGTCAACATCGAGTCGTGGTGGATTTTTTGGAGCACGTTTGACCGGCGAGCCAATTAACTTCTCCTCATCAAACTCGTTGCCTGGTTCGTTGGTTACAAGAGGGTCGTGATTGTGGTCGCCAGTCGGAGAAAGTGGCTTGGAGATGGTTGACTTGTCCGTCTTGGTCTTGTGTCCGTGTCTTTTGCGGCGGCAACAGAGAAGTGCAATTGTTGATAGGAGAGCTAGGACAGCAAGGCAGCCAACAACGATGCCCACGATTATGCCAGCGTTGTTGTTGTCTTTCTTGGAGGTAGCATCGGAAGTTGTTGGAGACGGTGAAGAAGTGCGTGTGCTTGTCGGCGCTACACGCAATTGGCTTGAGGATGAACCCTGGCTTGACTCGGCTGCTTTCAGGCTGATACTGAACATCAAGTCGCCATGCTTTGTAGCCGACGATGCAGTGAGCGTGGCTGAGATGTCCGAAGGTTGCGCCGTGATGGGTGGTGTACCGTACAGCTCGAGGTTGGTGGAGTCAAAGGTCAACCAACCGGCTGCCTCTCCGGTATCAATTTTGACATCAATATCGTTCTCAGTAAAGATGGAACGGTCGATAGTATAGGTGAAAGGTACTCCAGCTGTCGCATCGAGCTCATCGATGTGGCCTCGGAAAAGAGAGCTGAGCGTGCCTTGCATGAAGAGTGTTTTGGTAGCCGTGTTGCCGCTGTTGTCCTCGACCAAGATGGAAACCTCTCGACTCTCCAGGTCTCTTGGCGGCGTGCCTGTCACTTCCAGACTGGCATTCTCAAAACTGAGCCAATTCGGTAATAGCTGAACAGATACAGTTCGAAGCAGGATATTGGGCACTGCTTGTCCGTTGAGGAAGAGTTGACTTCGGAAGGGGCCTAGTGACATGGCCTCACCTGGATGAACAGTGAAGTTCTCAAATTGAGGGTTGAAGGTGAGCTGGCTGTTGGTGACGACCAGAGTAAAGCCGGCCACTGCGCCTGCGAATCCCACGACATCCGACGCAATCAGATCGACGGCATAAGTATGAGACCCTGTTGTCACGACCGGAGTCATGCCCGAAAAGGTCAACGAGCTGCTATCAAATCTGAGCCATGAAGGAAGCGGACTTCGATCCATCATGGTGGCGTAGTATGCCTGTACTGTTCCCGCTTCAAAGAGGTCCTTGGAGAAGGCAATGGCAAAAGCAGTAGAAGGGCGTAATATAAGTGTGCTTGGTCCAGACAAAGTACCAGATCGCGTGAGATCCTCCGAAATGTTTCCTGATAGACTAGGAGCACTGTTGCTCGCCACTACCAAAGTACAACCCATCGTAACGGACCCATCACTTCCAGATGCGACGATTTGAAACGTGTTTGGTCCAGCGTCGGCTTGGCCGGGAGTGCCATAAAGCGATCGGGTTGCGCTGACAATATTGAGCCATGATGGCGCACCAATCAAGCTGTATGAGAGGCTTCCAACGTCGCTTGGAGAGAAGGTTGTAGCAGCGAACTGGTAATCATATGTCTTGCCGACTCGGGCGACCGAAGGAACCTGCGAGTTGAAAGGAAAGGCGACTTGAGGTGTCGCCAATGCCAATGTGGTGGCTATGGTTAGGTATACAAGCCAGCGCATGGTTGATCGGCTTGTATAGCTACCTCACAAGGTTGCCGTCTGCTAAACACGGTCGGTGACGCACAAGAGAAGTTACAAACTCCAGAACGAACAAAAATTGTCACACATGCAGAAAAACCTACTCGGTATCCATGCTTACGATTTTCTAGCCACCATACACGTTCTTGACGCGGAAGCACGTGTATATTGATTCCAGACCTATACCCCTTCGTGTCGAGATGGAAGGAATGGTTCTTTGTCAAGAATGGAGGGCTGGATTCTGTTTTCGCCAGGGAGCAAGGGATGCCATTGTGCCACACACGCAGCCTCTACGTACTGCATCGTTGAAACATGGCTTATCATGAGATGATGTGGTGGACAGTCAGAGACGAACATGTTCAACAGAACTCACATCGTTGATCGACCCAGAATCACGTTCGTGTCGTTGATAAATGAGCGACCATGGGCATGGGGATTGAGAAATGGGAGCAGATTGCCGAGGAGGTTGCCAAGTCACAACGTCACCAATTTATATGCGTGCATTAGTTGTGCAAGTAGCTCATTTGAGCGTGCATAAATCAATCTTGGCGCTGTGGGCGACCCTTCTACTCTATTTTCCAACACTACCCATTCATGTCACTAGTTGTTCTCCATCCCTCTTTCTATCATCATGGAAGCTTGGTTCAAGAGACATGTCAAGGAAGTTTGAACGATCTCCGCGGCGGGCTGTCAATCTGCTCGGCGTCTTGGTGACGTGCATGGATCACTGTGCTGTAAGATGAAGGGATCAGCTTATCTAACGATCAATCTTTCTTGCCATCGTTACTTCCAGTGCTGCATTGTATAACATGAACCAGAGACCATTACGACGACAAGGTGTAGAAAGTCTTGTCCCGAACTTTGGCAAATGTGCATTGAGCACATGCCCAATGGCCGCGGTTTGTGTGTGGTCATGTGGCAGTGAGTGAGGCACAGAAGAGCAAACTCTCGTGTTTCTTATCGCAGAGCTGCATTCCACAACATTTGTTGTGGCAACATCTACATGCCTCCAGGAATTCTGTGATTTGGCCATCATGTACATGCATCTGCAACGTCCCTGCAGTGTCTGGACGAACACAAACATTGCAAGCTGACAATGACCTCGTCGCTGACGCTGACGCTGACTCTGACAACCATCAAACGAAGCGCAATAGTAGAGGAAAGCTCCATCAAATGTCGACAGCAGGACTATCGCCCAGCGCCATTGTAGGCATTGGTGCAGGCATTGGTACACTGTTCTTCTGCGCTGCCAGTTTTATCCTCTTCCAAATATTCAAGAGTCGACGAGAACATCACAAAGAATTGAAGGAGATTGAAGGCGCGTCTCCAGTACGGCACCAGCAACTCACACAGCTCGAAAACTCACAGGGACCATGTCATCTGCCATTTGCACCAGTCTATAATCCGTACATAGGATGGAACACTTCATCGTCGAATGATGCGATCCATCAATTGGCACCTTATGGGAACGTTCCAGGCGGTTTCCATTTATCATTCGACTACCCGGAAGAGTGGGCCAAGCCGACATGGCATTTTTCTGGTCGAAGGCCGAGGATTGGGAGGATGTCCTCCAAAGCGCGAAGGCTTCAAGCTTTGTCGGCTATTATTGAAAGCCCGAAAGGCACTCCAAATGGAGGAGGATCGAGGAATT
The DNA here is from genome assembly GCA_026013035.2 of Dothideomycetes sp. NU30. Lineage (NCBI taxonomy): Eukaryota > Fungi > Ascomycota > Dothideomycetes > Dothideomycetes sp. NU30. Next base: position 155,564 of record BSBH01000042.1, read on the forward strand.
CGCCTGCAGGACCACCGAATGCCCGAGACAAAATTCATGCTCGTCCTGGTGCTGAAGAGGTACCAAGGATTCAGCTGAGCTCTGCGCCTGCGCCATCGCCCAAATTACCACCAAAGTCAAACTTACGACCCACTCTGCGTGTCGAGATACCCGTACCTTCTACCAAGTCAGATGTCAAAGAAGTGTCGAGACCTCGCACAGGACGGTCAAAGTCACTTGGGTCTGGATCAGACGACAATAAACCAAACTCGGCACTGATAACATTACCGCCGGGTCCGGCGCCCACTGGCCCGCTACCTCCATTACCACCACTTCCACGTAACATTCAACGACAGGGTCGCTACAATCCTGCTAATAGACATAGTGCTTTGGGTATTCCTGCTTCAGACCATGCAGAAAGTACTTCGACCAGTCTTAGCAGTAGTCCAGAACGCAACTGGGAACGCATATCGAGTACAGATAATCTTCACTCGTCGTTTGACCGTCAAACGCATCCTCCGACCAGCAGAAAAGGGGAAGACTCCGCATTGGCAGGTGCAGAAACCGGTTCGACAAACACGGAAGATGACAGTGTACAACCAGTCAAACGTCCTCAGCCTCTCTCAATTCCCAACTACAAGAAGACCGCGGCACGTCTGAGCATGGCATCGACATCGGACAAACACACTTCGTGGTCAAGTGTTGCAGAGTCGTTGAAAAGGGACTCGAACAGACTGTCCATACCTCAAATTGTCACTGCAGACAGAGTCAGTATGAGTCGTGTCTCGTCGACAAACTCACTCGACAGCAAAGCCAACGTTCATATGGTGAGTACACCGAAACACCGAGCAAGGTTATCCAAGGTCTCTGCTTCTGGTTCACCGGTTCCAAGATCCAGACCAAGTGCCGTACGCCGTGTGTCCGACAATGTCTCTACTCCATGTAAAACTTCTATGAGAACCACATTCTCGCTCGACACAGCACCTACCACTATACAGCCTCCACCCTCGATCCTCAAAGGCAGCCCTGGTGCAAGAAAAGGAGCTCGGCCACCAACCTGCGTGAGATTGTCCACTTTATCGCCAGTCTTTCTGGAGCCGGGTCAAGCCTCTGGCAACCTTTCTCGATCCAGCAGTGTTTATGAGCACTCTCCAGTACGACATAGTAGTCCAGTGGCAGACAAGCACATGAATGGCGATGTCACCTTACGACCACGCTCTGCAGCCGATGTCATGAAATGGAGAGCAACGTTGACGTCCAGTCCAACGCCACTTCCAATGCCAACGTATCATCAGGAGCCTTCACCTTATGATTATGGTTACCATTCTCGACCTACCTCATCTTTGTCACAGAGACCTATTTCTGTAACGTCACAAAGGCCCAGCTCTGCCATGTCGCAAAGGCCTACCTCTGCATCGTCACAAAGGCCAGGTCCCTCCCTGTCTAGACAGAGTTCTGTTCGCAGTATATCGAGTTTACCAAGCATGAGCCATTTTGATGGGGCAAACTATACTACAACTCCGAAGCCTGCCCTTACAAGGCAACACTCCGCCGAGTCATCGACTCAAGAACGTACTCCAGCCTTTGGTCTGCACGTGACCCCCGACAAGGTGACGCCTCTATGGCAGCAACCGAGAAGTTTTCGGCCTACAGATTGGTCGAGACAGGACACATTATGCACCTGATCGACAGCATGACAAAACAGGTAGCACGTGTGTGATATTGCGGCAGCATTGAACCAGATGTAAATCCTCGTACGCACATTCTAGGACCGGAGAAGATCTTATTTCCATTGCTTAAGAACGAACCTGTCGTAAGGGATGAAATCTGCCTATTAACAAAGCACTATATCTTCCTCTGATATACGTATACCTTATGGATCCTTAGGAAACAAGAACCGATACCCATATAGAATCCTTCACGTTCTAAAGTTAAAAGATTCTCTCTTTTTCTTGCTCTTTTATTTGTTACTTTTCATTTCCTAATCTTCTTTAAGTGTATATAACTTTGTCGAGACAGTTCTTTGGAATGAAACACCCGGTGCTTGTTTACATACCTTGCTTACCTTATTAACGTGTCTGCCGGAATTAGAAGGCGGGAGAAGAAATATGTAGTGGCTTGAAGAATGCAATTTAGCCACTTTTGCTACATTCCAGGCACAAGATCTCTCCTTGTGTGAGCACAATAACCTCACGCTTTTGCGGGTCTTTGAAACGGGAACTTGCGACTTTCTCCTTGGTGTTTTGAAGATTTTGTGTATTGGGGGGGTATTCTCTCCTTCTTGTCTAACCGCGGCCTGCCATATCCGATGGCTCGCAAATGTCCTTTTTATTTATTCTCGCCCTGACTCTTTCTTTCCTTGGCGACAACTCCCGGATGCCCGTTGTCCATGGTCTCTAATTATGGCATTCGTTACCCCAAAATCACTCCCGTCATTAATAGCCAGGTCCAAAATGATCGTGTTCCGCGGTCTTATTCTTGCCCGCTTTAAGAACGTCTCGGTGTCACTACTCTAGGCACTCGAATCTCATATCCCCCTTCGTGGTATTCTGCTTTTCGTCGGTTCCTTTGTTGTTTAGGTGTTGGTGGAAGGTAGGTGATGAGATGGTCGCTCATTTGAACTCGTTGGGCCAGCACTTCTCCTTGGTCCATACATCGGGGTGGGTGCCAGCGTGGTCTTCGAGGTTCTTGAGATTTGAGCTGACCTATTTCGCATCTCGTCAGCAATCTTTCTTCTCTCACTTCGGCTTTCCATGCATTCTCTCGATCTCTCCTGCTTTGTCTTGACCTTCTTCTCAGGAATTGGAAAAGGCACGATGAACGCAACATGGACGAGAATTGAGGATTGAAGGGAAGGAGAACATGACATACCAACTCCTTCTTGCAGAAAACACAGATGGATGTAGCCTTGGGCGCCTTCTTGGGTGTACCGTTGGGATTGACGGGGACGCGAGTTCCGGCGGCCTCAGCCTTCTTGTGTTCGCGGTGGATGCGGTCTTTCTTTGTGATGGGCATCTTGAACTACTGAGATCTGTGTTCTGTGGATGGAAAAAGTTTGTTGTGGACAAGAATGAATTTGTAGATTTGAAGACGTGAAAAGATGTCAGCGCCAAAATGGGAAGATTGTTTATCGAAGGAAAATGGTCCGAGTGTTTTTCGAAAAGTTGTTCTGGAAGGATTTCAAGCAAATTCAGGGTCTGAGAGTGAGGCAAAATGTGGTCCGAATTTAGCCGCCGGACTTTGAACCTTCACCTCATCACCCACGTCACCTTATCTTTCACTTACTTCGCCCTTTCTGGCGGCAGTGATAACCTCTTTGAGACTCATTGCAGTCGCTGTCGTCAAACATGACAAATGAGGGTGATAAGCATGAACTTCATTCAGGCGGTGCTAGATTGTCGACAGTCTGTCTTTTCGTTACTCAGTCCAACCTCCTCCGTCTATCAAGAATCATTCATGCGGTTCGGAATCTTTACTCAAGAAGCATGGTTTTGTTCTACAAGACAGAGTAAAACTTTCCTCACGTGTCCAAGAATACCATATAAGCAAGTTTGCATCAAGGTCTGGTTTCAAAACTGGTCTTTATCCTCCTTGCGGACGGATATTGGCAACATTACTGATTTTCAACACATATCCTTGTATGTAAGAAATACTTGCAGGACTTTTGCATGCTTCCAATCGATTTGAAGAAAAGCAATGAAAAAAACCCCGCTACGGTAAGTAATGGTAAGTGCCACAGCAAGGACTGGTCGAATTCTTCAATTCTGCCCCCTTGCTTCAACAAGTTACGCAACACCGTCCAAAACTCTCATTCTCTCTGCTCTTTCATCCCACTTTCCCTTCTCACAGCTCCGTCCTGAGTTCAGCAATCAAGTCATGTCCAAACTCGGTGCCTCTTCACCACGCACTTTAGCCCTCTTTGGCTTTTTCTTCTTCTCTTCCTGTCTGATAACCTTCCTCGTCCGCTCCCCGTCGTCCCCGTCCCGTCACTTCCTCAAGCAACAGGGCTACTTCGACCGAGGCAAACATCGTCACGGCAACAAGTACAATCCCAAAGTCGCCTTCGTGACCTTCCTCGGCGGCTACACCGGCGCAATCGACGAGACAAAACCTCTAGACGACAACGATGATGGATACTTTGTCGGCACAAGGGTGATGGGATACCAACTCATGCACTCCATAACCGCAGGCACAAACTCCTCCATTCCCTTCGTAGTAGTCGTGACCGACGAAGTTTCCAAACGCAAAAGAGCCCGGTTGGAAGAAGACGGCGCCACAGTGATTAAAGTGGAAAGAATCCCCTACGGCTGGGCAGAACCAGGAAACCCTCGCTGGAAAGACATGATGACGAAACTGCGTCTGTTTCAACTCACCCAGTACAACAAAATCTGCTACATCGATTCAGATCACCTGATCACAGACCGTTTGGACGGCGTATTCTACGACGAAGCGACACTGATCCAACACACAAACACCGACTCCAAAAACATCGCAGAGGACGAGGCTCCCCTTCCAAGTACCTACATGATGGCCGCCCACGCCGATCTCTGGGGTTACGATCACGCATACCCACCCTCCCCCTCTGCCGACTACCTGAACTTCGGATTCGCAGTCTTCACCCCGTCAACTCCAATCTTCGAGTATTACCTGAGTGTTTTGAAAATCAAAGATCGCTTCGATCACACGTTTCAAGAACAGAGTTTGGTGAATTATGCGCACAGGCAAACGGGAAATATGCCTTGGAGACCGCTTTGGTATGGTTGGAATGTGAATTGGCCGACGAAAAAGGATTATCGGGCTGGGGCGAAGAGTTTTCATGCTAAATATTGGGATGATGATCCGACGCATGATCCGTTCTTGAAGCAGGTTTGGAAGGAACAGAGGGCGGAGATGGAAGGGTATTATCGGGGAAGAGACGAGGGGAAAGGGAAGTAAAATTGCCAATCGATCTGAATGATGACATTCCACTGCTCCAGTGCGATGTAAATGAATTCATCAGTAGCTCCTTCATCTCGTGAGACCCACAAGACTATCATACCTCAGAACGTCCACAATTTCAACCAACAACCGACATCCACCCGATATCCTCACTCTTCAGTCCAACACAGCATGCATCAAACCCCTTCCCACGCCCAAGAATCTCAGATACAACATCTTCTTCTCAAACAAGAACATGTCCTTGGAGTAAGGTATACCATACTCCTCAAGCACCTTGTCCATCTTCTCTCCTGCATGAGCATCAGTCTCAAACTCTTCGCCTACCAATAAAATGAGCATAGGTAAAGGAGGAAATAGAACTCACCATCCATCTCACGCATCTCTGTTCCTGTCTTTGGGGCTGTACCTCCGTTGCCAGTCTTTAGTGGGAGAATCTCGAGAGTGTCGGTCAAGGAAGTTATCTTGTGGTTGATGGCTCTCTTTTCCTGACGCATGCTGCGATGATGAGACGGATCAGTCGACGACCAACAAGGCACAAGAGACAGACAAAGGAGACTTACGACTCAAGTTCCTCGTCTTGGCCAACATCCTTGATACCACGAGACAAGAAATCCTTCATAGCATCGACTTCACGGGCGATCCGAGCCGCAAAACTCAACATACCAATAGCAGCGGTATCGACGTTGCTCATGCCTTTGAGTTGCATTGCATCGACATCGACATTGATAGAACTGTGTTTCCCACCACTGCCACCACTTCCTCCCAAACCCCGAGGAGAAGGACTCTGTCTCATATCATACCTCCTCACAACTCCACCAAACCCTTCTTCCATACCACCATGTCCAGGCATATAAGGCGCGCTAGTAGGACCAGAGCATCCATGCCCCATCTTAACTCTCTTGCCACCTCTACTGGGACTGCTTGTATCAGAGTACTGGTACTTGTTTCCCTGTCCCCTTTTCTTGCCTGAGGAAACGCCGCGTTTCTTGGGTGTAGAAACAAAGTCGCCGAGTAAAGTGCCTCCGCGATGGAAAACCATGGTGGGTTCTTGAGGTTGCTCCATGAGAAGATCTTCGGGAGGGACGGAGACGGAGCGACGGTGGCCTAGGAGTTGGTGACGGAGAGGTTCATGGTCGTCGAAGAAGGGAGTGTTGGGGTAGAAGTAGGAAGGATTGAGGTGGGAGTTGTGTGTGGGATCTGGATAGGGTGGTGGAGAAGGGGTGTGCAGGAGATATGGGTCTAGGTTGAATGGTTGAGGAGGGTTGTAGTCTTGGAGGACGCTGAGGGAATCTAGGTCGGGATAGTAGGTTGGTGAATCCATTGTCGAGCTCATCGTTGCTGGTATTTGATGTTTAGGGCTGTTATCCTTTGGTTTGTGGTAGAGAGCTGGAAAGGAAAGAAAAGAAGGATTGCAGACAGAGGAGGAGAGGAGAAATTGTAGATAAGTCGAAAAGGAAACTCATAAGAAAAATATTCAATCTTTTCTTATTCATGATGGATCTAGAAGTCCAATTCTTTGTCCATAAGTGTCCCTCTCGATGCCGCAAGACCAGTACTACAAGTTGGCTAGGTTGCAAGACTTGCAGCTGAGACTGCCATGGAGTTGAGACATGTCTCTGTGTGAAGCGAAGTACTGCTGCCCAACTTTGCAAACGGCGATTCCATGCGGTGAAGGATCTCATAGGCGTCAATAACCAAAGCTCTAGCGAAGGTTCTTTAACGCGCTAGATGGATGGAGAGGACTGTTGATGAGGCAAGACGTGTTGTCGGATTTTGGTGTGGAAGCATATGGTGCGGGTCGCCCCTCTCACCCAAGATTTTTTGGCCGCGACGACCATGTGGACGCAAATCCACAGCATTATGATATTTGGAACCATTTTTATAATCCTCTGAGTATTTTGATGCTGTTTCAAGTTATTGAAGTTGTTTATTCAGTGATATAAAGGCAGGAATAGACAATCACATGTGAGAAGGTATACAAGCCAAAGATTTCTCGCAACGTTGCACCGTTTACAGAACATTTGCCTAAAGGACGAGACACCAATACCCAAAAACAAAGACATGTGCCTTATGCTAACAGAGGCAACCAAAGTACAGAGATCGAACAATCATGAGGTCATGTGATAGTGAACGGTTTCATCGAATTAATCAACTATAAATGTCTGGTCGTTCAAACATGCTGCCTCCAAATGACCATGGCAGCATAAAAGCAGTCCTCGAACAACTGATAGCACCACAATGTGTCTTGTTCGTTCTTCGTCATTGCAAGTCATCCTCAGAGTCCAAGTCATCTTCGTAATTCCAGTCATCATCGGATTCAAAGTGAGGCATTAGTATGTCAGCGTCTTTGAGCGGTCCAACCCTGGAGATTTCGTGACCGGTGATCTGATCGGCAAGGATCTCCAATTTCCAGGGCATGGAGAAATCATCATAGTGCTGTCGGATATCATCTACCGTAGTACGGTCCTCGAGCGAGCTCCAACTATTCTTGACCATGCCACATTCGATGATACGTCTGGACTTTTCTGGAGACCACCAAGGAGGTAAGACATCCTCGGCTTGCTCGGCCATGTAGAGAAAGTGAAAGAAGTTGAAATTGCCGTAGCCAACTTGGATGTACAGGTCAAAATATTCGACACAGAGACGGAAGCTATCGATGAGGAGTTTGAATACGTCGTACTGAGGACGGTCATGCAGATAGTTCTTGTTACTAAAGAGGCGACTCCACGGCAAGTTGATGTCCTCCTTGATAAGACCTTCGAAGGGAGGTGGATTGGCGGCATCGTAAGCTGTGCTCGCGCAGATGAGGTCGTGGTAGACTAGGTGGTTCTCTTTGCAAGTCTCGGAGCAGTACTATTCGTCCTTACATCCGGTGCATGGTACAAGATCTCTGGTGGATCTACAATTGGCGCAACGGTGGGGTGGATCCTTGCAAAATTCTTGGTGTTTCTTCCAGTGACCATTTCTACACAACCTGCAACAGTACTACCTGTGCTCGCATCTGCTGCATCTTTGGAGTTCCCCATATTTGCAACAGAGGTAATGACGATGCGTGGTGGTTCTAGCGGGAGTTGGCCTGTACATGATTGCGTCGGAGTGAGGATGATCCAAGGGGGTACGCTCATACAAGGCTCTAATGGCAGAGGATTTGTCCATAACTTCTCGATGGACTCTTCTCATCGCTATTGTAAGAAGTGAATCGGCCATGATTGTGATATGGACGTGAGATGAAGTTAAGTTGATGACTTGTGTTGTGTATCGATAGCAATTAGAATATTACTAGCGATGGAGGGTAGTATTCGAATCTGAGATGTTGATAGTGACGAATATGCCGAGTTCCCAATAAACAGATGCAACAATGTATGCAATGTGATTGTGATTGTTCCAGTGAAGCCTTGCTGATCTCGCTAGTGTAACTCACTGGAACCGCACGAGATAGGCAAGAACGATGTAACATGACGCACGGGCTGAATTTCCTGCTACAAAGGGTAGCGAGTGTAGTCAAGTGTCCACCCCACCAAAACCGTGTTGAGATGTATGTCGAAAAGGAATGCGGTCAACGATTTGTGATATCAGACGCACAGCGAGACAAAATCAGCGAAGTAGTCCATGTTGGGGCTCGTGGATGGAAGAGAACGCAAGCGAAGTGTGTTAACGCATCTCGTGATCATGCCAGCCGGCGGTATATGCTCTCCTTTCTTGAAAAACGACATTGTTCAATCAGGCAAGCAACCGCCGACCACTATAGAACTTGATATTGTGAAAGATGACCAAGTCGTTGAGAACAACACGCCTCAAAATGCAGACGACAGCTCGTGACAAACTGTTTGGAAGCACCGGAGACGATCGTTCTTTTTTTTTTTTTGGCGCTTTTGTTGAGATGATGCAATGTCACTGGCCGAGACTCGCAGCATCTGCTAGAATTTGCTTGCGATGACAAAACCATGGAGATGGTACGCTTCCATCGATCATATCGAAGTGATCATGATTTGAGCGGAAGGCTGCTGAAAAGAACAGGTACCAACAGCAACAAGGAGAAGATGATGCATCTGATAAAAGTCAATCTTGGTGCCCGCATCGGGCAAGGAGGGATCCGAAGGGCGATTCAAGCAGCGAACCGAGTCGAAATTAAGTTGAGTATGGTTCCGACAGGCTGGGATGAGAGACTTGTCCTGTTCTTGATGTCTGAGTAGTGGGGACATGGTCAAGGCTGAACATGCGTGTCGGAATAATGGGATAATTCACACGATCGAGCTTCAGAATATGACAGTCATGCAGTCGAGCACTCTGCTTGGGTTCATCGCAGAGACCAATCTTCGCGCACCAATTTGGATATCAACAAGATCTAGCAAACCGACGTTATGGTGAGTCTAGTTTTGCTGTCTTGGTGGTTGGGATCGGAAACACCTCCCGGAAGCCTTTTCCCCGACATGAGTTCAGATGGTAGCCATGGCTGATTTGACATCTGAGTTGGGCAAAAATGCGCGGGAGCTGCATCTCATGCTATTCCGGTCCGCCAAAGTGGCATTTGAGAACATGCGTAGATAGACCGTCTGGTCTTGAGATGCAGTCACAAGCCTGTACCTCATGATAGCAGACGTGATGCGTGAGAAATTACTCGCACTCAACATCCGATGACATCCATCCAAGGCACAACACAGTGTACCGATCAGAGGACCAATTATGGTGAAGTGCCGGAGCGCAAGAGTACACCAAGGAAAGGACCAAGATTTCGGATATCAAAAATGAACCGGAAGATTCGGATCTTGTTGGAGAAGAGAGGCATAAGAAATGATCGATCCGTTCTGGTCGGGGAGGGTACCTCTTGTAAACGTGCGAGACCGAGCGCGTAAAAGGGTGAGCCAAACAATCGGGTCAAGCCAATTCCGTATCTCATTATCTAGGCTTGGCAGACCCGGCAATCTGGATCTACTGCAGTCCAAAGTAGTGATATTGGAGCAGCGACTTTCAGTGACGCATTCTGGAAGCGCTCTTTGAGAGGCAAGAAACAGGGTTCATTGGTATGCAGCTGTTATCAAATCAATGGCGTCCCCGCTTTTACATGGATTCCTACCTATGTAAAGGTAACATGCCTGCTCGAGTGAGAATTGCTGGTTGCTATTTAGCACAATGACAAAACAAGTCGACATCCGCACGACCTGTGTCCTTCTTACCCGTCACTCCAGAGTACCAGCACAAAGTTGATACATACCAGTGTAGGAGGCCGTCGCGCAAGAACCCGTGAAAATGGTCAACAAAAATGAGCAAACTCGAGACCAGTATCTTTCTGGTGAGATGGTCATGCGAGGAGCTTGGTAAGTCGGAAAGTCTAAAAGATGTCAGCTCACTGGCAAGTGCTCGACAAGATATAAGTAGGGCATGGAGTTCAATCCTGGTCTCGTATTCATCAGCTCTTCATTCAATCCAATCTACTACTTTCAAAGCAACTCGCACGCCTCTCCATCTCCAGATATTTCCCCCACCCGTCCACACCAACGACATGCCTTCCAGCTACAACCGTTTCGAGAAGAATGGAGGTGTTAAGCAATACCCTGCTCTCTACGTGACCTCGGAAGACTGGAACACGCAGAACACAGCCAATCCCACCACGTTCGAAGCCGAGGTCCGCGCTAGAGCTGGTCCCGTGAGTTCTACCAAGTCAACATCTGCCTAGATCGATCAGGGCCTCTGACCAAACAAGATACAGGGTAGATTGTGCCCCGGTTGCGGCGAATGCTATGTCATTCCTGGCAAGAAATGTTCCAAGTGCGGGCAAAGATGTTAGCAATCCAAACGAGGTACGAGTACCGTTCTGTAGACGCATTCGAGCTTTACTGAATCCAATGCAGAGCATCGTCAAGAGCTGTCAGATGCGGTCGAGCAGCGTCGCAAACAGCTGAAGCTCGACATGGAGCATATCCAAAAGCAGCTGGAGAAGATTAAACCGTCGGCAATGGAGACGATGCCTCGTGGAACAGCAGTCGGGAACACCTCTGTGCGTTTTCCTCCTGATCGAGTCTTCTACTCTCCATGCCGGCCATTCCAAGAGGGCTGATATGGAGATGTTGACGTTGTCCTGATTTTTCCTTGTCTTTCCTTGTGTTTTCTTTTGACAATCCCGTTTGTTTCCCTCGCGGGTTCTTTGAATATGATCTGAAAACGTGGACCAAAAAGGGGGCGGCACAAAAAAAGCAGTATTGTTGGTATCGATATCGAAGCATGGGTTTATCGCTCGAAAAAGGTCGAGGATAAGATATGATTTATACCTATTGTAGATGTATTTGTGCACACATACTAGTGGTATTCAGCTCTTCTTCTTCTTCTTCTTCTTCTTCTTCTTCTTCCTTCTGTGTTTCGTCTTGTGATTTCCAATGTCATGTGAGTAATCGAAATGTTGGTTAGTCGAGTGAGAGAAGAATCGTATAACCTGCCATTTCACACAGTAAGACGGAAGCCTCGGCCGCTTGGCGGGCTGACTAAGCCATACTTCGTGGACGCCAAGCCACGTTTAATGTCAGTGACTTTGGTGCTCTCCTTACCAACTTCTTTGCTGCATATCTATGTACCGGCCAAAAGAGGAGAGCGGACTTTTGAAACACAAAGTATGCATTCAGTCGCCCACAATCTCAAATACCCTGTTCTTTCGCTCTCGATATATGCTGGAAAGAATTATGATGATGGAGCAGGAAGTATTTCAGGCTTACTCAGGCTACCGCAATGGCCCTCAACTGATCTCAGATGCACTATCTACAATGTCAAAGAGATCTCAATGATTCTCCGTCATAAACGACTGTTATTGCTGAAGAACCTTGCGCTCTTTCTATGAATACTACGGAACCAACAGCAGAAGCTCGCATAAGTCATCAGCAGAGCTCTGTCTTGCGACAGATGTCTTTCTATTGATATCCGCCTGAATCGATGACCGCCAGAACAATGTGCTTAGAAGCTGAACCGAAAGCTAGGATGATCGTCCCCAAGGTTGTCAGCGTCAGGCAGCTGTAGACGATTGTCGTACAAGCCTGCTTTTCTTCTGGCATTATCTCTTCGCAGACCGAAGTAAAAGATGATAGCTGCGATGCCTGTGAGGACCAGCAGAGCCAGCGACACGCCATACCCTGTCGAATAATAGGGCGACTCCTCTTGGAAGAACACATTGCTTGACACTAACCCACCAGCATTACCCAATCCTATCATAGTGCCAGAGGTAAATGCTCGCTTGTAATGGCCAGAGACGTTGTTCATCACCCAAGACACTACCATCGGTTGGACGATATAACCAGCACTTGTGATGAAGAACAAAGCCATGTACTTGACACCAGCATCGATACCGGGATCTCGTTGAGCCAAGAGGACAACAAAGCCGATGCTGCCCATGAGTACACCAAATTGCAGGATCCAGAAACGTCTGTTGGCGTAGGTCGACAGATAGCAGAAGCTTAAGCAAAAAGCACTTGCCACAACATACAACGGAATCGAGTGGATCTGAGGCTCGTCATAAGTACATCGTTCGTATACAGGACGGATACGATTACCTGCGCCGCCGCCGATGTATAGCCTAGCTCTTTAAGGAGTGTTGGATTGAAATAGTTGGTAGAGTAATTGAGAGCGACAATTCCGAAGTACATCAACGTCCTGATCGGAAGAGTCAATCGATATTCGACAGCAGTAGACGAACAACTCACGCGATCCAAACTTTCCAGTCCTTCGCACATCGTGACCAGTTCACGCGGTCCATCTTGGCACATCCCTCATTGTTTTCACAAAGACGCCAAATCAACACCTTGTGCTCGTCTGGGGTTAAAAAGCGACAGTCCGACGGCCAGTCGGCAAGCCACCAATACATGATGACGCTCACCATCACCGTGACACATCCTTCGATTATGAAGATCCTAGGAAACAGTTAGCTCCATCACGACGCATGTCGGACCTCCACTTGCCATCGCCAGCCTCCGTAGCCGGAAACGCCGCCCCTGTCATCGGTTAATATCGCACCAACAGAGATGTCCTTCAGACTTACATCTTGGCCAAAGCATATGCGAGCAGACCTCCTAGAGCACTTGCGGTAGTTCCTGACATGTACCACCATGAGAGCCTCCAAGGAAGCTCTTCACGTCGGTAGTACATGGTGATGAGTAAGATCGTACCTGGGGATATACCGGCCTCGAAGATGCCAAGTATGAAGCGACAAGCAACAAGTCCACCAAAAGATTCCGTCACTCCTTGGCAGACGGCCATGAGGCCACAACCAAAGAGGAGAAAGCTCAGCCATACTCGAGGAGTGACATGTTTCAACAGCATGTTACTTGGTGTCTCACACAGGATGAATGGTATGAAGACGATGAACAGAGCAATATTGTAGTCATGGTTGACCATGTGGAGATCTTCCATCATGCCTTCAATTTTGGCGTTTCCGATATTTACTCTGCAGGAGACGTCAGCCGAGCAAGGCCTCTGGAGCAAGAACAGATACGGACCGGTCGATGAACGACAGCATGAACATGATTGTTGGAGCCGGCATGACCCAAATGTCGCATTTGCGAACAACGCGTTTCTCGATGCCAGGATCGATTTCTCTAATGTGGTCGACTGAGTCCAAGGATGGGTCTCTGTAATGATCGGATGAGATGCGAGCCTTTTCCTCAGCTACAGGCAACGAGACTGTCAGACCATCTGACATGATCGAAAAGCAGTATTGGATTTGTTGCTGAACGAGTACAAGAAGGCATGAGAAGTCTTCTCTCAATCAACCTCAACGATGGAAGAACATCATCGGAGATATATACCCTTCATGAACCATGCCAGGCGCCTGCTACCTTCCCGTGCTTACCGGTTTGCATGGTGGCCATATGGGCAGCAAAGGGGCTACAGTACCAGCGAGCAGGGGTTCATCGCGTCTACCGTGCCTCTTCTTTACTCCTTCTAGTGAGATCATTCCCTTGCTTCGAGCGAACTGCATGTTGTGCCAGAGTCTAGTCGAAATCGGTAATCACGCACGACTGCCAAGGCACGATAAGACGGATTGTGCCAGCGCAGGCGTGATCGAATCGTTCTTACTACCACGGATGGTCGCGTTTACCTGGATAGTTGTTGTGCAAAAGATTTCGGGTTGTGCAGATAGGCGATGGCGTGCAGCTGAGTGCGACCCCGCAGTGCTGCACTGATTTATCCCTCACTTTGGCCTGACGAATAGAACGGCATCAACATGCACCCCAACCTTTATCCATGCATAAGCGTAATGCACAGATCTGAATCAGACACCATATCGATCATCGAGGTCTTACATCGTCTCTGCGGACTTGATGTTCTCAAAGCACCGCTGCGCCATATACTCTTGCTCGTATACAGGACACACAAGATTGCTGCCAACTTGTTCCCGGATTGTGTATGAGATGAAACACGCCGACTCACACGGATTTGTCGCCGAGTATCACGCAAACTTGGTCCGACGGATGTGTTCTTCGCCTCGAAGAACTATCATCGGCTTCTCGACTCGTGGGAATGGCCATCTGCAGATCCGGTGGACGCCAACTGTCTCCGCAATCCTCTCAACCAGGTTATGCCCTTTGATCTAGTATCACGATATGGATGACTGCAGTATATGTACGACCTCAACTTGCGCCATAATCTGTACTTGTGTGGGATGATGATCGTAGGATATATCACAACTTTCAGTCCGATGTTAAAATTCATCGTACATTCTTCCCACCCCACAACTGGTTGTGCAAGTCATAACTTTACTAGAACGTCTTGCTTGACAGGAACAGTGGCTTGGTTCTCCTCGCTGCTTCGTGCTCATGTCCGTCCATCTTAGGACAGCCAAAGCTTTGATCATGGTGCATCATTTTGTCGTTTTGAGATGCGTATTTTCCTGGAATACGAGATATATCATGAATGTGGCTGAAGCCCACATTCATCAAGCTCTTCTCCATCTGCGAGTTTACTCTCTATGAGAATCTCGCAGCTCTCTTCGTTTGGCTCTTTCTGCATTGCCCTTTTCGACTTCGTCCTACGGCGGTCTCCCAGCTTCTCTATCCCGTTCGTGCCCGGGGTGACACTTGTTTCCAGGCCACCTTCGACAGCAAACTTCCCGAGAAGATGTCCTTCTTACATTGGCCATGACGCAGTCGTCTGATGAACTTCTGGGAAAGAATTATACCAAGGCACTCCCTGCCTTGTTCCGCGGCATATGAGCCACCTTGAGTTTCATCATACTCATCGTCTCCATAGGTCAGCCTCGGTCCAGGCTACAGCTGCTCCATATCAAGCACTGACAGAGCAGCAAGATTTGGTGAAAGCTACAGCTGCGATCAAAACCTTGCTCGTTGATGTTCTCGGCCGTAATCCCTTGCACATCAAGTGTATTCTCGCGGAGAAAGATACCGAGGATTTACATGGTCGAAAGTTGTCGTACAGCTCCAACCGGACAATCATCCTCATGTGGCACAAACCCACGCGCCTCGATCAAACTCAGCATATGAACTCATCAACACTGATTCGTGATGGGTCAGTTCAAGCCTCTGACCCATTCATTCCCGAACAATAGAAACGAAGCCTCATGCCGCCTTTGCCACTTCCTGGTATACTCTTGGCATCAGCTGATCTTCCCTACCGATGTATGGACGACAGCCATTGATCGACAGACAGGGTATGCAGAATATCGACAATCAAGACCTCTCCACCTCGGCATAACCAAACAGTTTACATAACAACATGGCAATACTCTTGTTTCTGTTCGATCTACCGATGTTCCAGATAGTGTCTATCCCAGGAAGTCCTCCAGACTGCATGTGAGAAAAGTACGCTATCAGTCACACATCCAAAGGAATTGCACGGCTCATCACACCAAATCTGAGGGATTGAGATCACACATGATTCGACTGGATCCTCAAATTCCAACCTTCGATAGTGACGAAAGTTGTTCATGAGTCTGACCATTCTGCTCCAGCATTTTCCACGTCTTGACACGAACAGAATCAATTGACACCACCATCACCACTCGTCAGCGGCTTCGTAGTGCCATAGTATACAGCGCCACCTGGGCTGTTGGTTTGCAGGATCTAAAGCCGAGGCATCTCGGTATTTAGCCTCCTGATCGACCTCAAGCTTTAAAATGAGCTGGCCAGGACAACGGTCAGCATGGAAACCTTGGGCAAAGGCAAATCTCAAGCCGGCTCGGCATCTGGCCTTGCGCATTGTTGAATTTGGCTTTGGTTCCTGAGTGCATCTGTCATGGATACTGTTAAATGTACATGTTATGACGAGGGCTTCAATTTGCAGCCCATCGGTCAAGGTCTTTGTCAAGGAGTAATCCAAAACATGATCTCGCTCCGGCGTCCACAGTGATAATTCGAGGTCCAGTAAATTGAGATTTCAGTCTCTCCTTCGATTGTTGCCAGCAACCTCGGCAGGAAAACCAGGGTTTATTGCAAAGGTATCCCATCTCATGGCAGACAGAACATCTCCGCGCAGAGTCACAGAGTTACGGCCGTCTAAGACCCTGACTTGCATCTCAACTTTAAAGTATTTAGGAGAGACAAGGCAGGAGAAATCATCTGATGAACGAATTGGAGCAAAGATGTTGGTCGGCAGGAGCATAGAGAAGTGCGGGGACTCCAGTATTGCGGGGTGATGGCGCCGATCCCGTTCTTACCGCCCGGACTTCTCGAAGCTTCTTGCACTTAAGCTCCGCCACCACATCTTTATTTGTCGTGTCTGTCAAGGGACCGAGGCAAGTGTTTTAGTCTGGGAACAAATTGCGTCCTGAGAAGCGACTCTCATTGGCTCAGCGGCGGAACGGGCAGTCAAATGTGGAAGGTGACCAGAGACACGCTACGTATGTGGATCTAGCCCAGTGACTGCGACGATCATCAACGCTACCACACCCTTTATACAGATTTGCATCGAATTTTACCTATAGTAGTTTCGACGTTTGAAGCTCTCCAGAAAGCACACTTTGTAAGTATGTTGTGGTGGCTATGTTCTTCATCAAGATGCCGCGGTTGGAGGAAAAGGTGTGGACGAGCGAAGCATATATAAATGCATTCGAAACCGCAGGAAACCAACCACTATCTTTCAACACGGTTCATATCTCAATTGATCATCATGAAGACTATCGCCATCACTTCGCTCTTCCTTTCTTCGGCTTCTGCCTTCCCATGGGTTCTTGAACAGCCCGGTGTAGATGGTTCTCTCTTTGGAGCCGCTCGCCTGGCCAGACGCCAACAAGCCGGAGGCTCTCAAGCAGGTGGCGCTGCCACCTGTCCCTTCAACTCCAACCACCAAGGAGCTGCTCCATATAACGCCAAGTATCCTTACAATGGCGCAAAGAATGGTCTACCAGGCAAAGGCAAGGGCGGCTACGTGGTCCCTGATCCCAACGACGCCGCACATGCATACACTCCACCAGGCTCGAACGATATTCGCGGACCCTGCCCCGGTCTGAATGCTGCTGCCAACCACAACGTATGTTTCTTCTCCAAGCCGGTGCAAAACCACTGCTAACTTAATACAGTTCTTGTCTCACGACGGTATCACCACCTTCAACGAGCTTGTCGATGCTCAGCAGAACGTTTACAACGTCGGTTACGACTTGGCCACTCTACTTGCAGCTCTCGGTCTTACTCTCACTGACGGAGATCTCGTCACTGAGAAGTTGTCCATTGGATGCGATGCCACTACCCGCACTTCCTTCAATGCTGCCCTCACTGGCTCCGAGCCCGGCCTCGATGGCCACAACAAGTTTGAGGCAGACTCTTCGCTCACAAGAAATGACTTCTTCACTCACGATGGAGACAACTTCAGCTTCAACGGTACCCTCTTCGGCATGATGCAGGATACCTGCCAAGGCAACTTCAACCGCGAGAACTTGTCCAAGTATCGCCTGCAGCGCTACAACCAGTCCAAGGCAGAGAACCCCAACTTCTTCTTTGGGCCTCTGACTCTCCTCCTGTACGGAGCTGCTTCGTTCCTCTACGAACTCATGCCCAATGGCAACCACGGTTATGCTCCCGATCTCGCGACCATTTCTTCATTCTTCGGCGCTGAGCAGCAAAAGGATGGTTCATGGAAATACAATGGTGGCGAACGCATTCCCGCCAATTGGGTCAACCGTGTGACCCCCTACAGCAACAACGACGTGACCACCGAGATTCTTGCCATGTACCTCGAGAACCCCGTTCTGTTCGGTGGTAACGTTGGTGACGGAAGCTTCGACGCTCTTCCCAATTTCGGTGCCATCAAGGATGGCAAGATCTCTGACAACATCAGTCCCCAGGCTGTATCATGCTTGTTGTATCAGCTTGCTACTGGTCAGGTTCCGTCTTACCTCAACGGTGTCGTGACTCCTACTGTCGATGCCTTGTCTTTCATCGCCACCAAGGTTGCCCCTAGCTTCTCAAACCTCGGTTGTCCTCTTGCCTTGACTTGAGCAATGCTTGCTTGTCGGCGAGTCTGATCTGGAGGAAAATGAATTCGATAAGAAGATGACGTACTGAGGTAGTACTGATTGCTGCCGGAGATTTGTGAAATACTGGATGTTCTCAGTTATGAGTTCTATATAAACACAAGTTGCCCAATGAAATTATGCACCTTTTATTCTTCCAAACACAGTTCATCATACATAGAGTGTATTTGATAAATTGTCTCTTTGCTCAGAGGGCGTGAATTCTGATGACCTCTCTCCAATTGTTCGCCATGAAAGACGAACAGCGCTTAGCCGAGGTACAAAGATGGTCTACTTTATTTTGGCAATCCTTTCTCTCCTACTTCTGTTTGTTCACCATCCAGTCTCAGATTCTGAGCACACCATCTCTTGTCAAGCAAATTGCCGTGGTTTGCGGTTGCCATGCCATGACGATGTCTCAGCACAATCTCTCATGCATTCCACACCATGCGTAAGGAATGTTTGACATCCCTGTGCAAACATCACCATGATAATTCTCAATGCCTCGATTTCATGAGCATATCGTCGTGTCTTGTTTCTCGAGAGTTCCCAAACATATCATAGTCTGACTCTTCTTTCCCCAACGTCTTCCGAGACATTAGCCGAATTCACGATGACCCGCGAACGAACCAAGCTTACCAGGACAGCTGCTGGGCGCGACCACAAAGATACAGCCGGAATGACCTTCAAGCCACTCAAGTCGCCTCGAATGCCAGTCGTGAGAATGCAAACCAATCTTTCTGAATCCCCACATCGAATTGGCTCTGATGCTGAAGACAACGAAAATGCTGCTGCACAGTTGCTGAAAGAAGAATCACAACATCAGAGACGAACTAGATCGGAGCATCAATCAAAAGCCAAATCTCAAGAAGAATTCGTGAAGGGGCAGAAGTTGTTCGAAGACACCTTTCGAGCCGGGAGAATTACATCACCAGTACCCCCGAGCAAAGTCCCACAACCTCCAGCTGTATTCCAGCAGCCACCAACCTTGAGTTTCAACGGCCCGCCGTTCAAACCCGAGTCTTTCTCGGGCAATAAACACACGACTTCCAAAATACCAAAGGTGAATCTCACTCCACAGGAGAGAAAGGACGAAGAGCTCGATTTAGAGGTCATGAATCGTCTCAATGGGGTCAGGGAATTGACCATGATCTTTTGCCAGAGACACTTCGGTATTGGCTTTACAATGAAAGGTGCTATCACCGCCTTCATGAAAGCTGTGCCTTGGGAGCTCATAACCTATGTCGGCTGTGTGGCTGATGGAGGGCCCGACGGAGAGAAGGGGTGGATGGAGCTATTGACCGCCGAAGATTATCGTGTCGCTCTCGTGTTCGGAATCATCCAGAGAGCCATCAAGGAGCACGTCTTTGGCAGTTTGATGTTTGGGGCGCCCGATGAACTCTTAAAAATATTGACCGACACGGAAAAGCAGCAGGAAGATCACGACGGTATCTCCTGAGTCTATACGGCGTTCAGGGCGCAGACTAATCACGTTTGCAGGATTTACCAGGACTGAAACTCGAGCTCAAATCATCACTTCGTATGAGTTGGGACCTCAAGGAAGGGTCACCGCCAACCGCTCATACGGAATGGCCATCATGCGTCTCACCCTACAATTGGAAAAGCTGCTAGAACCTATTTCTGAAGCTGACCCCAGCTACGATCCCGAAAGAGGTCTTTACGCGGATCTCGTACCTATCATCACTGCTGCAGCCGACCTCTCAACGCTTATGCGCAGAAATGGAGACACTGTTCTGTACCACTTCCAGCCGGTTTTCAAAGATCTGGAATTTAACACTGAAGACATGGACCTCATTAACTTGCAACAGCTGAAACAAGAAATTCATCTTGCCCCCGAAGAGGACAATTGCTTGGTCAAAGTGGTGGGCTCTTTCGAGCTGGTCGCTTACAGGAAGGGAGGAGGTGTCATGGCCGAGCGCATATTGGAAAAGGAGGAGAACGAGATTGACTACTCTGTAGCGCCAGAATTGCGACACAGACCTCGCAATGAGTATCGTGGCCGTCTCATCACCGCCAAAGATGGATACAGAACCAAATTACTTGCTAAGGCCATGGTTGCAGGCCGCTTCGGACAGCCACGCTTTATGGCGCCTGGATCAGAGGAGGATACTTATGGAAACAAGCATGTGGACTTATTGAATATTGTCGATCAGGATCCGGAGAAAAGATGTGGTGTAATGTGATCTGGCATTCATAAGGGACTGTTGATTCGCATTTCTAGTAGTATCAAACTTTTCTTTCGTTTTCAGTCTACTCGCTAACCGAAGTTTCCCACACTCAAGGTTCCAACCATGATGTTGGTAGGCTGTTCGATATATCCCAAACATCTGCCTGGTCTCGGTGTGCCGTAGTGAAATTGTTAAGTATGAATTGGCCTTTGTCAAGCGTCTCACTTCGTACCAACAATGAAAATGGCCATCGTCTCTTTGTCTGCATCTTGACACAATACTGCTACACCAGAGTCAAATCATGAACTTTCTTTGCATTGAATCGGATGGCTTTGTTCTGTCTTTGTCCTTCGATCATACTCACGTTCTACATAACCAGATCATGTCCCGTACCCTCTCTTGCAAACAGAAATCACCCATCCGAACCTTGCAAAATGACTACCTACACCGCAATCTACTGTCCTTTCGAGGCTTGCACCAGCGAAGGCTGCCCCTTCAACCACAATTCCCGCCTTCCCTCTAGACCCTCTACCAGAGCTGGTCTCACTTCCCTGCCTAATCAAAACATCAAGAAGACAAGATCGGGTTCTCCGGGCTTTGACAGCACCTTGTCTAGCCTGCCAACATCGTCGGAGTTGTCTGACAGCGACCTTCCCTGGACTAAGCGAGAGCTCTTTGGCCTTTGGGTGGATAGCGATTCCGAAACCCTGTTCGCTCCCAGAAACAGAGCTATTTCAATAGGAGATATCTTCAGCCCGAAGGCTGCTGGTTTCGCAAGTTCTGCCACCATCTTCAGTGGCTGGGGTTTCACACCTCGAATCAGATCAGTCCCTGTGGAGGATTTGCTAAGCCCAAAGACTACTGACTTTACAGTTATCGCTGCAGCACCAAGCCTTGGTTCTGAAGATATCTTGGACCTTTTTGAGGATCTCTCTGTGATCCATGGCGCTGACGCATACTCCAGACTATCTTCCAGGTCAACTTCAGTGGTATCTAGCGAAAATCTCAATCGCGAAGAAAGCACCCTTGGCTCCTACATGAAGGACTGGAATCCGCGCTACCAAGACGCTTCACATGAAGAGCAGAAAATGATGCTCGGCGATTACATTTTCTACAACATCGAGAGACTCGAACCTGAGTATGCAGACAAGATCACTCGTTTGCTCATTGCAACAATGGAGAATGATGATCTGTTCGAGCTGACAACTGATAGGACTGGACTCCTAGTTGAGGTTGAGGAGGCCAAGGGGTACATCGCAGAGAATCCTGTCTTGATGCACAGTCCTCATTCTTACTGGGTGGAAGAACATCGTTCAACCTCTGCTGACATCGGCGTTCAAGCTGGAACTGATGAGTCTCACAGATCCTCATTACGAGACGGAGAAGATGTCTTCGACGCCCTAGAGACTTCTTCGATCTATTCTTACTATTACTATGATGAAGATGAGGAGGATCACGAGGACTGCTTCGGAGAGACTTTTGAGGAGTGGCATATCCGCAAGTACGGTTACGATCATTCTCAGGCTGTCCAGCGCAGATCATCCTGTGCGTCTTCGATCTGGAGTAACGAAAGTGAGATTGAGGATGAGTGTTTGTATTGTGAGGACTATCACTTAGTTCATGAGTGTGATCCACAGATCGCCTTGTTCCAGACACAAAGTACCAGTGAAGAGGAAGACAATTTCTTCGAAGAGGCTTGCCGCACCAACAAGCGTAGCCTTGTTTGAAAGAACTCTTCATGTTATGGGGTGCTGGTTCACCTTCATGGCATGGGACAGTAGAAGCATGGTATCATCAGGTAGATGCCCTGTAGGATTGGTGTAGCAGACAACAAGATGATATAATGAAACAACTCTGCTATGTCCACTGACTAGACGTGTACCTATATATATTTACCAAAAACAACTCCTTTCCCATCCCCCTCTCCCTAATCCCTCCCCTGCTGCTACAAAGGTCCCGTGTTCGAATCTCCCTCTAGCCATCTACTAATCTTTATTCAATAGTTCCGTGCACCCTGCGGGCAGACAAAAAACCGCCAAGACTTCTAATGACCGTGGTATAAGTGAGCTGAGACAAAAAGCAGATAGTCCCACAAAGAAGACCTCCAGTGGACAGTTGAAGATAAGTGAATGAACTGCAAACACAATGAATTAACCTATCTTGAACTTAGTAACGCCTGGTCTTTGGCTTTCAGCTTGTTCTCAATCACACACTACACATAGCCACTACCAGTGGTTCTTGCGGGGCTGAATAAGCCCCGTCTCTAGGATTGTGATGACAACTTGTGAAAGTGAAGGGTGAGATGAACTGCAAACACAATGATTCTACCCTTCATGGAAGTTTGGTGTGAACACAATCGACAAGGCCAAAATGAAACGGTGAGGCCATCTGTTCAACTCGTTCCCGGTGGCTGAATTCTAGATACCAGTCGCTGGGAGGTATTGAGACGTCAATGATAGAGTGTAAGTCCAACATTTCCTTCGATCTTTCGAGACCTTCGGTAGCCCCCCCGTTTTTTGGCACTTTGTCTGTCAAGTTGTTTGTTTTTTCGATATGATTTTCTTCTGTTCCAAATATGCTTGTAAAGTAGGTTCTTCAATGAAAGCGTGATCTCGATGTATCTTGTAAGAAAACACTCTTAACACGATTACTTGCGATTACTAAATCCATAATCTGGCAAGTCAAACTTGTCAGGGCCAAAGCCGCCAAGCAACTTGACAATGCCGCTTGCTGACACAAGCCAGACAATCGTTCTGAGAACCCAAATGCCCCATGCCGTTTGAGGGTTAATCAATCGTGGTGCATAGCCACCAAGCGGTACTTTCTGTGCATCTTCAACATAATCTCGCAGCTTGTCCTCATATGCTTGGAACGCTGTCGCAGGGTCTTTAGGAGATTGTATGATTTCTCCAGCAAGTATGTAAGCGGTAAGAATGGCGAGAGTCGTGCCCTTGCCTGTGAAGCCGCTGGGACAACATGCAGCATCTCCAACAACAGCGCATCGATCTCGAGACCAGCTGTTGGTCGGCAACTTGACTTGAGCCACTTCTTGCAAGTAGAAATCATCACACTCCAACATGGCTTTGACAACTCGAGGAGCTTCCCATCCCACATTGGCAAAAGTCTCCGCCATTGCTTGTTTCTGCGCCTGTACGCCTTGTCTTGTAACTTGCTGTAAGGCAGATCTTCTGCCTACCACACTGAGTAGACCTTGAGACAAGTTGTCGTTACGTGGTCGTATGAGAACGGATCGTCCTCCTGTGGCGTTCATCACTCGAGATCGAGGTCCATCTTGCTCTTCTCGAGGTATGGAGAGGTATGCGACATAAGAATCCAAAGATTTGATGCAGAACTTGGAGTCCGTGGGGCCGAAAATGAGTTCGCGGGTTCGTGATCGTAGACCATCTGCCCCGACCACAAAATTAAATGTCTCTGGTTGGCTCTGATCAGAGTACATGACAGTAACAGCATTAGATGTTTGCGACAAAGATTCAATTGTCTTGCCAAAGTGGAACCGTACATTATCCAAAGCGTTAGTAGCATCATAGAGAACAGCGCAAAGGTCCCCTCGCATGATCTCAATTTCTGAAGTGAAGGTAACTTCTTTCTTCTCAACTCCAACATCAAAGTTCGCAATTGCATTGCCATGGTCGTCCATGATGGAAAGTCCCAACTCTCCGGTAGTCTTTTCTCGTATCTTGTCTTCGATCCCCATTCGTCGTATGATTTCTAGACCTGGTCCATCGATGTCGATACCTTGGCCTGCTATTCGTAGTTCTGGGTCTCTTTCGATGACGGTGACTTGGGCTCCTCCTTTGGCTAACCAATAGGCGAGGACTGAACCTGCTATCCCGGCTCCAGAAATGAGGACGTGAGGACCAGACATCTCTTCGTGGCTATGTATGTGCTTGAAAGTGAGATATGAGAGTTGTTCTCTTCTTCAATATCTTAATCTGTTGAATGGGTATTCATCTCGTATGGAGATGGGAGGGACTGACGTCAAAAGCGTTGTGGAGCTTCGGTTCGGGGTCCGACCCGAACTTTGCTTGAGACAAACATCACTGTGGCCCTCGAAGTTCTTTTCTTTCTTCTTTCATTCACGAAATGTAAGCTTCCTTGACAACTACAAGGAATCTTGTTCGTTTCAAGAGTACAAGATTATGAGAGTGAGGCTGGGTCGTTATGGCTACCCAGGACCCAGCGCCCGCCTCTGCGCTACATATTTCAACAGGAGAGTTGTCCTTCTCAAGGTTAATGGAATATTGCAGAAGCTCTGTCTGTCTACATCAAAGTCGCCATCGTCTACCAGTACTCTACAGGTGTCGTCACAAATACACAACAGCTCCTCATGCTTGAGTGCCTCTTGACTCGTTCTTGTGACACCACAACTGCCGGGTCAATGAAATTCTAATCCCTTACATACGGACTGATCTCCATCCAACCTCATGCGCTCCTGGTAAGTCCATCTTGGCCATGTTGTGGTTGACCTTCTTGGCTGTCTTGGAAGCGCTGCGATTGGAATGACCTTGCTGCCACGGTGCTAATCCACTCCTTATGGCTATCTTTTTACCTAACGAAACATCACGGAATTCCAACTCTCTGACGGTCTGTATCACTGCACGACATTCGACGTCCAAAACATGAATTTGTTTAAAGCTTATAGGCCGTATATATCTACCTGACTATGTTCCAAAATCACGACTCTATACGGGGAATGCTGCATCTCAGTCACCCTTGCATCTGTTGCACTGATATTGCGCGGCTGAAATCATGACTCGTCGCAGACTGCGGAATGGAGCAATTTTTTCTCTGTTGTCCCATCCATAAAATCCTCGTTGTCTCAATTGGCATTCAGTATCTCCTTCTTCGATGTGATTTCCGTGGATGATGCGGTTGGGTTTGCAATCTCTTTTGGGATATTCCTATCTTTTCTACCCTGTTCTCACACAACAGTCTTCGCTAACCTTGACATCAGACATTCACGGATCGAGCACATGCAGTCCTAGAACATCAGTTTGGGCGGTATACACCTCGGATCACTCGACATACTTTGTTCAAGATGGAAGTGATACAAATCAGCCACCACCAACTTGCGTCTCTACCGTCTACAGCTCTCTCACTTCGACATTGTACATCTCGAATTGGTCTACCATTGCGTGTGGTAATAACGGGACATCAACCGGGTGTCCTTCACTCAGCACAATAACGGTCACAAAGCCAACCTCGTCACCAACATTTCTTACGACGACCGCAAACTTCTCAGTCTCCACTCAATACGTCAATGCGAGTTGTCAAAGCATCCGGACTTTTCCGGTCACCACTTCCATATATCTGTCCGATGGAAGTGCATCTTCGTCTTCTTGCCTTCAAAACACTGGCTGTGGAATGGTCTCGACCATATTCACTGAAGCGCCAAGTTGTTCCAATCTACCGAATGCTACAGCCAATGCCGTTACCCTCACCAGCTATGCTCGAAACAACATCACATCCACAATATACACCTCTACCATATACACGGAGGCGCCGAGCTGTTGCGACTTTGGAAACACTACAGCTAATGTCATCACCCTGACCAGCTATGCTCGCGACAATTTCACATCTACCGTATACACAGAAGCCCCCAGCTGTTCCCGTTTGCCCAACGTGACAGATGGTGCAGTCACTTTGATCAGCTATGCTCGAGATAACTTCACGTCTACCATTTACACGGCCGCTTCGACTTGTCCAGTCCTACCCAACAGTACAGATAATGCCTCTACCTTGACAAGTTATGCTCGCGACAACTTCACATCGACAGTATACACTTCAGCGGTGTACACGTCGACCCTATACAAGGGAGCATTGAGCTGCTCCGGTCTATCCAATTTTTCAGCCAATGCCATTACCTTGACAAGTTATGCTCGAGACAATTTCACGTCAACAGTATACACTGAAGCGCCGAGCTGTTCTGGTGTCTACAATGCGACAGCCGCTGGTTTGACCTCTTCCTTGTTGGCTCCTAAAATTTTTACAACTACAGTGTATACCCAAGATCAAAGCTGCAACTTGAATTCTACCAGTCCTGTGACAGGCTGGAACAACTTCACTACCACAATCTACGCATACAACTTCTCTTCTACCTACAATTTTGATGGCACACTTTCGGGTCCACGATACACCACGGTTTACCAACCCAACATGACAGTCACCTTGCCCGGAACGAATATCACGGCTTCTTGTGATTACGATGATTATGATGACGACAATGGTCCATCATCAAGTCTGCCTGTGTTGTCTATTACCTCATCAGGCAACTTTACACCAGTCACGAATTCTACATTGATAATAACCTATACGCCAGCACCAAGCGCCGTAGCAGATTTTGGATTTGAGAACGGGACGGTCAATCCTTTGAACAGCACAACCACAAATCCAGAAGTTACTGCGATAATTGCCTCGAGCAATGACAGTACACCTATTAGTGCTTATAGTGGCGGTAGCTATCTGTTTCTGACTTTTAGCAATGGCTCGATTACAACCGCGAGAAATACAAGGTCTGCTGGACAGCTTCGACGTCGACAGAGCGCCAATCAACCTCTAGTCTACAATGCTACTCAATCATTCTCTGCCATAGTGGGGTACCAATACAACCTGTCGGCTTTCGCTATAGACGCTCAGAACGGAGACACGCCACCGAGCTGTACGATCAACATTTGTGCAACAGATGCTTGCAGTGGGCAATCACCAATTTCAACAACATACGCTCAGTACTCATTCCTCTATTTGGCCCAAACATCCGATGACTACGCCGTGGCGACGTACAGTATTACTTGCGTTGGACCAGCCTATGTTGGTTTGGACAACATTGCCATTACAGAAATCCCTTCTCCAACCACCACTGCTCTACCTCCAAGCAGTGTTGCAGCCACGCCCGATTCATCTACAGGCTCGAACGATACGACTTCGTCAGTTTCGAGCTCGACTGTGGTTTTGTCTTCGAATCAATCTCCCGGCGTCCAAACTGTGACTCGAACAGTTGCAAGGACTCGAACAACCACTTCAGTCTACTCGACTGCTTATTACTACACGGCAACGCAGTATGTGACATCTACCAGTACAGCATATGTTACCCAGACCACATCACTTGCTGGATATAACGTCTCAGTCAGTGGGCCTACCCAGACACAAACGACGTATGGACCTCCATCCACGACCGTGATATTCACCACGAGCTATGTGTATGAAACCTTTGTTTCGACTGTTTATCCCAATGCAAGCACGATCACCACCTATCAGTTGACCACCATATATTCAACAGAGGTCCAAACTCTTGTCCAGACAACTCGACTGACCGAAACAACCACTGCATCGGGACAAGTCAACACGTACTACGTGACAAGTACCAGTCTTCAGCCAACAACAGTAGTCCAAACGAGTGTAGTGACCGTACCAACAACGCAGTACATAACCCAGACGAGCCTCACCCCGTATAATGTTACATATACTACAAGCTACATCACCACGGTCAACTTGACTCAAGTACAGAACTTTACTGCTACAGCCACCTCTGTCGTGGTGTCCAGCCTTCCGCAAGCCACGACTACCGCATTGACCACGCAGGAAATCACCTTGACTTCCTACATATACTCCACATATGTGACAACCTGGCTTTCAACCGTTCAAGGTCCGACCAGCATTCAGTACACCACATTAGAGGTCACAAGAACTGCAACTTCGACCTATCTCACAACGGTACTCAGTGTTCAACCCGCATCGACAGAGGTGGTTACTAGCGTTCAACCAGCAAGCACAGTTGACCGCCCAACCACTGTTGTTTCCTCAGTATATGTAACCTCAACATACGTGACCACCTCGGTTCAGACGATCCCGGGTCCAACGAGTGTGCAATATAATACAGTCCAGGTCACCACCACGGAAGTATCAACATATTCGACGACAGTAGTCAGTGTTCAGTCAGCATCCACCGCTTTCGTAACCAGCGTTCAACCTGCGTCCACGGCCATCGTCACAAGTGTCCAGCCCGCAAGTACAGTTCCCACCACTGTTGTTTCGTCGGTTTTCATAACCTCAACATACGTCACCACCTTTGTTCAGACCATCCCAGGTGCAACAACTGTACAATACAGCACGGTTCAGGTTACCACTACCACGGTATCAACATACTTGGCCACATTCGTGAGCACCGTCGAACGGACTTCAACAAGCTATGCCGCGACCCCAGCAACTCCACCCACTCCTGCCACTCCCGCCACGCCTCCGCCACAAACCTCAATCGTTACAACGACTTTGCCAGGTTCTACTTTCGTGACAACCCAAACGGTGGTGTCTAGTGCTCCTGGCACGACAGCTATCTCGACCTATGTGACCACCTTTGTTACAACCCAACCAGCGAGCTCGTTCACATACACTACCGTCGTAACATCGATAAGCTATGCTGCAACCCCAGCAACTCCGGCCACCCCCGCTACCCCTGCTACCCCTCCGACGCCTCCACCGCAAACCTCAACCGTTACCACAACTTTGCCCGCCTCTACCTTTGTCAATACGCAGACTATCGTCTCAAGTGCTCCTGGGACCACGGCTATCTCGACCTATGTAGCGACTTTCGTGACTACTCAATCTGCTAGCACGATTACCTGTACTAGTGTCGTCGAACGGACTTCGATAAGTTATGCCCCTACTCCCGCAACACCGCCTACTCCCGCAACGCCTGCCACTCCTTCAACTCCTCCATCGCAGACTCAAATCGTTACGACTACTCAACCGCCAAGTACAGCTTATCAAACCGTGGTACAAACAACGACTTTGCCTGCCTCCACTTTCGTGACCACGCAAACTGTGATGTCAACCGCTCCTGGGACTACCGCCATATCAACCTACGTAACCACCTTTGTGACCACTCAACCCGCGGGCTCGTACACATACACCACTATCGTCGAAAGGACTTCAATAAGTTACGCTGCCACTCCAGCTACCCCTGCCACCCCGTCAACTCCTCCACCACAAACTCAATTCATCACAACCACTCAGCCAGCCAGTACAGCTTATCAGACCGTGGTACAAACGACAACAATGCCTGCTTCAACAATTACAACCACCCAGATCGTGACCTCGAGTGCTCCTGGAACCACCGCAATATCAACCTATGTGACAACCTATGTCACCACTCTTCCGGCATCTTCATACACATACACCACCGTCGTCGTAAGCACACAGCCGGCAAGCACCGTCACATCGTACGCAGTCACTCCCGCCACACCTGCAACCCCGCCCGCCCAAACGGTTACTTCATACGCAGTCACTCCCTCTACCCCGGCCACTCCAGAAACCCCAGCGACACCACCTCCTCGTACGGTCTATACCACCGTTATTACCACTTCTTATGCGGCAACACCATCACCACAAACCACAACCTTGTATTCCACGATAACAGCGACTTCAGTACCGCCTGCTCAGACCACAACGCTGTATTCGACAGTAACCTCGACTGCTTATCCCGTGACTCCACCTCCCCAAACCACGACAGTGTATCCTGCGACTCCATCACCTCAGACCACAACCGTTTATCCGACCACACCGCCTCCCCAGACCACGACCATGTACAGTACTGTCACGACGACCTCTTCTACAACCGTCTATCCTGCAACTCCTTCCCCTCAGACTATAACCATCTACCCAGCCACACTAGCCCACCAAACCACGACTGTATATTCTACAGTCACTACGGTTTCCTCCACAACAATCTATCCAGTGACACCCTCGCCCCAAACAACGACGGCCTATCCAGCGACTCCGAGTCCGAGCACGGTCCATCTTACAAGCACAAGCACGGTTACATCCACGTTGCCAGCAAGCACAGTCACATCCACGTTGCCGGCAAGCACGGTAACGAGTACAACCACTTCAATACCTCCTGCTCAGACAGTCACGGCAACATTACCACCAAGTACGTCGACCGTCTATTCCACCAACACAGTTTCCACCACAGCCACCACAACCTTGCCAGCCAGCACAATCACGATCCCACCCAGCACAACGACCGTCTATTCCACGGTCACTTCCACCTCGATTCCTCCTGCTCAGACTGTCACCTCCACGGTGCCACTCAGCACGATTACAACAACCCAAACCACTTATGTTACAACGACGACCACGACCACGTCTGTACCGCCAGCTTCTACTGCCACCGTTACCGTCACAGCCAGCTCCACCGCAATCGCGAGGAGAGCTGATGGAAGATGTGGGCCAGGTTTCGGTAATGCCCCGTGTGATTCAACTGGCAACACTTGCTGCTCGTATGTATCATGTGAATCTCTTCGTACAGAAAAAACTACAAACAGATCTCTGACACTTGGTGGCCAGGAAATATGGTTATTGCGGAAGCACATCAGATTATTGCTTGGTATCCAACGGATGTGTCTCGGGCTGTTCAGGGGTAAGCAGAACATGAACAGCCAAGACATTATGGTATTCTAATGCTCATACAAAGTGAAACAGAACCCGCCTTATGCATCGGCATACGTCGCCGCCAATTCAACACCTTCTGTTGCGCTCTCTTCACCAACGAGAGTGGCCGGCCCTGTTGCTTCGGGAGGAACGAATTTGGACGACCAGCAATATTCCGTGACGTTACCGATCAACATTTCGATATGCGGATATTCGACCAAGAACGTGATAATGAGTATCAACGGCGTAAGTAACTCCTCCTCGGCATACTAGAAAGTGTTACTGACGCATGATTCTCCTTCTCAAAGTATCTCGCTTTGAGCGCCGACGCGGCCAAAGCGGGAAGTGCAGTCGACTACAACAACTCTCCTCTGGCAAATTACACTCTGATGGGCACTGGCGTGATGCCCTGTTGGGACGACCTCATCATCTCTGCCGGCACGCAACAGGGTCTTTTCTACCAAGTTACGGGCACCGCATCTAATCGTGTCACCACCTTCGAATGGTACTGCTCGCATTACGGCCAAGCGACGTATTACTACCATTTTCTGTTGTATTTCCCGGAGAACGCGACGAATAGTTGGTACATAAGATATCTCCAAATGTCCGACAGCGGTAACAGCGCCACTGTCGGATATCAGTGCAAGACGGCCAGTAAGTTTTCTGGCTGACAAGACTCTTTGTCGAACAAGAGAAAAAACACTGGCTGATGCGATATTCAGATAATTATCTTCAATACTCGTACAACCAAGCCAACGTGCCAGCGGGAACGCAATTGAACATGAACCTCGGCAGTCCAAACTATTTCTCCACCAGCACCTTTACCGTCACGAAACGCGCCGTGACAGTCTTACGACGTGGTCTCGATCTCGCTGGCGAGACCGTCCGACGTATCTGGGAAGCTGGGACAAGGCTTTTGGGCAGAGAATCACAGGAAAATAGAATGACGTTGATATCACCGTACTCCAAGAAGGAGAAGGAAGCTCAACTAGCATCGGAATCGAGAGAAACGATGGCGGTGAATGTGAAAGATGCGCCTCATGTGCGTGTTGGCAAGGCGGAGAATGGATCCATGATTTGGCTGGTGGACAAGGCGAATATGAGAGTATCGAATTCTTGATGGTGGAAGGTTTTATTTTCTTGTTCTTAGACCGAGTAACGAAATCACATGCTATCACATTCTCAACAAACTTTGTCTTACCAAATGTCATTACCTTTGATGAAGCATAGGAAAGTTGGAGAGTAATATTGGGAGGTTGGAACGCGGCAAATCTCCGGCAGAATCACATGTCAAGTTTTCTTTTCTCCCTCCATCTGCGTCATCGAGAATAAATCCATAACCGACTTGCGACAAGCACAACCCCCATCTAACATCCTTGCGGCTGCCGTCCTCCTCCTCGGCGGCGCAAATAACGATGGCTCCCACCGATCAAGACATAACCGTAGAGAACCTACCACCCTTCAAACTCCCCTCAGAATCCCAACTCACAGACCTCAATCACCTCTCCTGCCTCCTCCACCTCCTGCACCACAGAAACCACAACCAACATCGAAGAAGCACATGGTACCGCCACTTCAACATTTTCCGCCGACAATTCTCCTCTTTGCTCCACTCAATTTCTTCATTACAAGAAACACCTACCACAAACTTGGCCCGTCATCGCAAAAAAGTCACCGACAAGAAGACAGAAGTGGAGATTAGACAACGATTGGGGTTTTGGCGCGATGTTTTGGTTCCGAAGGTGCAACATGCCTTTGGACAGGTCCTTGCGGATGGAAGATTCGCTGTATTAGGGGTCATGTTGTTGGCTTCATTGGGTAGTATTTGTAAGATCTTGGGTTTGGTTGGTGTGTATGAGGAAATGGGGCAGAAGGAGGTGGAGAGAGTGCTCGAAGAGTTTGCTAGAGAGGGATGGGGTGAGGATGAGGGGTTGGGAGTTTTGGTGCCTAGGAGTGAGGTCTCGGAAGCTGGGAATGAGGATATGGGTGAAATATTGGGTAGAAGAGAAGATGAGGATGTGGACGATGAGGGAAGCGCGGTTGATTTGGAAGAGATCAGGAGAACAGAGAAAGAGTTCAAAAAGAGGGAAAGCGCGTGTCTGGCGCCTGAACGGGATATTCTGCGACAAAGTCGTGATGCCGTGAGGGAAATGTCAAAGGCATCTGTATCTGCCTCGCCTGCACCACAAGGACCACTGACAAAGAAGATGCGCAAACCCTTGACCAAGGAGAAACTCAATGCCTCACCATCACCACTGCTGGACGACCTGCCGACGAAAAATAAGAAAACAAAACGCACGGAAGTCGAGAATCCGTTGTTGGACGACCTGTCGAAGTCCAAGACGAAAGCAAAGAAAGCGGACGACCTGCCCATGTCCAAGACAAACACACAGTCCCTGAATGACCCACTTGAACTGAAGACAAAGACAAAGACGAAAAGAGCGAAAATCGACGATTCACTCGCTGTATCCAAGCCAGCGAAGAAGAGGAGGAAGAGGAACGCTATTGATGATTTGTTCAGTGGGTTATAACATATCCAAAAAGAGCTCACGAGGTCTATGAAATTTATGAAGGAATGAATCACACGTTCAGATACAGAGACAGCACTCCACTAAGTGAACTGATCAACACCGTTACGAGTAATGTGTACATACAGAATTACGAGCAAGAGACCCAACTTTTGGAGTAAGCTCTCAACCACAGGCTCAGAAAGGCTTCCTTGAGAACAAGCTTCGCAGGACATGGAAAGAGACTACGATGCGTGGTTATTCACACAGCCGTTTCAGCACAGCTTCTTCTTCTTCTTCTTCTTCTTCTTCTTCTTCTTCTTCTTCTT
Source organism: Dothideomycetes sp. NU30 (assembly GCA_026013035.2). Lineage (NCBI taxonomy): Eukaryota > Fungi > Ascomycota > Dothideomycetes > Dothideomycetes sp. NU30. Next base: position 189,393 of record BSBH01000042.1, read on the forward strand.
CTTCTTCTTCTTCTTCTTCTTCTTCTTCT
>BSBH01000043.1:0-186607 GCA_026013035.2 Dothideomycetes sp. NU30
CCCCCCCCCCCCCCCCCCCCCCCCCCCCCCCCCCCCCCCCCCCCCCGCCCCCCCCCCCCCCCCGCCCCCCCCCGCCGGGGCGCGAGAGACGTGCTGGAAATCCAAAGAACTTACGACCAGAGCATGTCCTCCATGGATAAAGGATCCAATACATACAGAGTAACGAGACCACCGGGAAGGGATAGATTTCTTGAAAGCCCTGTATGCATAGAACCATGCTATGGTGAAAAGCAGAAGGTCCACAAACGCACGTGATGTATCCTATCTGGTCATTCTAAAAGGATATCTATCATGTGTCCATTGGAAGGAGTTATGAACCAGAAAGCTCAGGAATGCTTCATAGATTGTCTACCAGGACGTCGTACACAGCCGGAGCATAAGGATACAGTCTCACTTTGCCCATCGAACACATCTCTTGAGTATCGAGCCAGGCCTGAATTCGGTCTCGTACCAGAAAGGAACAATAAAATCATTACAAGGAGTAGGAGCCAAGGAACAGTAGGTAAGTCAAGAGGGTAGGTGGACGTTCTCGACCAATCTGGTAGGTAGTCACATTCCACAACCTTTTATGATGGCAACGCATACCACAAATCTGATTGTTATGAGCGAGCAAACACACGATTTTATCACTCAATTGTACCGTCTTTCTGCCATGATATTCCAAGGAGGAACAGCACAGCACTTTCACTGTCGCCATACTATTACCATCATGAACGGTCAGGACACGACCGGCATCAAGAATCTCTAGTGCGCTCAATTTCCACAATGTCAGCACCAATATCGACCATTGTAGTGGGCGTAGCAGCAGGCTTCGGAACTCTCTTCATCTGCGCCACCTCCCTAATCATCTACAAACTCATCAAACGCCATCGTCGAGCCAACAAACCCGAAATAACAGAGATCGAATCCGGGTTTCCCACGACCACCGCTTCGACAACAACTCAATCAACGCAAACGCAGACGCCATGGCCTTGTCCACCTCTCACACCCGTATACACTCCTTGTGGCGGATGGAGTGCTCTATCGTCTACAGAAGCCATAGCGGCTCCTGTACCCATCCCAGCCACACCAACTCTAGCATACAGACCTTCCATCCTAAAAGGCAGTCCACGAGCTCGGAGAGGACATAAAAGACAAAACTGCGTCAGGCTTTCGACTCTGGCGCCGACTGTCCTAGGTCCCGGACCGATGCCAGGTCCACGAAGCAGATCTACAAGTCCTAGTCTCATAGACTCCATCCTCGAAGAGTCGCCTGATCGGAAAAGTGAGAGTCCTGGAAATGGACATACGGGATTAAAGCTTAGACCAAGTGTTGTCAGGAGACCTAGTTTGACGCCTAGTTCACCTACTTTGTCGTGTGTGGGAAGCAGACATCACAGAATGAGTCCCGGGGAACAGGGAACCACACCATCGCTTTCTAGGAACAGTTCGGTTTTGAGTGCATCTGTTGTACAAAGACGGAACTCATCTTCTCCAAACAGGAATGGTTCTAGAGAAGGTTCGTTGTTCAGCATACCAAGTTTGCCAGATCTCGGCGAGTACAACACTGCTCAGAACGAGTGTTCTCTGACGACGCCTACGATCGAGTTTACGCGCCCATCGACAGAATGGTCGGAGAACGACAGGAGCCCCCCCTTTTCTCTGGAAGTCACGCCTGATAAGTCGACGCAAGAGCTTTATGATCCAGCATCGCCTTTGCCGCCGCAAGCGAGTGGTAGAAAGTACGATCCTTCTTGGCTTCTACCTACGCAAAGCGCGTCGTCAAAGGATCTCGATTATGACCCTGACAGACCGATTTCCGTGTACTCGTCTGACGGAGAAGAGGGCAGTTCGCCAACCTTCCCCTTTGCTGTCGATGAGCACAGGGATAGTACTGCTATAGATGTTCCCCCACCGTCCTTCCCTCTTTTCGATCGAATGAAGAATAGTACTGTTGAGTCGGACGCTGACAAGGAGAACTACGGCCCCTCGCCGGAACTTAAGATGATGTCTACGTTGCAGAGTCCATTTGAGTGTATGCCGATTTTTCCTCAACCGACGATTTTGTCTAGTCCGGTTTCTACCAGTGTGGCATCACCGGCGTCATCGCCTTCATCTTCTCCGTCTGTATCACCGCCACCGTCGCCCTCACCATCTCCATCGCCTGATGGACGCAACATGATCAACCAAATCGCAACAATGCCGTTTCCTCCCTCACCGAATAGCCATCAACGGACAAAGACAGGGATCCGAGCAAGTCGACGGAACCGTGCCAGTAGTCCTAGCCACTCGTCAGGCATCTCCAAAGTCGTCGGTCAGAGACGAAACACGACAGTCGGAGGACCAAGACAAGCGCCAGCAAAGGACGTACGGAAAAGTATCATGATGCTGAGGCGCATGAATTCGATGATCATGGACGAGGACGAAGGTTTGAGAAGGTGGTTGAGGATGGGACGGCAGGAGGGACCTGAAGTATGGGGGTTCGGCGGCGACGATGATGAGAATAGAAACAGAAATTGGGAAAAAGAATATGATCGGATGGGAGATATTGATGAGCGGGGAGAGCAAGGGGGTAAAGAAGAAGAAAGGGCTACTCCTTCGTCGAACAAAAATGGGGATAGAGATAGTAATTATGAGGGCGAAGGAGAAAATTCAAGGGCGTACACTTACACGACGTACTCAGCGTCGAAACCAACGTTGTCCCTCATCACGACAGTGGCGACAGAGGAACGCGTACCAAGGCAAGCGCTCAGCGTATGGGAAGCAGGTGAAGCATTCTGGGAGCAGCAGGAGCGGGTGGTCGAGGAGGCGGTGACAAGAAGCCCGATAGAGACGCCGACAAGTGCTTTGAGAAAGGTACTCGAAGGTGGAGACAGAGAGAAATTCAACAGTGAGGACTGGATCAAGAACGAAAAGACGTCGGAAGAAGAAAAGGAGAACAAGGAGAACGGGGAGCAGGGAAAAGACAAAAGCAAGAGGAGGACAGGCGAAGGTTGGAACAAGAGACAGAGCAGAGTGCTGGAAACACCAAAGAGCGCCAAGAGCCTGTACGACCCAGAGGGCTTTCTGAGGACATGACGGACGTGGGTGAAATTGTGTGGATGCTGGTGAGGACTGCGATTGGCTTGTGAGATGGTAATTTTAATGTGTTAGCCTGACCTCTTGATCATGTCTAACATGGTTTTTGGATGGGATGGGTATCTTTGTGTCTTTCATTATTCTGTCCTGCGCCACTTGGACTCTTCGCCATCAGCAGCGTCGTCGTCTCCATCGGCGTCGTCGAATTGCCCCACTGTTCTGACGGTTCCTGCACCGGCACCCAATGTGCTGCCCTCGGGCATTCTGAATTCTCCATTCTCGTCCATGAAGTCGCTCATGTTCTCGCTGGTAATCCATCCGCCAGCGCCAGGTTCGGGCAATTGGTCTTCTGCTTGGTCGTCATCGTTGGGGTCGGGATGTAAGTCGGCGCAAGTGGAGAGGGCCGAGTATAGTTGTTCGGCAGATTCGTCCGAGGCATGTGCAGGTGTGAGGAGCATTTCAATTGTTTCGAGGTCTTCATCAGCGGTCTGGGCGAGGTCGTCTAGACATAGTTGGAGGTAGAGAGATGTCTGTTGGCGGGCGTGGAGGGAGATGGCTGGATATGGGATCTGAATGCCTTTGGTCGTGGCGGTGCTCCAGAGGCAGAAGAAGCTGACAAGAACGGCGAGGTCAGTGGAGGGTAAGGTACAAGACGGCAAGGATGGCACTTTACTCGGACGTCACCCAGATGTCAATGCCTTCAATGGTGGTTTCGTGGACGGCTGCTTCTGTGCTGTCGCCATTGCTAGTGGGCGCAGAGGATGAAGTGGCGTCAGGTGCACGCAGGGAGGACAGCGCCTCGTTGTTGGACAATTGGTCTTCAGAGAGCTTCAAAGTGGCAGCAGCGACATGGTGATGTAGCACGGGCTTTCCACCAAAGAAGGTGCCGGGAGTCTGTTCTTGGTGTGCTTGTAGACTGGTGTAGTCGTCTGTAGACGGCGCTGTTGAGAAGACGCGCAGTGCGTTGGTCATGATGATGATGGTGTTGCTGTGTTGTTGCTGATAATCCAAGTGTTACCGAGTACTGAGAATGAAGAACGGACTTGATATTGTATTAATTACTAGTTCCAGTAATTACTTCAAATGATTTGAATCGTGTGAAATCTGGAGATGGCTGGGTGAGCTTCAATTACAGTATGCACATGTCAATGGTGTTTTGTGCAGACACGTCGTCATAATGCATGGTGGGATGTCACGGTGAATGGATGGATGTGGAGGCCGAGAAAACAATAAAAATTTGGGGAGGTTCGGCCCAGGGCAAGAAAAATCACTCACTGACTACCCAACTAGTCACCGACGGGCACACGCACGCATATATTCTTGTTTACTGACTCCCTAACCATTGCCTTTCCTCTACTCTACTCTGCCGCACTCCTCTCGAAACCTAGCCGTCTTCGATGCCCTCGGTCTCGCTCACCTGCTGAAAGCCGGTACTCTCACACGGTATCCGGCCTCGTCGTCGTCGTCGTCGTCGTCGTCGTCGTCGTCGCCAACATTCCGTCGCGAAAGTCGTCTTTCATCCCTCTATCCGCCCGGCCTCCATAACACCCCTAAGCTTTACCTCCCCCCACTGCATAGGCGCTGGCGCAAAGCCAGCCTCATAGAAAGAGCATGGTCAACATTGATGTCCCCCCCGATTACACCGTCTCGCCCTCGTCCTCGTTGACTACTCCCTACCTGACCATCAACCGCGAGGCCACCATCGACCTCGACTCGACCAACGCTTTCGAGGGTCCCGAGAAGCTTCTTGAAGTATGGTTCAGCCCTTCTGCCACCCAGCTGCCCGCTTCGGCCAAGCCCAATGGCCTCAAGGCCGTGTCCCCCGACACTTGGAAGGAGATGCTTGACCTGGTCAACTGCAAGGTCCTCTCCGTTATTGGCCATGGCCACATGGATGCCTACCTCCTCTCCGAGTCGAGCATGTTCGTCTTTCCCCACAAGCTTGTCCTGAAGACCTGTGGCACCACGACTCTGCTGTGCGGCCTGCCCAGAATGCTTGAGATTGCTATCAACGAGGCTGGCTTCCCCGGCGTCAAGGCAAACCTCTCGGCCGCCATTCCCGCCGCTGCCACTCCTCACCGTGTCTTCTACAGTCGCAAGAATTTCCTCTACCCTGACCAGCAGCGTGGTCCCCACCGCAGCTGGCGCGATGAGGTCAGGTTCCTCGACAAGATGTTCATGGGAGGTAGCGCCTATATGATCGGCAAGATGAATGGCGAACACTGGTACCTGTACATCACCGGGCCCAACACTCAGCTGACCCCTCCTCAATCACCCGATAGAGAAACGCCCACCAAGGTCATGACCTACCCTGACCAAGTCGCTCAGGACCACCAGAACCACATGATTGACGACGCTCAGGATGAGACCTTGGAAATGCTCATGACCGACCTTGACGAGCAAAACGCCCGCCAGTTCTATCTCGAAGACGCCAGCGCCATTGCCGAGAAGAACTACCGTGGTGCTCGTCAAGCTCGCAACGACGCAGTCGCTCATCTGGGAAACATCACCGACAACGACGTCTTCTCCCAGACCGCATCGGATTTGTCTGAAAAGCTTACCTTCCCTGAAGAGTTGACTACCGAAGGCCACACCCTCGGTTCTGTCGTCTCGGAAGCTTGCGGTCTGGCTGACGTTTATCCGACCTCCAAGTATCCAGAGGCCAAGATAGACTCGTACCTCTTCACCCCTTGTGGCTACTCGGCCAATGGAGTCATCCCCAACCCTGAAGATTCTGGCTCGACTCACTACTTTACTGTCCACGTGACACCCGAGCCGCAGTGCTCTTATGCCAGCTTTGAGACCAATGTCCCTGCTCGCCAGACTGGCCGGGAAACCCATGACATTGTGAAGCAGGTTGTCAATATTTTCAAGCCTGCTCGCTTCAGCGTCACTCTTTTCGAAGCAAAGACCGACGAAGACGGCTACGGCAGAGCCAGAGTCAAAAAGGACAAGAACATGGACAACATTGCTGGCTACAGGCGCGTTGATCGTATTGTCCATGATCTCGAAGGCTACGAACTTGTCTTTAGATACTTCGAGCGCTTGGACTGGATGGGAGGCGCCCCTAGACTGGGCGAATACATGTTGTAAGCGGCTCCTCCCGTGCCATGCTATCCGTCTTGGAGCGGCTCTCCGCCGATATTCCTTTTACTGAGACCTTGTCCCGTCGACAGACCGCCCTCGCACACCAACCCCACCTCTGCATGAACATGGAAGAAATCAGTTCATGTTCAATACTCTGCACAAGGTATCCATGTTCACGTTGGCTATCGGCAGTTTCGAAGTTTGTTACGTTCCTTACGGCCGCTCTGTTGTATACTGTACCTGTCTTTACCCCATGTACCTCGAAGCGTGTATATCTGTCGTTCCTTGATGTACCTGGAAGCGTTGCCTTTTTCATCTTGTCAGAATCCTATAGCAGTAATCATGAATTTCCAAAAGGGACGGTATTATGTCGATCATCGTCCAAAATTCGTTACTGCCAAGCCAAGTTGTCTCTGATTTATTTTTAAGTGATTATTATCTCCATCCTCTGTAGCTCGTATGGAATCCTTTGGATCCCTCAAGGGCCTTCACAGCCAAGTCTTTTAGACTGTATAGAGCCATGGTTTCATGGTGCATGTGTGCATGTGGTAGCTGTGACGAGGCATGTTTTGGCTTTCAGCCATCGTGACAGCAGTGAGGAAGGTCGCCAGCCCAAAACATAGCTGCACCTTGCTAAGCTTCACCATCATGAATCGACTGTCTCATAGAATCAGCGAACGGCTTGGTCATGAAGTGAGACAGACATGCTTCAAAGAGCTCTAGCAAGGGTAAACATGTTGATTGCTGACATCATGTCTCTGCCCTAGTTCTGTCACAGTCTGGTGCAAACGATGTTGCGTCGTGCAATCTTAATTGGCAGTAACAGGGTGTATCAACGGTGCTCTATGTGCGCAAGAGGGGGTTGGTATCGCAACATCGGCATTGCATCGTATCATATCATATCGATGGCAACAGCAAACCCGTTATCGACAAGGAAATTGAACGTTGCTTATGTCAATCACAGGGATAGGCACGCACGATAAACGGTCTGCAGATAGGGATAGTGAAGACGAACGTGGTCGACGATCGAGGTAGCTACTAAGCTCCATCGACAACATTGAACAAGGCAGTGACGGACGATAGCTAGGACGAGAGTGGCAGATGATTGCCATATATCGTTCTTTGGTTCGTGTAGAAGTAGATGTCTCGGTCTCAAGACCCGGGAGGCAAGCCTGATTCTTCACTCATGTTTTCCAAATCAAGTTTTAAGCTAAAACATGCGTAAATGTTTTTTCTAAACGGTTTTCAAGCATGGAAAGAGCTGGCTGACTTCTGTCACAACTTTGGGAGCTAGATGATTTCTTCCAGCTGACATGGTGTGCCGACCAGTAAACAGATAGATGGTTGAGCTTGACGATCTGCAAGCAAAAGACATCTTGGAAGGTCTGTAGAAAAAAGGTACCAAAACATGTACCAATCACGAGCTGGAGCTACAATAAGGACAGCCCGATTATTCGGGTCGACCCACTTACGTGCCGATGATGCTCAGATAAGATTCAACAAGCGCCAACGGGCGTTGCGTCCTTGTAGGAGGCTTTTCCCTCTGATTGACCACTGCCTCGAAATCTCTTTCGCGCGGTTCGCGGAGACTGTGGAATCGTGGGTGATGGTGATGGTGGAGCAGCGGTAGGTTGCAGGCACCGTTTTGACAAACGCGTGTAACCATATATGTTGGTAGGTACATGTACCGTACATAATAAAGAGTCACGCCCTCGCCCGTTCACCGTTCGTTCGTTCGTTCACACGATCAAACGAGGCATTTCTCTCAGACGCGTGTGTCAACGATCTCTCAGCCAGCCAGCCATTTGTCGCTCGGTGATAACACACAGGCTGTTTGCCCACCAAATGCTATAACGTTACCCAACCTCGCCAACAACTTTCTTTTCAAAACATCCAATTCCTACTGCACCCTGCATTTCAGGTACTCAATCAATTCTCCTTGATAAACCCCTCGGCTCTGCGCTGCTTGTCGATCTTATTGCTGCAACTGCACATCTCCTGCATCTGGCCTCTTTGTTCCGAGAGCCTTTCCGCTTTTGGCCACTGGTTCACCGCAGGGTCAAGGTTTAACATAAAATCACCCGAGAATATAGCTTGACGATCAGCGCCTCTGTTCCATCAAGGGCGGCTCCCCTCTCCAACATATTCGACTTGTTAAATTCGTTCTTGCCCTTCGCCTTTGGTCAGCGCGGTCACACCGCACGAAACAACGATGGTCGAAACGGTGCTGTCGACTGGTGATGTGGAGCGCATCGTTTTGGATGTCTGTCTAAAGTCCGTAACTGCCCCTGCATGTCAGGAGTTGACCTACCCTGACCTGGACTTTAAACTCGTCGTCGAGCCTCCTCTTGCCTCTGCCACCATCACCGACCTTTGCAACGAGCCTCTCTTCTACTCTGGTTATATTTCATCCGAAGAAGACACATCATCATCAGACGACATGAGCCTCTCATCCTACAGAAGCGCCAACGAGGAATCTTACGAAGCCTTCGAGGACTTGGACACCAATTTCCCCGAACTACTGGCCGAGGACTGCACATTCGTGGAGCAACAATGCAACCAAGCTGAAGCCATCACATTCGTCTCACCGGGCAAAGCGAAAGTGGTTCGCGTCTCCAAGATCGACACAACCTCTTCACACACTACCAAACGTCCTTTGATGAGCTACAAGCATGTTTCCAGTCCATCGCGCTTGACTATTGTGACTTCAAGAACTCACGGCCGCGATGGCAGCACGGGTTTTGGCTCACCCAGACTCCCTCCCACTCCCGAGCTCGAGACTGGCTACCACACACCCACATCCAGCTATGGGCCAACTACACCAGGCACTCTTAGCTCATCATCCTCCATGTCCTCGACTTCCTCATCCTCTTCATTCTCCAGTATCAATGACACAACACCGACATCAAAGCCTCGGGTACGAAACCCATACCGCCTTAGATTACCAAGCATGATCAAGCGTGCTGCCTCTTCACAATCTCTTGAGTTGCCTCTGTCTGCTTCAACTATCGCCTCCAACAAGATGGTGGCCCGTGATGCTCGTGAGCGTTACTCCGTCCTCGACCTGCCACCATTCCCACGCGACCAGCTGTCTCAGACGCCTAGATCATCTCGCCCGTGGTTGCTACGCAAAGAGTCCTTTGGTCCATTGTCGTCCAAGAACAGACTCGGACGTGCTGAGAGCGGAGCACTTCCAACATGGACGGACCAGTGCTGATTTTGTACCACATGGTTGGGCATTTGGCCCTGGCCAGAGATTTTTATGTATTACGACCACGCGCATGTCACGAAAAGGAAGTTTTGGCGTTTAGTTTTGTTTATGAGTTTGTCTTTGGTTCGCGTCAAACTTGATACCACTCTCGGAGGAAGAGCTAGCTTGAATTTTTTCGTCTCATGGATATACTTATCATCATACTTGCCATCATCTTGAAAATGATTGGCCTCTCGAATAGAACACAAAATTATTGAGTCATTGACATCAAGCCTAGCCGCGCCACTTACAACTTGTGAAGCTTGAACTTGTCTGGGACCGCCTGCGATATAGCCGTTGGTGCTTGTGGAAGTCTAATGATATTTCCCCCACACCCCACTTACTTTTCTCCTCAAACATTCAACCGAGGGATTGAAGAGGATGAACTTCGACATCATCGCTGGAGACCCCGGCAGCTCGGCCAACACCCCCGCATCGAGGAAGAGCAGTAGTAAGCATTGGTGCATTATTATCATTGAGAAAAGTCATGTCGAAGTCGTCTGTCTCAATTCCTCCAAAGCTTACTTAGAGTGCTTACCCACGACCTTACCATTATTGCATGTATTGGGCAGCCGGACAGGCCTAGGCTTCCTTATCTTCTCTCTGAATCATCATGGCGTCTCCCAACACTATGCCGCGAAAGTTGTGGCAGCATCCTAATCCAGAAACCACAAGCATGGCTAAATTCATGCGGGACGTCAATCGAAAGCGAAAGCTGAGCCTCAAGGTATGTTGCCTTCCCTTCTGTCTCTTGAGCTGTAACGCTATGGCATTTCTGCAAGGCCATACTCTCCTCTCTGTAACCTCTGAGCACTTCAATGGCATCAAGATCATCACTGCGTTATGTTCAGTCTATCAACACGAAAGAGCTCCTTTCTAGCAAATATGCAGAATTTACCAGAGTTCTGGGTCCTGAGGGTCAACAATACGTGGCTTTCGTCTCTTCGCTGGTACCATGAAGAATGTATCCTGCAGAAAGGCAGGAGTATACACCCATACGTACATCGTACGCGTAGAGCCTCAGACTTCTCTCAGACTTTGAAGGCTCTTGGCCGCGCAATGGACTGTGTATGCTTCTACCCGCCTGTAAGCTGCATATCTGTCAAAGTCATCCTTGAAGGTTTGACATACCTGCCGATATACTGCAAGCCAATACCCTCTTGTCAATGCTGAACATGGGATTGATGATTTTGATGCCATCCGAGGTGTGGTGTCTTCGTGTCCAGAGTGTGCACCACAGCCGCTTTGCCATACACAGACGGCATGATTTCAATTGTATTAAGGGATAAGAACTGACTAATGCAGACATTCCAAAGTTTATACCAATGGTCCGTCGAGCAGAGCAACGACTTCTGGGCCGACCTATTCGAGCTGCACCCACTTATCTGCTCTGGCAACTACGAGCGTGTCGTGGACACAACCGCCCGAATGGACAGTGTGCCAAATTGGTTCAAAGGCATAAAGCTGAACTTTGCCGAGAACATTTTGTTTTCCTCGGATCATAGCGATAGGTCATCATGCACGACTCATGGCAAGGAAGATGGCAAGGTTGCTTGCACCGAAGTCCGTGAGGGTTGCACTGAAATCCAGGATTGTACTTGGAAGCAGCTTCGCACCAAAGTCGGACTACTGGCTCAGGCGATGAAAGCTCATGGAGTGAGTAAAGGTGATAGAGTCGCCGTTGTGGCATCGAACTCGACAGACACACTCTCTGTAATGTTGGCCGTGACGGCTTTGGGAGGTATATTCAGCTCCTCTTCTACCGATATGGGCAGCAAAGGCGTGCTGGACAGACTGACCCAGATCGAACCAAAATGGATTTTTGTGGATGACTGGGCAGTGTATAACGGAAAGACGGTGGATCTACGACCCAAAATGCAAGAGATCGTAGCAGGCATGAAGAATGCAAAGGATTTCAAGGGCATGGTCAGCTTGCCTAGATTCTCGAATTCGCCTGCAGACGTGAGCTCAATCTCTCAGACCCTCCCGCTTGCAGAATATCTCTCCAGCGCACGAGGCAACTCGGAAATTCCGTTCGAAAGAGTGGACTTTTCGGAGCCATTCCTCATCGTCTACTCGTCAGGAACTACCGGCACGCCAAAGTGCATCGTTCATGGATGCGGGCCTGTCCTTCTCAATGGCACAAAAGAGGGCATACTCCACAGGGACATTAGCCCGACTACAGTCAATCTACAATACACGACGACAGGATGGATCATGTATCTCCAAAGCGTTATGGCCTTGCAACACGGTGCCCATTCCATCTTGTACGACGGTTCGCCCTTCCAGCCAGATCTGAAGACTTTCGTACGCCTGGTTGGAGAGCAAAAGGTTACAGATTTGGGTATTTCGCCTCGCTATTTGCAGACGCTTGCTTCAGCCTCTCCTCCAGTCATTCCTCAGAAGGTTACAGATCTTTCCAACCTCCGTCGTGTAACTTCCACAGGCATGGTTTTGCCGGACGCATTGTTTGAATGGTTCTACGAGCAAGGTTTCCCTTCCAAAGTGCAACTTGCAAATATCAGTGGTGGAACTGATCTGGCTGGATGTTTCGGTCTTGAGAATCCACTTACTCCTGTATACGTTGGTGGCTGTCAAGGTCCAGGTTTGGGCATGAAGGTCGAAGTATACGATCAGACGATTGAGAGTAGCGGAGAAAAGACAGTAAAGGGAAAGGCTCTTCCTGTTGGCGAGGCAGGCGAGCTTGTTGCGTAAGTCAGAACCTCAACTTCATGATACCATGGATTCGCTAATCATGCCGTTAGAACGAGGGCCTTCCCCAACCAGCCAGTAAAGTTTTGGGGCGACATCACAGGAAAGAAGTATTTCGACGCATACTATGCCCGTTTCGACAGTAAGCACACCATCCTGGCGACAATCTTGTAAAGATGGCTAACATACAGCAGACGTCTGGACCCACGGCGACTACATCTTCATCCACCCCAAAACCGGCGGAATCTATTTCCTCGGACGAGCCGACGGCGTCCTAAATCCCTCTGGAGTACGTTTCGGCTCTGCGGAAATCTACTCCGTGATTGAAACTTTCTTTGGGGATGAGATTCAGGACAGTATCTGTGTTGGTCAGCGTCGTCCCACCGACAGCGATGAGAGTGTCATGCTTTTCTTGCTCATGAAGCCTGGTAAAAGCTTTAGCGATGTGCTTGTCAAGAGTGTGAAGGAGAGGATTGGGAGGGAGTGTTCAAGGCGACATGTCCCGAAGTATGTTTTTGAGACGCCTGAAATACCTGTGAGTGTTGCCAATTGTTCCCCGAAAAGTCGGGTTCTTCCATCAAGTTGGGTGCTAATTGTGGTTACAGACAACTGTCAATCTCAAGAAGGTTGAGCTGCCTGTCAAGAGGATTGTCTCTGGTGAAAGGGTGACACCCTCGGGCACTTTGGCTAACCCGGGTAGCTTGGACTTTTACTACAAGTTTGCGAAGGTTGAAGCGTTGGTGCCGACGAAGAGCAAGCTTTAGAGGTGGAGTGATGTTTCATGTTCATGTATACTTATGTGAGTCTGAAGATTGTTTTGTGTATATACAGGTCAATGTAACGGATGTATCTTTTGAGAGCACCAGATCCTCGTTTATGTCTGCAATACGACTTGGACTTGCCTGTGCATCTTCTTCTTAGTAGTCTCACTTCTCTGCATATGCACATACAAGACCAATCAATCATCCTCGTCATCATCCAATCTCAAAGAACCAAATCCACCACTCCCGCCCATCGCAGCCTTTTCATCCTTGCAATAAACATGCACCCACCAAGAATAACCCCCAGTGAAAACCATGCCACCAATCGTGTTCCCAAGTGTAATAGGAACAAGACATTTACCCACAAACGTGCCCACAGACATGTCAGCACCAAGCAACATGGCCGTGATCCCAAGATACATGTACTTGACCGTGTGCGGCATCTTCGCCGTTGTGGAGATGAAGAAGGGCAAGTGTAAGGCCAGGGCTTTACTGATGCCATCGTGATTTTGGGTGCCGAGGAGCATGCTAAAGGTCACCAGCCAGCCGCAAGGAATTGAGCGGAGGAAAATAATGTGCCAGGGTTTTTCGAGGATTTCTGATGTCACGAGTTCGATGGTGCCCGATTTGAAAGGATCTTCGGCGAGGGTGTCGGTGAGGTAGGTGAAGACGAAGGAGAATAGTAAAGCTCCGAGCAAGTTACCCACCCAGGAAGCTAGTATTGCGCGTAGGTATTGAAGTGGTTTTCCTTTTCTTTCCAGGGCTGTCATGATGAACCTAGATATTGGAGCAAAACGTTTCAGCTCCGAGCCAGGTGTTTGATGAGGAAGATGTTAGCTTTCTTGGCATGAAACTCACCACATAGGATATCCTGTATACAACTCCGCTCCCACGAAATAAACCAATACAAGACCGATAGGGAAAGTTAGACCTTGCAAGAGATTCCCCAATCCAGGATTTGATTTTGTCAATGATGGACAACCAGTCTCAATGATCAGGGAAAGCAATCCTCCGGCAGATAATAACATTGCTCCATAGATGTTTTTCAAAAAGGCCAATTGTAGGTCTTCAGATAGGTGATGAAGGCCTGTTTTCAAGGTGTCTTGAGCCGCTTTGGCTGGGGGTAGAGCTCCTGAAGACATTGTCGTCTTTCGGTGGTGAGATCGGGTCTTTTCGAGTCAAATGTGGTTTTCTTGATGCTAGAGTTTGACGAGGGTCATGAAGGGAGTGATGTTGAACAGGAGCTGAGGTTTACTCCCATGTATTCATGACAACGTAAAGTTTACGGTCAAATGAAAACCGATGACGCAGTATGATTTTTTTCGAACGGCTATGATGGATGTGACAGATGTTGGAGCTCCACTTCTTCTCGAGAGGAACAATACCACGTGCCCGACCGTCTCAATAATGTTGAGAGGTCTTTTCAAGGATTTCGTATCTTGCATGGCGAACGGATGGAAAGGTTGTCTATGTTCTGACTTGATCCTTGTAGTGAAGAGATGTGAGACCCCTTTGGCTGATACCATGGCTGCCTCGACTTCCAGTGTTTGATTTGCGAATTCGTTACAGTCTTTCATGGTTACTGAACAGCACAGCATGTGAAATACTTCTTCCGCTAGTAAATTCTGCCGAAGGACAAATGGAAGGGATTTCCATCGCTCGAAACAGGAAACAAAATATAGTTGGTGTAGGTACTTTACCCCACTCCACAAGGGCGCTCGCCCACATTCTTCAAACGTGGGGCATGAGGTCGAGCAGAGAACGGACAACGATTGCCAGTATGAACGAAGCAGTACAGTAACCAAGTATAATATGTTAAACTCATGGCTAGATTCAAGTATTTGACAACGATAACAGCCAACGACAGCAAACGCTCTGCACCAAAAGAATGCCTAAGATCCATCACGGTACTTCTAAGTGAATCCGTTCTCTGCCGCACTTCGGACCCCCTTCCTTGTCAGCGAATAGCAGGGTATACAATCACCGGCAAGCCCTAAATAATCAAAGGTCGGCAGCAAGCAACGGTAGAAGAGACACGATGTCGTGCTCGGTTCCTCCAAAGCAATCACGGAATGTGGCGTGACAGAGTGCTCCGCAATCACCCAAGTGGAGTGGGGACGTGCCCGTTTGACGCCTAAAAATGGTCTCACGTGGTATCTTATGGTTCTATAGAGGGATACATATAAGGGCAGTAGTCACGGTGAGTAATATTGGGTTGGAAGTCTTTGCTTTAAGGTAGCCATTATTTCTCCTTCACGTGTTATCTCTGAACAGAGCCATTTCTCAGAAGCTTTTGTATCATCGTCTTGGAAAATATCGTTCATTATACTTTTTGCTTGTCCAATCTGCTTGTCACGAGTACACACAAGTACGTGCTTTTGATTTGGAGTTTCACAATGCAGACCAGGGGAAACCAGACAGCTGACTTTTTAAACAGCTTTCGTCCCTTTGACAAACGAAATCTGGAAAGACAAGACAACAATGACTCTTCCTTCAACAGTTCTGATGCAAAGCATCCGATCAAGTTCAGTTCGCATCAACTCGATGACACCCAAGGATCGACTCAAGTTCATGGCGATTATGGGATACTGCTGTTTGGCGTTCAGCGCTCCGTTTGCTGGAGCAGCTGAGATGAGCAGGCGTACTGGAAAGGATGGCAGTTATGCTAAGATGTGAGTGTGCAACAAGACAACGAAGGGTATATGGATGGGAGACTAATATCATGCAAAGGCGTCCTCTTAGCTACAGAGATTGCTTGGCATACAACTCTCGACTCGAAGACTACGCTGGCCTTCGGAGGGCACACTGAGAAGGTGATTGAAGCGATGGTGAACTCGGAGCTGGGAACACAATCTTATGGAAAGCGGGCGTTTGGGAAGACTGGCCAGGCTGATACCGCATGGGTATGGACAAAGGCGTTATATGGGACAACATCATGACAGGCACATTGCCGAGTGAGTAGGCGACTCGCTGAATGTCAGAAGAGTGGAGAATGGTCGTTTGTTGTTTTGTAGATATCCAGTGGAGAACAGGAAAGCGACATGCTATGCTATGCGCATCAAACAGAGAAGAGCAAAGGCGTGAAACAAAAACTCCGTAACAATGCAATCAAAGTGTGTGTAATCATGTATTTTTGTGTGTCTTCAACTGAAGCGATCACCCTTCTTGCTCCTGAAGGGTCTCGAGCTCTCGAATTGGGCATCTTGCACATGGCCAGCGGCGGGAGAGACGTCGCCGGCGGCTTCTCTGCTGGGATTTGCGTGGCTATCTGACTTGGGAGGAGGAGGGTGGGGGTATTGTTCTTGCAGGCGGCGCATTTCCATGCGTCTGCGGTTGTCTGCTTCGGCACGTTCGGCGCGGTCGGCGTTGATGCTCTGTTTGGCAAAGTAGTAGGCGCCTCCGCCGGCGACTATCAGGACGCCCCAGCCGTAGCTATACAAGTGTGAGTCATGGTTGTCCTTGGATCACGGCTGCTGAGTAGAAAGTGAAGAAAGTTGGAGTAGCGTACCCTACTGATCTGACCTGTAGATGTAATTAGTCCTTGATTCACAATCAACAGTCCAGATGAGCGACATACAGTGTTCATTTTGTATAGGTTTTGATGTCTCTGGATGATTGACAGGTAAATTGGAGTTGTGAGTCAAAGGAGGAGCAAGGATGATGGGAAAAATAGGTAGGTAGGCAAAATACCACTGTTGGACTTGACTGACGGCTTGCATCACCTGAGATTCTGGCCTTGGGAAGCCTGAGCCGCAGTAGCGCTGCTATCAGAGGCAACCCTAACCGGATCCTTTGACCATCTGTTCCACCATACAGTCACTTATCCATGACCTTCCGGGATTCCTTACCATCAGTCACTGCCTCGCATCGAAAATGGTAACTATACTTGAATGTGTTGCAAGCAGTTGATTAGGTGCCGTTTCTCTATCAATTCACATTCACCACTGGCTTCAATTCTTCCATGGACTGTCTACGGCAATAGCGGAGATACGGATCGGCCGAAGCTCAGCCTTGGCTACTCTGCCTGAACAATCGTCATCAAGAACAGCAGACAATCATCAGAGAGAGTCCTCACTTGACAAGACGTATATCCTTCACGTCTGTCACTCCTGGACATGGCTCCCAAGCGCAAGGCTCCCGTGGCGGCCGGTGGGCGAGCCTCGAAGCGCGTGGCATCGGGCGTGGCGACGCCGGTCAGCATGGGCAGCAGCGATGCCGAGTTCTCAGACCAAGACGATGCCTACCAAGACGACGACGACCATCACGACAGCCATGAGTACGATGATACGCTCAAGAAGTTCCAGGCTTCTTCCTACCGCCGTCCCGCCACAAAGCCCCAGGACCTCGACCAGGCCAGTCGTCTATTCCGCGCCGACCGTGACCTGTCTTCGCTCGAACTCAAGCCTGACCACGCCGTACGACCCCTGTGGCTCGACCCAGACAAGGGCAGAATTGTCGTCGAGGTCTTCTCCCCCTCCTTCCGTCCAGCTCAGCTGTTCCTGATCAACATCGCCGAACCCCAGTCTCGCACCACCAATGTCCACGAGTACACCATCACCGCCCACAGTCTCTTTGCTGCCGTCTCCGTCGGACTCACCACCGAAGACATTATATCAAAGCTCGAAATCTTCTCAAAGACAAAATTACCCGACGGCCTCAAGGACTTTATCGCTACCGCAACCCAGTCTTTTGGAAAGGTCCGTCTCGTCTTGAAACACAACAGATATTACATAGAAAGCCAGGACGCTTCTGTGCTGCAGATGCTCCTCCGCGATCCCGTCATTGGTCCTGCCAGAGTTCACGAAACCGAAGAGCTCATTCAAGAAAAGGCTCCCCAGATGGGCGGCTTGGTCATTCCCGGCACCAAAGACGCTGCTGGTGTCAAGCAAGCCGAAGCCAGAGCGAAGAAGAATGCTAGGACAGACAACGACGATGAGGAAGACGACGACGATGACGACAAGGACAAGAACGCAGACACCGAGCAGGACATGGCAGCCTATTTGCGTGAAGATGATGACGATGAAGAGACCGACCAGGTCCATTCTTTCCAAATTGACGGCGACAAGATCCAGGCTGTACAAGAACAGTGCAACGTCAAATTACAGCTGCCTTTGACTGAAGAATACGACTTCCGTAACGACGACATTAATGCAAACCTGGACATCGATTTACGACCCATGGCCCAAATCAGATATTACCAGGAACACGCCTTGAGTAAAATGTTCGGTAATGGTCGTGCTCGAAGTGGAATCATCGTTCTCCCCTGCGGTGCTGGCAAAACTTTGGTTGGTATTACCGCGGCCTGCACAGTCAAAAAGTCCGCCATTGTGCTGTGCACCTCAGCCATGAGTGCATATCAATGGAAGAACGAGTTCCTGAAGTGGTCCAACATCAATCCTGACGATATTGCCATCTTTACATCTGGAGAAAAGGAGAAACTAAATCAGAAAGCCGGTATCATAGTCTGCACCTACAGTATGGTCACACAGAACACCAGACGAGCCCACGACAGTCAACAGGTCATGGACTTTATCACAAACAGAGAATGGGGTCTGATGGTTCTTGACGAGGTTCACGTTGTGCCTGCTGAAATGTTCCGTCGTGTCACTTCCAAGATCAAGACACATTCCAAGCTTGGGCTGACTGCGACCTTGCTGCGAGAAGACGACAAGATCAAGGACCTGAACTTCTTGATCGGTCCAAAACTTTATGAAGCAAATTGGCTACAGCTGTCAGAGGAGGGCCACATTGCTCGTGTGCAATGCGCAGAGGTCTGGTGTCCCATGACAACCGAATTTTACGGCGAGTATCTCAAAGCCCGTACTACTAACAAACGCTCCCTTCTCTCGACCATGAACCCAAGGAAGTTCCAAGCATGTCAATTCTTGATTGACTTCCATGAGAAGCGTGGCGACAAGATCATCGTCTTTTCTGACAACGTCTATGCGCTCGAAAAGTATGCAAAACGTTTGAAGAAACCATACATTTATGGTGATACTCCACAACGAGAGCGTGAGATGGTTCTTCAGAACTTCCAACAGAATGAGTCTGTGAGGACCGTCTTCCTCTCCAAGATCGGCGACACAAGTCTGGATCTGCCAGAAGCTACTTGTCTCATCCAAGTGTCCAGTCACTACGGTTCTCGTAGACAGGAAGCACAGCGTCTTGGACGCATTCTTCGAGCCAAGCGAAGGAACGACGAGGGTTTCAATGCATTCTTCTACTCATTGGTCTCCAAAGACACAAACGAGATGTACTACTCCTCCAAGAGACAGGCATTCCTCGTTGATCAAGGTTATGCCTTCAAGGTCATCACACACTTGAACGGCATCGATCGTGTTGATGGTCTACATTTCCGTGACACTTCCTCACGCATGGAGCTATTGGAAGACGTACTGATGGCAGGTGAAGACAGCGGCAACGTTGAAGACATTAAGGACGACTTATTCAGTGGTCGACAAATGCACAAGGGAGGTGCAAAGAAGACTGGCATCCGCCGCAATGCTGCCACCCTTTCGGAGCTCGCTGGAGGAAAAGACATGGCGTACATTGAGTACAGCAAGAGCAGAAACAAGGAACTGAAGAAGGGACCACAGAGCAAGTTCTTCAAGACTATCGCAAGGACAAACGAAAGAAGGAAGCAGGCAAAGGAAGACGAGTGAAAGCAACGTTTATTATACCACGAGCAGGCGTTTTGGGGTTTGGGAAAGCTTTGCAAGTCACACGAGATGGTTGCCATAGAGAGTTCGAAATGAGCTAGAAAAATTCGTTCACGCGAATCTTCGTATGGTCCGGCAAAGGCCAATGGTATCGAACGCACGAAAACATGTTCTTCCCGTCGTCCATATCCATCTTTGACATGGTGCCATGCCATGACTTTAATTCAACCTTGTTGTACGCGCTGGCATTTTTGGAAGTAAGATTGCAGGTTCAAGGAGTCTTGATCATTAGAGAGTCATGAGAGCAGTGAGCATGCAAATGAGCTGTCGTGCTGTTGATAAGGACGACATCCTGCAACACAAAGTCAGATCAGAATCTGCCAGGGTCATCTCACCAGCAGGTTTTCCACATGGCCGATCCACTCAGATATCACTACCTCTAGTAAGTAAAAGTATAGACTGCATTCATCAATGAGACTGAAGCGTCTTCGTAGATACATCCTGCGATGGTACCAGAACAAATTTGACTTTCAATAATATTTCGATCTCTCGCGTGCAAACGACTTCTCGCACACATTCAATGAATCTCAAGGCGACATTCTCGTTCTTGCGAGAAGTCGTGAAAGCTTTAGCTCGGTGCGGTTAGCTTCGAGCTTGAGTCACGTGATGCAGTGCAGGATGAACATGGCAAGGTCAAGGTTGTATCGACACGATTGTCCTTTATGAGAACGACAATACACGGATGTTATATATGCTTTAGCGGGCGTGGGAGGTAAGTGGTAGACTGGCAGAATTATGTTGGTAATAGTAGAAGTGGAAAAGTTCAAGTAAGCTATACTAGCTATTTTTCCTTCTTCTCTTCTGGCTAATGCCTTCTGGCTAATTAATGCTTTGGCCAGAAAACAAGACTGCCTGGATCACTAAGACACATGTCTCCTGTCTTCTCAGCGCATGATTTGCGGCTCTCGGTGCAACGTAACTTCGATCTTCACCAACGCACCCGCGTTTTCACCTCTCAGGATCATAAATTCATCCTAGGACAAGGCCTCACGAGTCGTGATCGCAAGGTCAGCGCAACCGCCAATCCTATTCTCTACTTTCCTTGGCCGTTTCGTTCTCAACAACAAGACACGTACAAAGTCGACGCAAATCAGTCGGATAGCATCAAACAACGCTGGTGAAGCAAAGCCAACTCTCTGTGTGCGGTTATGGAACCTTGTCATGGGCTGTCTTCGGAACTTTTGTTGTCTTTGTATATAGCTATGGCCTGTCTTGATCGAAAAGCATTCGAAGAGTCCGAGGATATGCGCGCACACAAGGGTCCGTGTGAGGGAACAGCGAATTGATGAGAGAGACGAGGCTAGACGAGGCTAGGCGTTGGTTCGAGGTTGGTCACTTCACTGATCCTGATCAATCGTTTCGATTCTGTCGCAAGGCGGCATCGTAGGACAGACACGAGCACCAGATTATTACAAGCAGGACTGATCTCGGCATCAGGAATCGACAAGGGCTTGTTCCAAGTGAAGATCTAGTCGAACGACAAGAGAGTACAATTTTCAATAGTGTATGATTCTTTCGGTCTTCATTGATAAGGGATATATGTACAAAGAAGTTGTATTTCATTTACATGTACAGATTGCATTTCTTTATATAAAACTGTCATTATCATGATACCTGCTGTGTTTCTCTAAACTATCCAGTAAATGCCGCCAAGAAGATGAATGAAGCAAAATGAAAAGAACCGTAGACTCCGTCCAATGAGTGATGTTTACAGATAAATCGCAAGCAGTAATGGAGAGAACATCGTCACCAATACCAGAAGGCTCCTTTGAGAAGACGCTTTGACCGCAGCGGCCTTGCTTGTAGACGTGGCCGAAGCAGCAGAATTTGCGTTTGAACCTCTGGTAGTTTGGGCAGCCTGCTGAGTTATAGAGCTTCTTGACGTGGCTCTCGAGGAAGTAGCAGAAGCCGAAGTAAATGAAGCTGGTGGTATGGTAGATGCGCCTTGTTGTGCGACAAGACCGCTCGATGCCAGACTGACAACGAGACCATTTGACAACGTCGCTGCAGATCCGCCACGAGAAATGACGGATCCCTCGATAGTGACAGCATTGTTGCCATCAGTGGCAGCAGCGTCAGCATGCACTGTCAAAGGTGTACCATTGACTGTGTATGTTTCATCGGCACCAGAGGCGGCCGGTACAGCGGTAGCCGAAGTACCATCGACAAGAACTGCATCACCTTGTGCCAAACTGACTTTGGCTCCACCAGCAAGTGTCTGTTCCGGACCACCGGCGGATACAGTGACAGAACCAATGACCGCAACACCACTCTTGCCAGCTGGACGTGAAGCAGTGACAATCTCATTGCCAGCCTTGAATGTGACAACACCTTGAGAGCCTGCATTTTGAGAACCTGCAGCAGCAGTATGTGTCGACACAGCCAAAGTCATGGGACTGTTGCTGAGAACTAGACCGTTCGCTCCAGCGCTGATTACATAACCTCCAGCAAGCGTTGCAGCTGGACCACCGACTGATATTGTGTTTGACCCACAAACAATGGCGGTACTGATTGAAGTGGCTGTGTACGTCGATGTGCCTGCTGTGAAAACAAAGACGTGAGAGTTTGCTGATCCGTCGCTGCCAGCAGCATCGTTAGAAGACTCAGTTGATCCAGATGCTTCTGATTGACCACCTCCAGCGGAATCGTTCGAGTCTTGGTTATCTTGTTGAGCATTGCTACCGCCAGCCTGGGAGTTTTGGTTACCGCCATCGTTGTTGTTTCCTTCGTCAGAAGATCCAGTCACCCTTGAACCTGTTCCTTGTGCTTCTCCATCATCGGTATTCGAATTTTCACTTCCAGCATTGTTGTCACCATCCTGAGAGTTTTGGGAACCAGTATCGCCACCTTGGGAGCCTGCATTGGCATTGCCCGACTGACTTCCCGTATTTGAATTTTGTCCATTGTTTGTTGAGCCCGACTGATCCCCATTCTGATCTGCCAATGCCGTAGGCGTAGGTGTAGCAGCAGCCATAGAAGAGCTCGGTGCTGCAGAAGTGCTCTCCGGCTTCAAAAATGGCACAGTAGGGACTGCGACAGCTGTGCCTGGTTTCAGTGCATATGGCGGATCGTAAAGCCCTCCATACCACATCTGGCATCGTTCCCACTCCGGGTTGAATTTTCGGATACCTGGTGGCATGGCCAAGTTCGGTCTGTATTGATTTTCGTAGATAACATCACAAACGGGCGAGTCGGGGAAGGCGCACATTTGTTGTCCGTTCCAAGCACTATAGGGAACTGGCGTGTTCAAATCTGCAAAGTTGAAAGGATATCCAGTCTGTGTGTTCGTGGTCATGAAGTATTGGAAGTGATCCTGGGAGTAACGCAAGCTGAGCAGAGCACTTGAGGGGAGCGCAAGAATCGCGTCCGTAACCTTGGTTCCCAGCGTACTGCTGCATCGATCTTCTGCCCAGACCGTCTTGATGGATATGTATGCTGTGCCACTTGTGAAGGTCTTACCATTGAGCGTCGCAAGTTCTAGAGAAGTGTTGAATCCCTTCCAGGTCGAAGATGGATCTGCGCCAGTGTATGGTACACCGACACCAGCTGCATAATTGGTCAATTTTGCCGATGGAGTGGTTGCGCACATGTCACGGGACACCGTGGTAGGTTCCGGGAAGTAGATAAGCTGGACCTCGTTGCCGAATATTGTGCAAGGTCCACAGCCATAGAAGGTACTTTGAAAAGCTGCGTCTGATGATACAGCACTGGCATTCATACAAGGGGGCATTGATGGCGAAGGAGTCATTGTAGGGAACACGGCATCAGCGGCACCTGTCGCGTTGACGGCGGCATTGGCAGCAGCCCATTTGGAGGAAGAGGTCGAGTAAGCCTGCCACAGTCCATCACAATCACTTGGATTGATGCTGCATGTGAATGAGGAGACCGGAAATTCCCAGCCTACGGTGCCTTTGTAAGTGGAAGTGCTGGGGCTAGTCAAAACGGTGGCGATTGTTGTAGTAGAGATGACAACAGCAGGTGATTGAGTCACACGGGCATGTCCATCACAAAGGGTCGAAGCGTTGGCATAATAGGTGATGGGTATTAAAGTAGTACCGCCGTAGACTTGGGTGTTGGTGTCTACAGAAGTATGCTTCTGTGTCCAAGAATTGGAGGCCGAGGTGTAGGCCGATAGCGCGTTGGAGCACTGGGTTGCATAAGCACTTCCAGAACCAGTTGAGGCGATGTTCGGCTTGGTGTAGAAGACATCATTCCAGCATTTACCATTCATGCCGTAACAGACCAGCGGTGCGGTCGAGGCTTGAGAGCTATATGGCGAGGTACCTGTTCCACCGAGTGTTGTGCTGTTGGTATACACGTCTTTTTGTCCTAGGCCGGCAAGAATGTATCCACCCAGACCAGATGTGGTAGTGGTCGTGGTCGTGGCGAAGATGGTAGAAGTTGGTTGCAAAATATTCGACAGATTGCCATGTTGCGCTGGGAACATTTCGTCAAGAAATGAAACAAATTAGATGAGGGAAAGGTAGTGCCACACTTACAGGCGTCCGCCCGTACAAGATTAAAAATTGCAAGCGCGATCACAAGAACCTCGTATAACATGGTGATAGTAGATCTTCAGACCGTGCACGAGATTTTCGGAATTACACTCTCGACATGTTCGTCTCAGAGTCCATCAACGATGAGTCGACGATAGATGGACGTGATGCTGGGGATGGGAGAGAGAGAAGGAGAGTGAACGAAAGTAGAGTATGGTAGAGAACTGGTCGCTGAGAATGACTTGACTTTTGGACAGACGTTTGACGTTGCAGTGGTTCAAGACAAATCTTTACCGTTGGCGATGCTGATCGAGCCTCGACTGATTACTATTTCGAATCTATCTAGCTTGCGGCCTATTCCCTACCCAAAGTCAATGCGCGCCCACGTCATCGAAGAGATTGGTGTGAAAACTCGAAGATCTAGAGAACCTAAAATGCGTACCGCAACTCTAAGCCTAGGGGGGGCACGAGGCATGACTATGTGATTCTTTAGACGGTCTTGGCCAAATGGCCTGAGTCCTGATCGCAAGCTACGGTATCGTGTCGTAATCAGATTGTCGTGTCGTGAACCCAGAGAGTATTGATACCAAGCAGCTTATAAGATGAGGATGGGCGCGAGGTGAATAGATAAGAGGATTTACTACGGGCATGTTCGAAGCGTGTTCGGAGCATGTTTGAAGTTGACGACTTCGTGATCAAGACTGCGGGTGAGAACTAAATTAAGAACGATTCTCGGCGAACCTTGTTCTTTTGGCTCGGCGAGTTGGGGCCGGGTTGAGGCTGGGCGACGCTTTGTCCTCCTCAACCAAGGAACATAGGGGACTTGGGTCACGAGTAGAGTACAAACTCCGACAGCAATCGAGTCGAATGATGTTAGGTGTAGAGTCAATCGATGAAACACTGATTGATGAGCTGAACATCCAAAGTGACAAAGAATCACGAATCTAAAAGCTGCCTTTTACAGTATCTGGTAGCTCACCGGTATGTATCATTATGCTTATCATTTCCGTCAATCCAGTCGATGGAGGAAAGCATAAGCTTAAACACGAGATGTACCCTCTGCTTTCAACCCTGAATCGCCAAGGAGTAGACTATGAGAATAAACACATAATCGGATCGGACAGTTGTTAACATACGAAAGAGTATTTTCTACTCAAGTGAAAGTCGAGATGGTTCCCATCGCTTGCTCTTTTATACTTTGGATTTCATGGGCTTGTACTCAAACCTGCCTATCGCCCAAGGTGTCTTTGCCTTCGATAACATGAGCGACATCCAGAAGATCACCGGTGACATGACCCTTGCCAATAAGTGGAGTCTTGATCAGGTGATACTTGAAGTGATCCCTCGTACGAATGTTGAAAACGGCATCCAGCTCTTCAAGGGGTCTCTCTTTGGTCTCGGGTAGACAGAACCAAGTGAAGACGAAACCGAACAGGTTCCAGCACGCGTACCATGAGAAAGCGCCTTGGCTAGAGAAAGCCTTGACGAGAGCAGGCCACGTCAAAGCAAGGATGAAATTGAATCCCCAGCATGTCGCCGTGGCAAACGACATGCCAGTGTCCCTCACGGCGAGAGGGTACGACTCAGCGGAGTATGTGAAAGGGACGGGACCCATGCCTGGACTGTAACCAATCATGAAGAGGTAGATGCCAGTGGCAACACAGCCGAGTCTGGCATTTCCTGTTTGCGGGATCCAGAAGGAGAAACCGGTGAAGAAGAGGCAGAGAGCCATGTATGGGAATGTAGTAAGTAAGAGCCATCTTCTGCCTTTCGAATCAATCGTGACCATGCCAGGGATCGCGAAGAGCCTTTATTTGCTATCAATGGCCGATCTTATTTAGGACTGTGATCAAGCAACTTACCAATTAATGATGCCAGTGCCAAGCGAAGCAATCAAAGCATTCTGCTCAGAGAAACCAGCTTCGGTGAAAATGGCGGATGAATAGTATGCAATGACATTGACTCCGCAAAATTGTTGCATGTACATGACAAAGAAAGATGATTGGGCGGCGCGGCGATTGCGAGGAACTGAGAACAATTTGGTAGCACGGGCAATTGCAGTCTTGGGTCTGACCTCGTACTCGAGAAGTAACCGGACATGAATGTCGTACAGATCTCGCGCTGCCTGGAGACGAGTTTTGCGAAGTTGGCACAGCGATCTAAAGGCTTGACGATAACGCCCTTTGCTCATAAGCCAGCGCGGTGATTCGGGTGCAAAATATGTCATGACACAGACAATGATGGGAGGAATGGCAGTTGAAGCAAGCATGAGCCTCCAGTTGAGACCAGGCAGGTCAGGACTGTTGACAGGATAGAAGGCCACTGAAGCAACAAACCCAAGCATGATGCCGAACGCAGTCCACATCTGCCATTGAGTTCCGAGAGCGCCTCTGATCTTCGGTGGAGCGCATTCCGCAGCATAAGCTGGAGTGGTCGACGATTTGGCACCAATAGCGAGTCCCATGAAAAAGCGAGAGCCAAACAGCTGCCACCTATCGAACGTGACACCTTGCCAGATGCCAGCGGCAATTGCAATGAAGCAAGATATGAAGATAGTTCCGCGACGACCCCCATATTTGTTAAGGATAGGAGAGATCCAGCATCCGATGAGAACGCAGCAGAGATAGGGAGCACCCTGCAGAGGTTAGCGCCGAACATGAGGAAGACCGTGCTGATTGTACTGACATTGATCAAGCCCTGCTGCCACTCGTTTGTAATGTCAAAATCCTCGAAGTAGAACAGTTGAGCACCGTTGACGGCAGTCTGGTCCATACCTTGGACAATGGCAGCTGAACCGCACAGAACTGGTACGAATCTTAGCTATGTTGTTATGCAAAAAGCTTTCAAGGACTCTCACTAACCCGCGACGTAATACATCATCCCAGTCTGGCTCCATTTGTCTCTGAAGACTTCACTCTTCTCCTTCGCAATCCAATGTCCCTCGACCTCGGTGAGACTGAGACGCTCCGGGTTGTCACGGTTGTAAGCATATCGGCAGCCACGGACAAGTTCAGGTTCCAGATCGTCGAGGCCATATTGCTGGACAAGGCGCCCGAGATCATGGATGACGTCTTCCTCAGTCTTCCCGATGTAAGGATTGCGCTGTCTCTCCCACATGGTATACTGATGATGTCCATCGGAAGAATAGTCTGGAGGCCCCGAACTACTCTCGTCCTTGACTTCCATTCTTTCAGTTCCGGCCTCAAAGCCATGACTTTTTGGTATATGCTTCTCGTCAGGCATGTTGCACAGAAAATGGCAAGGAAAGTGTATTACAATCACAAACACACCGGAACAACAGGCTTATGTAGCCACGACGACTTCAATGTAGGATTGATGCGCCGAGAAGATCTGCAGTCACCCAGGCAGTGGCCAAGCAGAGATTGGAGTGTCATATTTGTATTGCTATCGTTCGTGTCTTGGTCTCCATGTGATGAGGTGAGTAGCTCGCTGCGGCGCAGTTGGCAAATATGAGTTCATGTAGCATAACGAATGCTGGCCTGGGGAAATCCTAGATTCTGTCAATCTATGGTCGATGAGGGAGCATCAGGTACGATGTCTTGCTAATTTGCCAACAACTGAGGTTGGAACTGATGTCGATGGGCAACCGGTCACTTCGTGGCTTAGTAGCCTGGCAATGGACAAATCTGGCACAAAGCATGGTGTGATCAGTGAAAACATGGCTTGCCAGGGTCCTGGCTGACGATGCCCAGTACAGCGACACTATTAATGCTCTATAAATCCTCAGCCAGCCAAGATAGGCTGTGAGTCTTGGGGTTCTCTTGGGATGCCTTGGCAGAATGCGATAATCGAGGCTCCTCGTTGACTGTATTCAGAAGTAGATACGCAGCATGAGTTCTCGTGAATATGTACTCAACAGTGGAAAATCAGACCGAACGTTTAAAAACGAGCTTGCAATGCCTGCCTGCCTCTCCGGATCATTTCCTCGTTTCCAACGACAGTATTTTGAAAATCACTCACGACGAGGTCTGCCACACATGCACCTAACTCCTCAGCCCGAATTGCCAATCCAACACCAAGAAGTCGTTCCATCGTGCTGTTCAGTAGCGTGTTCCCGCCAAAGAGCACGCCGCCTGGCCGTATGATTATTGCTTCCCAACCCTCATCACAATGCGCCTTGGCAAAGTCGATTGTCTTGGTCTGAAGCATGCCTTTAATGCGTCGCTGAGCTGGAAGGAAGTAAAGCCAGGTCGTCTGGTCGGGCTCGACGAGAGCGCCAGACAAAAGGATAAACTTGAGCTTTTTGTCTCTCCTCTCCGCTCCTTCGTGCTTTGAGAGATGAAGAAGGCGTTTAACAGCGAACGTTTCTTGGGAAGCGAGAGGATACTTCAGATTTACAAGTTCGTCCAAGGTATAAGTGCCTGCTGCCCAGATGAGGGCATCAGCGTCGTGCATCTGCTGCCAGCTAGCATCTTCGATGGTCTCTAACGAGCCAAAGTCAGGAACGATGATATTCTGGAGCTTTTGACTTTGATGATGCGGATTCTTGTCGTCGACCGTGAGCGGTTTTCTGGTTAATGCGACGACATGTTTGACCTCATCACGACCCATAATATACCTCATGATCATGCCTCCGATGTTGCCGGTAGCACCCACTACTATGACTTTCATATTTGCTGTGACTTATTGAGCTGGATACTTCAGTTTGGTCCCGGCTGAGCACTGCAGCGGCTATAAGTGAAGGGTTGGAGGTGTATAAATACCTATGTAGAGAGCTGGAATTCGTCTATTCGTCTTGCCGAGTACTGAAGCTTGCACCAGGGTGACAAAAGTATTTGTATCTTGGCACTTTTCTCACCTATGACACATAACAGTACGTGATGCAATTATCTCCCACGCGTGAGTAAGGCGGAAGATGGCGTATCTGAGTACATATGGACGCCATCTAGTAAAACCGGTGAACAAGATTCATGGCAGGTGCCAATCGAAGCGGCTAAAATGTCCGAGATTGCCATCGAGTGCAACATTCGACTACCTATGCTTTTTCCGACATATTCTAAACGATGGAGACAATTTCTATACATGACATACCATGGATTGTATACCTCTAGATCTCTGATAATGGCTCTGTTCGACGGCTTGCCTTCATTTGAGGTGTCTCTAATTAGACACCGCCCTGACTCGCAATTTCGTGAGTCACGATAAGTTTTCCCTTATAAACGAACAACAGAAACATCGCTCTCCGCAACTATATCGATTGTCCAATGTCCTAAAGAGAAGAAACACAAAGAGTGTTCATCGACATGGAGACGAGATTGATCAAGACCCACGGCTGTGTTGCCTTGACTGGAACAGCCATCAACCACATGGCTGGACACAAGTCTGCTGAAGCTGAACACGATAAGCAATACCACGTTACTTTGTTTACCAAGGAAGAGCTTCGAGGACTTGACGATGATTGTGCGAGATTGCTAAGACCCAGCACAGACGTCGAATCACCCGTCGAGCTTGGTCTTGGTAAGATCCGCGACGAAAAGTTCAGAGTGCTATACTGGCCACAAGGAAATAGTTTTCGGAAGCAATACGGCCTATCACAGAAGCAATTTCACATCACAATTGATGGTAATGACGACCATGATATCGACAAAGGCGTTCGATCTATAATCAAATTCACGGAACTATCACAATGTCAAATCGAAGATATTGTACAACAATGCATATCATCGTGCAAGAACCATGAAACTCGTTCTTCGGCGCTTGAAATCGTCAGATTCCTCGTCTCAA
This sequence comes from Dothideomycetes sp. NU30, assembly GCA_026013035.2. NCBI lineage: Eukaryota > Fungi > Ascomycota > Dothideomycetes > Dothideomycetes sp. NU30. The sequence continues at coordinate 29,828 of BSBH01000043.1, forward strand.
AACATGCGAATGTCATGAAAGACCGAGCTTTCGACGGATTGTGGCGGATACTGTCAAAGTTTGGCCATGCAGACGAAGCATACGAGTTTGCATTTTCGTATGTCTCGATACATCCAGACAGCATAGCATCTCAGCTACGTTGCGCCGACAGTCGGTATGCAAGCAAGGAAGCTAAAAAGGCAATGTTTCACTATGCCCAAGCGATACATCTAGCATTGCAGACTTCCAGTTGTCCATCAAATATATTGCCTCTTTGCGTCAAGGGTGTAGTCAAATGCTCACAGCATACCGAGTTTGGATCAATCTTCCGGGGCGATGAGACAGGAATTTGGGAGGCCAACACCCTTTTTTTCAACACCTATCGCGAAGCTTTCAGCCATGATGCTGTGCGGAAATTGATCCAAGACGAGTTCTCGAACAGTGTGAGCATACTAGACGTGGAATCATCTCTACCTCAATTGTCTTCCGTGGATTCCGATATGGCTGTCAACGCTCTCATTGACAACAAGTTGGTCAAATTACCTCGCTTTTTTCGATGGCTTCTTCCCTTTCGCTTAGCCGTCATGAGTCAGCCCAAGACGAGAGAGCACATACAGATATTGGCTACGTGTGGCATCACTCTGATCGTCACATTGACTGATGAGCGATCACTACCGTCAGAGTGGTTTGAGGGTACACCATGTCGGAATCTATATATCCCTGTGCGTGACCACAAGGCTCCAAGCAACCAACAAGTCGACACTTTCGTCAAAGCCATGGATGTACTACCATCCGGCGAGGCTGCTTTGATACATTGTGCTGGTGGTAAAGGCCGTGCTGGCACTTTTGCAGCTTGCTATCTCATGGCTCGTGGTTTCCGTGGCTTTGCAATTGAGTCCGCAGAGCCTCCATATATGTTCCCCAATGATTCAATACGACTCTTACGCCATATACGTCCTAGAAGCGTTGAGACTGTGGAACAAGAGAACTTCATCAAACAATATGCCAATAACCTTGCAGGTGCTGAGCGGAAAAGCTACCAAAATACCACTATTCAAGAGGCTCACCGTCCCTTGAATATGGTAGGAGAGCTTCCTCAACTACCCTCTCTGATCGTCTGCTGCGGCATTCCAGGCTCTGGCAAGAGCACCTTCTCGTCTCTCTTGACAACTCATCTCAACTATACTATAATCTCTCAAGACGAACTGGGAACTCGACAAGTTTGTCTTTCAGCCATGGCAAACGCTCTCCAGCAGGGGAAACGCATACTCATCGATCGCTGCAATCCTTACCCCGAGGATAGATCAGAATGGCTCGCTCACGCTTTCTATCCTTCGGATGCTCTATGTGTATGGTTCGATATTGACCGAGAACTTTGCATTCAACGCGCCGATTCTCGAATTAATCACCCCACCATAGCGCAAGGGCGAGCTCGAAAGGTCATCTTTTCCTTCTCCAAAACCTTTGTCGCTCCAAGTCTCAAAGAGAAATTCTGCTGTGTGGCCAGAGTGCCTTCCAGTTCCGCTTCACAAGAACTTCTTCTCAAGTTCGGTATTTCTGAGCACCACATAGACGAAGTCCTCGCATCTAAGTCCATCACCAAAACCACAACAACAGTAACAACATCTCCAAAATTTACCAAGGTAGAAGATAGTCAGACCAAACCTTTCATCCATAAATTTCCTCGAACACGACATCTCTTCAACCTGGGTTCGGCAACCCGCGATGATCTTCTACTCTCAGACGCCGACGCAGTGTCATTCCTAACCACATCTCCCACCACCACAATAACACTCGAAGAAAAAGTCGACGGAGCGAATATGGGTATCACCGCATCTTTTGACTCCCCATCAGGCTTCCTTGTTCAAAACCGATCTCACTACATCACCAGCGCATCCCACGCACAATTCAAGAAACTCGATAAATGGATCATGGACCACACACAAGATTTAACCAATATCCTGAGAGGCGATCAAGGGCGGTCTGAACAAGGTAGATGGATTTTATACGGTGAATGGCTGTATGCCAAACATTCCATCCATTACACTTCTCTCCCGTCACTATTCTTGGCTTTCGATCTTTACGACACCATTGAGGGGTATTTCCTCAGTCGTGAGGAGTTGGGGAAGAGGTTGCAAAGCACGAATGTGCATCACGTCAGAAGCGTTCCTGCTCCGGAAACTCTTGACCAAAATAGTCTGGTCAAGATCGTCAAAGAGGAAAGATCAAGGTATTGTGAAGGTGTCATTGAAGGGCTGTATGTTAGGAGAGAGGAAGGGGGTAAGACTGTTGATAGAGCGAAAATTGTGAGAGAGGATTTTATTGCTGGGAATGAGCATTGGAGTAGGGGAATTGTGACGCCTAATCTAGTCGAGTTCTAAGATGGCTTGAATACAGGATTGATTTCCTATAAAAGACGTCCGCCAGGTTGTCAAATTCACGAGAGATCTCTTAGCAAACATAAGTCATCAAGATTGTGTTCCCCACGTGGTCACATATTTGAAACTGCTCGTAGATAAGGTTGGTAGAAAAATTATTGGATATATATACATGTTCGTTACTACTTTCTTTCGTGTTCCTGCAGTCGAGCAAAGTGATCTACGCCGATTGTTTTGGAACATCTTACAAACCACACTGATTCAACCCCTCCATCGTCTACAAACCCTTGATACCTTGAAAAAACTTGTTTGCCCTCAACTTTTCATCCTCAGTGACCAGCTGCTTAAGCCTTTTGGCCTGCGCACCACCGTCCAATCCCTCCTTCTCAACATCAGTCTTCCACCTCATCAACAAGTCCTTCAACAGCTTGTTACCTTCTGCAAAATCCTCCTTCGATGCGGTAGCCAGCTCTGAATTGGTATCTTGCTTGCCAGCAAAATCTTCCAGCTCGTCTGCCTTGCGCTTGGCCATGGATATGACCTTCTGCGGGAATTTGACCAGTTCGGCGACGTGAATACCGAAAGACTGGTCACTGATGCCAGGTTCAACTCTGTACATGAGAAGAACTTGGGGTGCTGAATCACTTGAAGAACCATTACTGACGTCGGCAACGACGTGAAGGTTCTGAACTTGAGTATAAGTGTCGGTAAGTGCTGTGAGTTCGTGGAAATGTGTTGCGAAGAGGGCGAAAGCGCCAATCTGTCTGATGATGTGTTCGCTGATGGCCCAGGCGAGACCGAAACCGTCGTAAGTGCTGGTACCGCGACCCAGCTCATCGATAATGATCAAACTCTCTTTCGTAGCTGATTTGAGGATGTTGGAAGTCTCCAGCATTTCGGCCATGAAGGTAGAGACGCCCTTGAGTTGACTGTCACTAGCACCGACACGAGCCAATATGCAATCGAAAAGGGTCAACTCGGCTGAAGTGCAAGGTACATAACAACCCATTTGTGCCATCAGAGCTATAACACCGATTTGTCGGATGTATGTACTCTTGCCTCCCATGTTGGGTCCTGTGATGACCAAGAATTCTGACTCTTCCCGCTTCATGGTTACGTCGTTGGGCATGAAGGTGATGTCGTCTTGGGCTTCCATGCAAGGGTGACGAGCTTCAATGAGAACTGTGTCGCCGGTACCGCGTGGATGCATCTTGGGTCGACAGTATGGTGTGGGTGCTTGCGTTGCAACATGGGCGAATGAGACGATGACATCCATGTGCGCTAGGATACCGGCCAATTTTTCTATGACTGGGCAGTACGATGCAGCGACTTGAACGACCTCCGTTACCAGACCACTCTGAGTGCGATTGTAGTTCTCGGAAAGCTGGTCGTGTTCTCTCCTCATGGATAGCATTGCCGTTGTTGTGAAAAAGACGCCGTTCTTCTGTGTCGAGCACTCCTGGTACTGCTTCTTGTTGCGAATAGAACCAGCCTCTGCTCTTGTCACGCGGAAGCACCAGCCATGGACTTTGTGATTTTCAAGGAAGAGTTTCTTCTCGGTGTCCAGGTTCAAGTCATCTCCAACACGGCCATGCTCCTTGTCCATGGCATAACGAAGGTTGTCGAGCTTTTTACGAATAATCCGAAGGCCATCGTCATACTCGGATTTGATGATGAACTCATGGTTTTCCAAGGCATCCAAATCCACAGTAGTCTCAACCATTTCTTGCAGCTTACCGAGAGCATCGCAGCATTCACGCAGCTTGTTGGTATATTCTTGGTCAAGTGGATCCTTGTATGCTTCATCCATGACAGCCTCAAGTGTTCCGATGAAGCCCGGGATGCGGATGGCAACTTGATAGACACGGACAACGTCCTCGAGATTGGCAGCCTTACGCTGGAATTTCTTTGCCAATCTGTAGAGATCGGGAATGGACCTGAGATGATCACTTTGCATGGCCGTTTGCAGTTCGGTGTCATTGACAAAAGCTTCCACTAGCTGTAATCTTCTCTCGATCTGGTCAAGGTTCATCAGGGGTTGTTTAAGCCACTGAGCCAGCAGGCGGCTACCGATGGGTGTCTTGCAGTGGTTGAGAAGACCGTACAAATTCATGGTTTTGGATCCGTCCTTTGGTCCGGGCATGAGATTGAGAGCCTTGAGTGCCGATGCGTCGAGTTTCATGTATTGTGAGAGGTCGTGTTGGTAAAGTTGATACTGTCCATAGTTGGAAGAATCAGAAAGTGCTCCAAGGTATTTCAGCAGGGCAGCAGCCGATGACATGGCGAGTCGAAGATCAGTCTGTGGTAGTGTAGATGCGCGATCATCACGCAGTAATCTCGATAGATCCTGCTCGATGTCCTTGCTACTGAAATCGGCCGAGGGTCTTTCTGATACAGCACATCCACAGTTGTCGGCTATGGCACGAAGTTTGGACAGCTCGCCATCCTTCTTGGAGCCGTCGTACTGGAGCAGACACTCTCGAACACCAAGCTGAATGATAAGGGATTCGAAGTTGGAGTAGATGTCATTGTCGACGAACTCGCTGACGCCAAGCTCTCGCACGCTGGCATCGGCAAAGCAGACACCTACGTTGCGAGCCTCGGTGGCTTTGGCCGTGACTTTGACTGCAAGAATGATGGGACTTGCCTCCAGACTGTTTCCGAGCTCGTCTTCAACATCCTGAAGATTGCCGGGAGAAGCTTGCTTGGTAAGAGTGAATCTGTTCTTGCCTGCAGATCCCCATATCTCGACACGCTTGCCTAGTCGAAACAGAGCTTCACGCAGGAAACTGCGAAAGACGGTTTGTGAGAGGGTGACGGATGGTAGGCCAGGATCCTTGCCGAGTTGTTTGATGACCGATGTTGTTTTGTATTGACTTCGTGCAATGAACGTGGCATCCTCACCATGTGCCGTATAGTAGTCGCCCCGATCGAACAAGCGCAATGTCTCATCGTCTTTGCCTGGCAGATTACGGAAGAACTTGATAAAGCCAAACTCGTCTTCTACCTTGAGCTCAGGTCTTGACGCCATGATGGCTGTTGTAATTATTCCTCGTTCGATGCAGAATAAGATACACGGCTAGAAGTGATCAAATGAGTGCGAAGTAGGTTGTTGTATGACTGAAGCGCTTGAGACAATTGTTGGGAGATAGTCGATTGATCAGAGTCTATGTGGTTGATGGTGAATAAATCGCCTGCGCCGAAAGACGCGACTCAACGCGAATCCACGCGTAAAGTGCGAGCTGCCGCCGTGCGTTTCACTTTTAGATTGTGGATTTCATCACCTCGAAGCATCACAAGATTCTGCATGCCCATAATGGAGCAGATGCGATTGAAACTGTGGTCATGCTTCCGTACTCTCTAACTAAGATATGTGTACGCCTAGGTGATCACAGCCTCGAACTTGAGCACAATCATATATCTTCGATCGTCTGGTCCTTTTCCTTGGGAGGGCACTCCTGATCGACTGCCATGGTTCTCTGTGTCCTTCCCGTAGTTCGAGCGGACCATACCGACTTATATACGGCTGCCATTGCAGTGACGACGAGTGTAGCCAACATGAACCAAATCCTCGGCACCTTCTCTGAGCCCATGGACGGATTGACAGCTTCAAAGAAAGCATCTGAGAAGATGAATGCAAGACCTGCAAAATTCCACATGCTCAGAGGCCCCTCGTGATCTCTCCTGTGTTTTCGCTCTTGCCTTGAGCAGCATTCTTCCGTTTCGCTTCCAAATTCTCCACAGCCTTCTGCCAGCTCCCAGCTTTGGCACAGAGGAGCCATGCCGGGCCGCCCACCGATGCCATGACTGCAAAACCCATCTGAAGCCACTCTGTCCACCATGCGTCATAGTCGAACGTCCATTTCTGCGTAATGGATGGTTGATATCCAAGGATAAGACCCAGCAATTTCGGCGCGGCATGCGAGAGTCCTAACATAGTACCTGCACAGTTATAACCGCTTGTACCGAAGAAAGAAGCCATTGCAACAAGATGCAATGCGACTGAAGCTTGAGGCGGAATGTCGAGATAGGTGGTGACGCGCGGAACATAAAACATGAGCTCTACCTGGATGAATAGTAGAGCTAGTAAGAACGAGCCGCCATTCATCCTGAAGTTCGTGTTCGCTTGACCCTGTGTAGCTCAGTGACCCTGAGTGGTGTTGCAAGTAGGGCGATCCGTCCCAGTCGGAGCCGGTGATAATTTATTCCACGATTTTTTGACATGTTTCGAACAAAATTGCGATGTCTACAAACTCGAAAGAGGTTTCGCCAAGCCTATGATCTCTAGTGTCACGATCGAGTCAAGTTCCTTTGGCTGGTGAAAGTTATACCCAGTCTCTCTATTGGATCTTAAAAGCGATCGTGATCCTACATTCTCTATAAAATCACTCGGAGTAGCTTGATGTTCTGAGGTTACGAGGTTGCAGTTGGAAGATTTCATGTGGTCATGATCAATAATCTGGTGGTGATCAACGTGTCGTGATTCGCAAATTTTGTCTCATCTGCGCTTGCTCGTTCTTCCTTCTTTCGAAGCCCACGTGCTTTCTCACAACGAGATCGCAAGCTTTTGAAGTTTTTTATACCATAACGAACGGTCTTTCAAGTGAGTCTCGAACTTCGTGGGCTTGCGACTTGCAGCAGTTCCCGATGCCGTGCTGGTCGTGGATGTGATCTCAATGGACCTCTTCCCAGCAGTCTTGCTACTCTGTAAATGCATGGCTGAGCCTGATGGAGTTGTGCCTTATGAGACCTGACCTGTTGAGATCAAATTCTCGGTTCATGAGCTCATGAAACTTCTGGATCTCCATGTCATCCGCACGCAAGTCGGACCACCGCGAAGGCCGACTCCGAGCAATAGTAATCAGAATACGAACTTGGAGCTTACCAATCACTATCACTTCAACTCAGGGTTGACGCTCATACAGAGAAGACGTCCATAACAGAGTTCCATCGAACCGGACTCTCCTCACCATGACAAGCAACATCCTCATCACTGGCGGCAGTGGCTATCTTGGTGGCACTCTACTGCATCAGCTCTCCTCCACAGAGCTTCCACAACATGGCAAACTCTTTGCTCTTGTTCGCAATGACGAACAAGCCAAGAACGTCAAACGATATAACGCTGAGCCTCTAATGTTCGACCCTTATGATGCATCAGCTGTCAAGGAAAACATACGCACAAATGAGATTAGCATTGTCTTCTTCCTCATTGACGCTTTTGAATCAAGAAGCCAGGAGTATTTTATTGAAGCACTATCACAGATGAAGGCAAGCACTGGGAAGAAAGCGCACTTCCTTCATGTAAGTAGTGACTTGATCATGCAATTTATCGAATCAACAACTCAGTAACAACGATGACAGACGAGCGGTGCAAAGATATTCTCGTCTCATTGCGGAGCACCTACAGACCGGTATTTCTCAGATGCTGATCCCGAGCTGTACAACATACAGAAGAGACAACGCGCAGAAATTCCCTTGATGCAAAAGGTAGGCTTAGGCGCCGATTTTGATTGGCCCTTTGGGTGCTATACTGATCACTCATCATAGCCCGTCGAGACAAACAACAAAGTGATCGAGCTTGCCGATGCTCAAGGGGTGCGTAGCTATGTCTTTGTTCCTTGCATCGTTTGTAAGCAATGCAATTGCATCTACTCCGCCGTGTATAAAACTCACTTTATCAGATGGAAGAGGCGAAGGATTCGGTAACCCGATTTCGATCCAGACTACTGCTATCGTCCGAGCAGCTCAAGCTGCGCAGCAAGTCTACAAGGTTGATCAAGGCAATCCAGCAAGTCGCGACCTTTCGATACGTCTGAGAACAATCACTAATGCCGTATCCAGACCTGGCCAGTAAGTCATGTGCAGGATACAGCTGCTCTCTACGTTACGCTTCTCTGCAAGATCTTGGAAAACAGAGCAATAGGCCATGGAAAGCGAGGATACTATCTCGCGACTTCGGGAAGCGTAGCTTGGAACGACATTTACTCTGGCATCGCGACAGCATTGGTCAAGAAAGGAGTTATCTCGGACGACAGCGTTCCCATGGCTGGCGACGCAGCACTCACTAAGATGGCCCAGGGACTCAATTGCCCAAAAGAAATGGTCGGCGTCTCGTTAGCTGGATGGTGCACGTTTAGAGCAAGCCATGGTCAAGCAATTGGCTGGCATCCTGTGTATCCAGCGGCTCATATACTTTCCAGTCTCGACGAGGAGGTCGCTGGCATACTCGAGCACAGGACGTAACGGTTGTTACTCTGTAGGCGTGTCAAAATTTATGGAAAATCGACTGATACTGCGACTTTTCGATCGAGTCTGAGCCTGGCTCTGACAAGTTGCAATAATAGCAGATGTTTCACAAGACAACCACTTCACTATCGAGTAACTGCTAAGCTTTGACGTATGTCAGTGACATACTGTACGATTATCGCTGGGGATACATTGCATGTCTAGCCGGCTTGCGCACGACTTGCTTTTTCCTCACAATTTTTTGTTCTTCGCAGAGCAAACTCAAAACAATGTTCCAGAATTTAGACACTTTTGCAAGTCGGCCACGAGTCCAAAAGTCTGGAAATCTTTGCCACATTCCTCGCCCTGGTCTATTAGATGTACTGTTGTACATCGCCACGAAAACCCTTTACAAAGAACTGAGGATTTGCGATACGCACTGATAAGGTTTTGGGGATTGGGGACGTTTCAACCGTTATTAGAAACTTTATCCAGAAAACCACAGGGGAACCACTGCCGCCGCCGCCGCTGCTCTAATTGGCGGTTTGAGCGATAATTGACTAAGGAGCCATATCTGCAAAACACTATCAGTATCAGCTGAGTCCGTACGACCACCAGGACGAGCCCTTTCCAAGCAAACCAAGTCGGCATGTAAATGGGATCGTCTTACGTACAGATTGGAATCCTTCGATTTGGTAGAAAGGCTACCTACCCTGACTCTGAAGCACATGAGTTCTTCTTCTACTAGGTACTGCCCTCGCCGCTATCTCTCCGACGTACTATTGGTGAGCGACTTGCCGAGCCTCGCAGTGCTCGCTATCAATCAAACAAAAGCCACGAACGTCAGCCGCGTTGGTACTTGGCACGGTCGTTTTAGCTATTGCTCTTGGCGCGAACCTAGCTCATTCACGTGCTCATACACCCCGGAAAGAAGTGGAGCCCCCCAGCGTTCTCTGACAGCGATCTCCGTATTTTGCCCATTGTCCCATGGGCAAGCCGGTGTCACGACTCGTTCGAGATGTTCAGACCAATTGATTGAGCATATCTTCACGGAGGCAGTAAGGGTAGCAAATTATCTCTGTCAAGCAGTTTCACAGTTGTGTCAGATGAAAGTTGGTATGAGTTTTGTACGTGATTTGGTACGTATTTTGGTAAGTTTGGTCGCCACGACATGAAATGTCCCACACAGGTTGTGCCTAGCGAGGCTAGTCTCTTGTATCCACAGCGGTACATGCCTACAGGATAAGACAGGAAATAAAGGCCTAGAACGGGAATGCGTCCTGCACCGCGCCCTCTCGAATTTCATATATTGTGTGCCTCTCCCACTCTCTTTCTCTATGATTTTACTTTTGTTTACTTTCCAATATATCAAGGATCGACTCTCTCACTTTCTTCTACTGCCGTTCCATCTTTGGTTGGGTGTCCGAAAATCCTAACATCTATCAACATGTTGTTCGAAGACAACAAGGCAGAGAAGCAAGTCGACTACCTTCAGACATCACCGGCATACAATGCGGATGCCTCTGATGAAGAAGGCCAGATCCATGAGAATGCCGACCACCTCCATCGCCGTCTCGGCAACAGACAAATCCAACTCATCGCCATTGGTGGTAGTATCGGTACAGCACTTTTCGTCAGCATTGGCGGAGGTCTAGCGAAGGGCGGTCCTGGCAGTTTGTTCCTCGCCTACGCTATCTACGCCTGTTTCCTCGGTCTTGTCAACAATTGTATCGCAGAAATGACCATCCTTTACCCAGTCTCCGGTGGCTTCATCCGTATTGCTGGTCACTTCGTGGATGAGGCCTTTGGCTTCATGGCTGGCTGGAATTTCTTCCTTTACGAAAGTCTATTAATCCCTTTTGAGATCACTGCTCTTAGTACTGTTCTTGGTTATTGGAGTGATGATATCCCTGGGTGGGCTATACCACTGGCTTGCATTGTGAGCGGCAAATCCCGGGCTGAAGCCCATGTCACATGCGCTGACTGTATCTCCAGGTTCTCTATGGGTTAGTAAACCTATTCCATCTCCAAAGCGACAAATCCCTTGCAACTACCCATTCATTTTCCTTGCGACTTTTCCGAAGCGATTACCCCTGTGCATCCAACTCTTCCCAGGATTATGTTCCTAAGCAGCTTTCCTTCATCCCTATCTCCTTTGTCCCTTGCAACAAGATTGTGTCCATCCCCGAAGCGACCATCCATGTTGTGGACTCGACCTTTTTCCATCTCTTTCGTGATTCTTTCGTGCTTGCACTTCCTGCGCGACTACGGACTGAAAAGTGATATCAGAGTGATCGCTAACTTGACACAGTCTCCTCAATGTTCTTGCTGTCAAAGCCTACGGCGAAGGTATGTTTCTCAGATTCCCAAGATCTTCGATGGTACTAAAAAAATTCGATAGCCGAGTTCTGGCTCTCTGGCGGAAAAGTCTTCCTGATCTTCATCCTCTTCGCCTTCACCTTCATTACAATGGTCGGTGGCAACCCTCAACATGACGCTTATGGTTTCCGCAACTGGAACAACCCAGGTGCTTTTGCCGAGTATCGTTCCACTGGCACTCTTGGACGCTTCGAGGGTTTCTGTGCCGCTTTGTGGTCCGCCTCTTTCTGTGTCGTTGGTCCTGAGTACATCTCCATGGTCTCCGCCGAGGCCAAGCGTCCAAGAACCTATATCAAGACCGCTTTCAAAACCGTCTACTGGCGCTTTGGTCTCTTCTTCATCATGGGTGCCCTTGCCGCTGGCATTGTCCTTGCTTACAACGACAAGACTCTGGTAGACCTTATCTTTGGCACTGGATCCGGTGCAGGTACCGCTGCCGCCTCGCCATATGTCATTGCCATGAGCAACATGGGGATCAAGATTTTGCCCGACATTGTCAACGCTCTTCTGGTTACTTCCATCTTCTCTGCTGGCAACACATACACCTACTGCGCTACTCGCAGTTTGTATGGACTTGCTTTGGAGGGTCGTGCTCCCAAGGTTCTCAAAAAGTGCACAAAGAGTGGTGTGCCTATCTACTGTTTCGCATTCGTCATGCTCTTCCCTTGCTTGAGTTTCCTTCAAGTCAGCAGTGGGAGCAATGAGGTTTTGACTTGGTTAGTCAACCTTGTCACGGCTGCTGGAATCATAAACTACATCGTTATGACTGTCACCTACATCTTCTTTTGGCGTGCCGTGAAGGCTCAAGGCTTGGACAGAAGGACACTCCCTTACTGCGGATGGTTCCAGCCTTACTCTGTGAGTACCTTCCCAAGACACTAATTTCGCACTTTGACAACATGTATTAATATGTATCCGTGTTCAGGCATACATCGGTCTTGCTTGGATGATCATGATCGTCACCTGCTACGGCTACACCTCTTTCGCTCCCTGGTCCGTTGACAACTTCTTCATCTACTACACCATGGTCCTGCTCGCTCCTATCCTCTTCGTCTTCTGGAAGGTCTTCAAGAAGACTCGCCTGGTCAGGCCCCTCGAGGCTGACCTGGTCTGGGAACGTCCAACCATCGACAATTACGAAAAGACCTTCATCGATCCTCCACTTGGCTTCTGGTCTGAACTTGTACCCAGACCACTTAGATTCTGGAGCAAGAACAAGGGCAGCGACGACAGACGATCTTCTTCGATCGTCGCTACTGCCAAATGATTGAGGTGTCAATAATGAGTGAAGAAAAGTCGTGGGTTTTTTTATGTCTGTACCGCAGAAATATCCTGTATATACTTTATGCATGTCTCTGTGATGAGGAAGCTGTTGCTGTGTCCTCAAAACGTCGTGCCAATGTCCTATCGTGAAAGATTTGAGTCTAGCATGCCCTTTTGGAAACAAATTTCTGTTTCACTTCACGATTAAGTTTGACGCATGTCAAATCTACGTCAAAGTATTTACGTATATTCTGTCATGTTCACAATTACAAATGTCTATGGTTGCTTGGGCCCCTGGCATTGCATCTCAAAACACCTGATCGTCAATCTCACTTTCACAACGCCATTCCCAACTGTGGAAACGAACATGAATCAAACGTTTACCAGTGAACTATCAAGAGAGTCCAATACGACGAAAAGGCAGGTCCGCTAAGAGACTCGGGGAATTCACCTCAAACAGGGCTCCAATAGCCGCTCGAGGGCATTGTGTGCATTGAGATCGCTCGTGAATTTTGATATCCCCATGCTAGATTTTCCAACGGCAACGACAGAAGTTCAGTCAAGGGCAGTCCTGGCAGCTTGCTCTATGACTATTTCCTCGATTTTTTCGACAGTCGTATCGCAGAAATGACCTTCTTTTACTAAAGTTCTGGTGGCTCCAATCGTGTTGCCGGTCATTTGGTGGCTATAGCATCGAACTTTGATACCGGATATCACTTTTATCTTAGAAGCTTATTCGATGCATTTCCATAATCTATGGTATGTCGTTATCATCGCCATGGAACAGCCGCAGGATTGCCGCTGCAACAATCTCTCCATCGTGTTCCAGGTCTGAAAGTTCTTTTGCTTCCTCAGCATGATTTCCATCCTTTATGCCTCCACTTTCAACCCTCATATCAATCTGTCTTTTGACCATGTGCTCATGCATCTCAAGATGACCTTGAGTTGTGAATAACCTGTCCTTGATGTAGATACCCTGCACCTTCGTGTGTTCAGAGCTTCCCCAAACATGGACTTTGGTGTTCTTTCCAAGTAGGTCTGTCGTGTCATGTGAAGGAGGGAAAACAACATGATCTTGATGCATCTGATGCAAGCGCAAAGTGTCCCTCGAGTGTCGGAAGAGTTGTTCTCCAATATCACTCAATTTGATCTCTGTATGTGAGAGTTCCCATTCATTTCCTGGCGTGGCCTCGACTTTGCTCCCTAACATACGACACAAGACCTGATGGCCAAAGCAAACTCCACTGAACCGGATGTCCGGTCTCTTGACCCAAAGTTCTGCAATTGTCAGAATGAACAAGTCTCTGGAAATTCTACTGTCGACTGACCTTTGAGCAAAGCCACCAGCTTCAAGATCCATTCTTCATCACTGTGCGCATCAAACATGCTTCCAGTGATGAGAATAGCATGAATGCCCTCAAGCTCCTTTATCGTCGGCACAGAACCTCCTTTCGGCTCAACCACGAAACGCATCGCCGTCTCAATTCCAAGCGGCGGTTCGTGTTTGTCTCCAGCGGTCTTGAAAACTTTATCGAATATTTGGCCAAAGGAGCCATGGGAATGTGTCGTATCCGGATGAGGCTCATCGGTTTCGAACACCATCATTCGAACCTTGTTGGGCATTTCTGATCCTGAAAACTTGTCTGCCATTACGTATGTGCGATGATGGATTCGAGGAAGAGATATTGATGACTTGACGAAGCCATTGAGGCCACCTCTTGGAAACATGCATCTTATAGACATATTTGCCTTGTTGTTCTTGCTTGTACGATGACAGACGTCATATTAGAAAAGAATTGCGTCTCTTATAGCTGTGGAATGTCTTGCCTCCTTCATGTTTGTACGTAAAGCCAAGAGATGTTTTGCATTGGCAGACTCTTTGTCTTGCCTCACTGCTGGTCAGTGACATCATGTATAAATACTTCTTGCTAATAAAGTATGTGCTCTAGTGTATATTTGATGGAATTCCACCTTGTAGGTTGTGTTATAGGATGGTAAGGACGATGAGGGGTTGTCCAATACTACACACGGAGTGAGGCCAGAGGAATATAAAGGTCGGTTCAGATGACCTGTATGTCATTGCCATTATAAATTGTGCCACGGTGCTGATATGTGGTCCGTGCATCACGACTGGATCTCAATGACGACTGGCCGAAGAGTCCTCCTCGCTACACAAACAGTCATGCTCTGACAATATGCTATGCACAGCGATGAATCGAGGAGTGCTTTGACATTTGTTGTTACCTCTGGTCTGACATCAGCTTCGACGCGGATTCATGCGCTGCAGCTAGGTCGGCGTCAGACGGCATATCGACAATGAGAAGATACAGCACATCCTGTATCTTGATTAGAACATGACGGACTGGTATGAGGATTGATTTGTGACTTACCTTCTTCATGACCTTTTGCACCAATCCCAAGGGCCCGAGATTCTGGCCGCTCCCGATGCGGCCACTTCCCATGCCGAGCCCTCTGCCACCTCTTCCTCCAGCTCTTATGTCCGTGGGTTCTGGATGATCGTTCCAGTTCCTGTCGCATTGGCCTTGCCCTTCTCTCAGATGGGCTTCTTCGAATACACGTCTATTAAGACCAGGAAACACTATGCTCAATAAACTGCGGTCAGAGCGGCCACTCGAGTCAACTCCGCGTCCAAGTCCTCCGTTGAAGCGACCTCGACCTCGCTCAAATTGTCCCGTACTCATGCTACCCCGCTTCGAACCTTGACGATTTCCAAGTCCAGCCAAGTCACCTCTCATGTTTGATCGATCCGGCATCTGGATAATACCACCAGTGAGAAGAGCGATCGGGGAGCCACTGTTTGCTGGATGGCTTGGATCAGCATATCGAGACGAGAAAGTCGGTTTCGGTCCATTCGCAAGAGCACTGTCTGGATTGTTCATTGCCTATACATAAGTGTTCAGTCTGATGACCCTGTAATGATCAGATATCGCTGATACTCACGAATTTGGCCTGTGCTCGTCTGTCCAGATAGTCCTCTACAAAGTCTCTCTGTTTCTTGAGTGAGGATTGCTTGACCTGCCCTTCGGTCGTTGACGGAGAAGCCAGCGTGTCCAGGGCAGGGTATACTAGAGGCGCAATTTCCGGCCACTGGAACTCTCCATAGGTCTTGCCATCGGATGATCTGAGAAACTTCAACGATTTGCTGCTCTGTCCTCTGAAGGTATTCATCGCTATGGAATCAAAGTCAACGACAGAACGCGTGTCCGAACTGTCTGAATTCCATGTCAGGATAAGGCAAAAGAGACCTCGAGGCATGAAAAAGTCCTTGTTGATCTTCTCCAGGAAACGGTTGGTCTTGCATCTACTTTGGACTTCCATCGCAGCAGTCGTAGCTACTTGTATGGCCATCGAGACCAGTATTGACGTTATGGTTGGTAACCAAATAGTGCCTATCGAAGCCAAGTTGAGTGCCGCTATCCATTTCGACGCTTGTACTGACTTGTTGAAGGTATCGATGAAGTCGATAAACATGGCTGCGTCGATACCGCGACTTTCAAGGATCGGGGGGTATGCTTTGACTAGCCCGCGACTGCGGCGGCTTGGTCTGCGTTGTGATATTATGATCGGGAATGGCAGTTGTTCGAACGGAGCCAATGGTGCTTGAGAAGGCGGGACTCGAGTGATGAACATATCTGCCAAGACAACAGGGTCGGTAGGCTCATCCTTTGTCGTATCAGGGTGGTTGACGAGCTCTTCTTGTGCTTCGTCGAGCTCCCACGCCTCTTCTTCGGCCATGCAGCCAAAACCATTGTTTCCTGCGTCGTTGTCCTCAGTCACATCGCTAATCTTGTTCTGTGGTTTCTTTGCTTTGTGAGCTTTGTAGGCCTCGGATGCGAGACCAATACCCCCGCCAATGTTCTGTACAAGTTCCGTGATGAGTTGAGCCATGTTGTTTGTAACAGTAAGTTGAATATCGGTATAAGTAAGAATTGGAGAATATGGTTTTGTGACAAAGGAATGTTCTGCGAGGGACAGTTGCTATATATACATGGTCGTTGCCTGTTTCTTCTGATAAAAAGATTAGCAATATACTGTTGGTCGGCTTCGTTTTCGCTCTCGCTCTCGCTTTCGCTTTCGCTTTCGGGTGCTGCAGGACTGATCTGCACCGCATCAATTCGTCTGAACATCGCGAAAACGAGAAGTTACTCAAACAGAATTTCCTTAACAAGAATTTGATATGGATCTCTTACTGGAAAAGAAGTTCTTATGGGAGCCGTATTATCGTTGATCATAACATTGGTCTTCTTACTGTCATTTCGATACTAGTTGAGATGTCCGTTATGCGTTGTTGTTGCGTTTAGGCAAGCGCAAAACCTATGTACATCGCCATCCTCCGAGGATCGCTTGATAACTATCCAAGACGATACGGCTCTTGACCCCTCATAATATACACCTCACCAACCAGAACTGTACAGCCAACAGCCATAGCCGTGGCAATAATTGGAAGGTTCTCACGAGCAAACTCGAGCCTCTTCACACGGATATGTTTGCGCGATAGGATGTCCCGCCACAGAAGACCAGCCAACGATGCACTAAACGCTGTGCTAAAAGCACCATAGTTCGTACCCAACGCAATGGAATATACGGTCGCCCAGAACGTTCTATCTGATATCGGGACGCCGCTTTCGGTTCGTAGTTGTTCCCATGCCTGGACAATTCGGCAGAGAAGTATGGCGGTACCGATGTTTGTGCCAGCAAACTATGATGTCAGAAGTCAGCCATATTCCTAATTTGAAGCTTGGTCAATCAGACTCACGTTGGACAAGATCACCGATAAAAAGCCCATGCCGCCAATGGCTCCAATAGTTCCAGTACGATTAACCCAATGATCCCATCCTTCTGCGAACACTGGCACCCAGCCTTTAGTGACCAACCCTTGAATGAGGACAAACATCGACAGAGCAAAGGGTACGAGCTTGAAAGGAAGATGGGCGACCACTGCTACAACTGTAGGGAACGTTTCCTGAAGCCACCTGTACGCCTTCGAAATGAGTGAGGCCAAAGTGGTTGGGCCGTTCTCATCTTGAGAAAAGCTATTGTGCGGGCTCTGGTCAGAGGATCGGGGACTCTCTTCATCAGAAGGTTCGTTCAATCCGGGGTCGAGATTTTCAAAAGATGAATGAGGAAGTGCCTGTGTAATTTCGGGCTGGTAGATGGTCTTTTCCTTCGACGACCTGTCATTCTTCATGCTGCTGGCTGGTAGTTCCATGGCAGTCGATGAGACTGAGGAGCATGCAGCCTTGTCCTCGGATATACTCATGGCAGGAGTCGGAGGTACTATTTCGCCAATGTGCGGGGATGGACGAGCTGATGCATTATCCAAAGCAATCTTTTCTCGACTTGACTCTTCTTCTTCTCTTGCCATTCTTTCCGCTTGCATTGAGCGAAATTCCTCTTGACGCTTTACAGCAATTTCACGCGTCTCCTTTCGATGCTTCCAGCCAAAAGCTACATCCCAGCAAAACATGACAAAGGCGGCCGGCAGAGTCACCCAAAAGACCGGATGTTCGCCGCTTTTCTGGCTAGCAGCGTTGATGGCTAATAGAGTGATGAGTGCGGCTGCCATGACAATTCCTCCAGCGGTCGCTCCGCCCTTATCTAAGAAGGGGTTCATGATTTCACCAAGCAGAAGCTGGTTACTTTCACCGGATTTTTCGGTATCCTGATCATTCTTCTTTCCTTTAGCTTGCGGGATATTCGGATTCACTGGCTTTTTGTTCTTTTCCTCCTCAGAAATCTCGTGCATCAAGATGGACAGTGGAATCAGATCCGTATTGGCAAAGACCACATAGAGCAAGAAAGGAAATAGCACTATGGCAGTAACTACCACCGGGACGATCATGTTCGCCGTGTAAACTATGAACTTGATCTTGAATGCTCCAGCGAGCACGAGATTGGTCGGGTTAGATGAGACAAGGATTGCCGAAGATATGTTTGCCACGGCAAATTGAGCGTAGATCCAAGCCTTTGGATGTGTGATGTTACTGGAAACTCTGGTCATATAGGCCAGAAAAGCCGTGCCGGAAAGAATGATCGGATCGTTTCCAATGAACGTTCCTAAGATGAAGAAGAAGGCGTAAAGATAGAAGAAGAGCAGATGGCCAACCTTGCCGCCTTTCTGCAAGACCTTGAAAGCCAAATATCTGATGAGTCCGGAGGCGTCGATAGAAATGGCGATATATGCCAGCGTGAGAAAGAACACCATGATGTCGATAGGACTGATGTGATCCGCTCCTACGGTGCCATCATGTACTTCCTGGCGGCCGATGGCTGAAATTGCCAGAAGGAAGAGGTCTGCGATCAGTGGAGCTGTGGAAAAGCTCATGTGAAAGTTGAACCGTACGAAAGCGGTGGTGTTGCCATCTTCGCTCCTTGTCGAGGATCGTCGTGGTCGGCGCGATATGATGCGACAACTACTCAAGAGGCTCCACGCTCCGTTGTACAATATTCGAGGTACATATATCGGGATATTGAACGGGAACAGAACAACAAGATCTGGCATTCGAGAAGAGCATCAGAATAGGCTGACAAGATTGCTCTCATCACGGACTCACTTGTCAGGACAAAAACTATGAGCGTCACGACCGACCGCCACTCTTTAATCTCTTCCGTATGATGTGCCATCCCAGGTCATGAACACTCGAGCAAGAATGATGCGAGACGGACTGACACAATGGTGTCGATATGGTGGAACCAGAATTGGGTGAAGTGCTTTCGGTCCATGCACACATGCCACACGCAACAATGGACGGTATGACCGGGCTTTGTATATAATCACCAGGGAAAAGCCAACGGAGGTGTTCGCACGCAACTCAGATGCAAAAATCGAGGCTGAGTAACGGAAAAGTCAAGCTGATCTGAGTTAGCACGAGTAGATCTTCACTCCCCAGGATGTTCACCGGTCGCATGCTTGCGCCCGAACCCAAATGACCAGCAGCGCCCATCAGCACGTTTGGATAACAAAGCTATTGATTTGTAGACTTTCCATTAAATCAGCAGAGAGTTTGAATCCACTATCATACGATTCCACCCTTCGAAGAGGTGTCATCCACAAAAATTATTGACAGCTAAATTCACCAAATTCACCTGATTGACAGCCGCTATCTTGGCTTAGACGGCGGGTAGTATGCCACCTATCTCACCGACTTCTCTACATCCACGAGCCTCATATAGTACAAACACTACAGCGTCAGTGGGCTTACAAGTCGTGTGCGCATGGCCAGTGTCAGGACAATATGTATCTATAGAGAGCTCGCCTTCCTTTCAGAATATGCTGACACAACTTCAGGGACCAGGATCGAGAGTGCTGTATTATGTCCTTATAGCAGCTTGTGTGTTCGCCAGAAAAGCAGATTGGATCAGGAACGCATGTCTGGCTGCGGCACTACTCTTTCCTGCGGTCGCTGCCCTTCACGGTATCACTCTTGCTGTCCTACACGTAGATGGTCAGTTACTCTTCGCCACACATAGCATGGTCCTTATTAAAGATTCGAACACCCAGGTGCTGTTGATATGGATGTCTATGGGGCTTTCCAGCTCTGTTCTCTAGGTATACTTGCCGCTCCGGTCACGGCAAGAATGTCTAGGACATACTTCGACGATCCTGGTAGGAACATAATCTTCCTATGGACAGTCCTCATTCTTGCTGGTAAGTAAGCAAGATTAGATCCAATTCGAGTGGCTGCTCACAATCAAAGGCCTTCTCAGTCTGGTCGTTGAGTTCTTTCGGACTCAGACAAAGCCGTGCTTGTATGACGGTTCAGATACTCCCACCCCTCTCAATGTTGGCAATTTTTCGTACAACATAACATGTGGACTATCATGTTCCGTCGAAGAGGGACCGTTCTCTCCCTTACGGCTTGATGCCGCGAATAACATCTACGTCATTCCAGCACCAGACAAGCTCACCTTCAATACAGTCACACTCTTCGCTGCCGCTTGCTGCATCCCTGCCATTCTTTCCCTGATTTCCATGTGGAACAAGATCCTCGAGATCAATTGGGCGACACGGTTTGGTAACAAAATAGAAAACGACATGCATCAAGCTATTGAGGGTACCAATGGAGCCACGATAGGCAGAATGAAGGTCATCAACACGTGGTTGAGAACCTTGCTGACTGCGGTGGAGGCTCCGATTTTCGGAGCTGCAGTGATGGCTATTCTTGTCATGGGCGAAAGAAACTTTTTCTCTCCGCAGGTGAGATACCAGACAGAGCCTATAGCCAGTATTGGTAGGTATTGCATCCGAGAAAGTCATCCATCGACCACCAAGCTAATTTCCATGGATGCTAGGTCAATGGGCACCTATTGTCGGAACGGGGTTAGCTATTGTCGGGTCTTTGTATGTGGCTCTGGCGAAAGTTCTGAAAAGCGAAGGCGAGAGCCCCAAGTCTACCCATGCAAGTGACGGCAGCGAAGGAGCTTCTGTATCCAGCAGATCAGTTCAAAATTCTGGCAGCCCAGAAGGACGTGTTTTAAACAATGGCGAAAGAAGTTCGAGCGAGTTCATAGAACGCCTGAGACCAAGTCCATCAAACGACAACAATCACTCGATTCAGAGGGGAAGCCGTCATAAGGTTGCGAGGACACTATTGACGATCGCCAACTATTTGGGCACCGCCGGTGAGGAACGATTTGATGATTCCGGATTCCGACGAGGCAGAGCGAACGACTTTCCTGAAATTCCCGGAGAAGAGAATCGGAACAAGAAGTTAGGAGAGATCAGGGAGCGATACAACCTCGATCGAGATGAAGATGGACATCTTACTCCGGTGACTTCTAGAGGGCTGTCAAGGTCAAACAGTCGTGACAGCCGTTTATCTCGATCTCGAATTTCACGCACGCCATCACCACGGAGGGCTCGGCCGGAAATGTCGATGGTCAGGCAGGAGTCCTTGGAGGTTCAGGATCCATCTCCATCATCTCTTGATCCGGCCGGGAGTAGACACGACACGCAACGGAACATGCTTGAGGTGCCGTCTCCAGCGCATTTGAAGTCGTCGAATGAATATCGCGCGAACGAAGAGGGAAGTGAATAGTGCAGAATTTATCATGTATCGATCTGGCTTGCATATGTTCTGATTGTGCCTGGGATGTATGATTTTGAGCTCCCAAACGATGAACCTCCATGTTTGAATGGAGGAGAGAAGTAGGTAGCCCATCTGATGTAGCGCGTTTCTTGCTATCATATCCTATGTATATGATCAGACATCATTTAAAACATGCAATGACTTATTGAAGGAACATTTGTGTCAGACAACGTGATCCTCGGAATTAACACTTGATGATAACTGCCTTATCACCTCATCACTGTGACAACTATCGCATCCAACCATGACTGCCCTCGCCAAATTTAACTCTTTCTTTCCAGGGCATCTACGCGATGAGAAAAGTCCAATTGAAACAAACCGAAAACAGAAAGATTTCATGGACACGACAGCCCGTGCTCAAAAAGCTTACGCCCAGCGCCAGGGATCCGACTTTTGAATCACGGAGACCGCCTACGGGATATGTACTTGTACATATTGCATTCATGACCTGGCACACTCTCGCCAGACTGTACTTATATAGTACCCACTGTCCGGTCTGGTCTGGATCATGTCTACGGCATCTCTCTTATGCACCATGCACGTGGTTCCATAGTGATGGGCTTCGCTTTGCGACAGATCCAGGACGGTTTCTTCTACTCAGCGTGCAGAGAGAAAGTTTAATCGAGACCCACCATTTCTGCTCGCCTTGGTTCTTGCATGTGATCTAGTCTGCAATACGACGGACGGCAGAATAGGGCATCAATTAACCGTATCAGCCCTTCTCTTGGTAATTTGGTCTCATATCAACCGAAATTCAAAATGCTAATTGACATGGCATGAAACAGAAAGCTTTCGCGAGTTGGTGCCGCCGAGGATAATTAAGACACTTTAAGTCTCTAACAGTTCTCACTTAATTTGCAGCGACAGTGACGAAGCTTTGCCCCTTTGACTTTGTCCCCATGGGCAAGAAATGGTTTATCCGCAATATCGCCCAGATCATCCTTATTATTTCCCGTATCAAGCCGGTGCATGTAACGCCCTGAACGTACCAGGGAGATGATCTTCTCGACTATTGAACAACCCCGCCGTCCATTCCCCACGGGACCTCCACAAATCTGCCTCAAAGCGAGGGGGTGGGGGTCGGTTTGGCGCTAGCTGCGATCCTCCACCGGTCCAACAACGACGCCAATAGACAGTAGTACAGTACAACAACATGGTCGGCAAGCGGCTATTATGCATGAATGTATGTAACATGGCACGGCTCATTGCAAGCATGGCGCTTCTCGAGAATCATGTGGTCTTACATACATATATATATATATATATAGGACTCCACCTCAATCTCATTTTTGTGCATTGGATCAGGTTCATCTGTTCTTCATCAGTCGAGAAGCCCAGCTCGCTTCTTTGACTTACCAGGCTCATTGCCTCCTCTCTCACACAACAAGCACTTCACCCGTCTCTACGAGACTAACAATACCAACATGAGTTTCGACAACGAAGCCAAACCCGGCTATGCCGAGGAGATTGAGCACAAGAACGTCTATGCCGAGAAGAGCAGTGTGGCCGACTTCAGGGCCGACGCCATCGAGGCCGAAAATGCAGAGCACAATATGACTGTGCTGGAGGCCGTCAAAGCGTACCCTATGGCTTCATTCTGGGCCTTTGTCTTCTCCTGCACTATCGTGAGTTGCAATCTCCGTTTCTCAATGTTTACTTCCACTGACGTTTTCAGATCATGGAATCTTACGACGTTTTCTTGATGAACAACTTTGTCGCACTTAATGCTTTCAAACGAAGATTCGGTGTATACGATGCTACACTGGCATTCCCCTATGTCATCGAGGCCAAATGGCAGTCTGCGCTTCAAGTTTCGGGACAACTTGGTGCTCTTATTGGTGTCTTTGTCGCGGGTCCCCTCACCAGCTATATCGGATATCGCTACGCCACTCTGACCGGTCTCATGCTTCTCAACGCCTTCATCTTCATCTTCTACTTCGGCAATTCGCTTCCTGTCTTTTTCGCTGCTCAAATTCTCGAGGGTATTCCATGGGGTATTTTCATCGCCAATGCGCCTGCGTACTGCAGTGAAATCGTCCCCATCAAGCTTCGTGCTCCAGCCACTCAGATGCTGCAGATGTTCTGGGCGATCGGTAGTATCATTGTCGGCGCTGTTACCTATGTCTACAACCCTTCGGATCACTCCGATGCCTACAGAATTCCCATCGCACTTCAATGGCTGTTCCCGACTCCCCTCGCTATCCTCATCTTCTTTGCCCCCGAGAGTCCCTGGTGGCTCGTTCGCAAAGGACGTCACGAAGAGGCTGCCAGATCGGTCGAACGTCTTGGACGCAAATCTGCCGTCAACTCAACCGAAGCGGTCGCTATGATGCGCCGTGTTGTACAGATGGAAGCTTCCACCAAGAGCCCCAGCTACGTTGAACTCTTCAAGGGAAGAGATACATACCGTACCCTCATCGTTTGTGGTGTTTATGCTGCTCAGAACCTCACTGGTAACCTTATTGCCAACCAAGCTGTATACTTCTTCGAACAAGCTGGTGTCTCGACCAACACTGCGTTCGCCCTTGGACTTATCACTTCAGCCCTTCAGATGATCTTTGTCATGCTCTCCTGGATTCTCACTACATACTTCGGTCGTCGTTCCATCTACCTGTGGGGTTCCGCCGCAAACACCATCCTCTTGATCTGTCTCGGTATTGCCGGCTCAGTCGGCAAATCCACCGCAGCCAACTTGGCGCAAGCATCACTCGGTCTCATCGTGTCCGTCCTGTTCACTCTGGGTCCTGCTCCTGCCTCATGGGTCATCATTGGTGAAACCTCCGCTATCCGTCTTAGACCTCTTACTACCGGTATCGGTCGTGCAACATACTACATTGTCGAGATTCCTTGCATTTTCCTCGCTTCTTACATGCTCAACCCTCAACAGGGTAACCTTGGTGGCAAGTGCGGTTACGTCTGGGGCGGCACCGGTCTCTTCTGTCTGATTGTTGCCTACTTCTTCCTGCCTGAGATGAAGGGTCGTTCCTACCGTGAGATTGACATCCTCTTCAAGCGCAAGGTTTCTGCTCGCAAATGGGCTGAGACTCACGTTGATGTCAATGATGATGAGTAGAGTTCGAGGGCTCTTCTTCACTGGAGACCACGCTGCTTATAGCTATCTACATGTTTGAAATCTAGTATGACGTTAATCGATCTATATTTCCACATTCCTGATACTCTGTATGTGCACTTGTGATCAACAAAGCGATACGGTTGCGCAAAAAATTCACTAGCCTTAGAAACTTCCTCAAAAAAACCACGTTCATGCAAACATCATATGTTGACTTGAAATACTTCAGATGATTTGAACTCTGCATCTGCACTAGTGGAGTCCCGGTTCGCAAGTTATAAAACAGTTATTCAAACACAAACACATACTGAGTGCAAGCACTCTCTGCCCAGACCCCCCCATCCCAATCCAACCTGAATCATATCCGGAAGTGAAAAAAAAGCCAGTCCTTGCGCCCAAATCTAATAAGCAGTATACGCCGGCGGCGTGTACTTGAACTCCTTCTTCATATGTGCCGGCACAGGCTCCCCAACTCCGCTTTCCTCATCACCTCCTCCCGCTGCGTTCTGTTCCATTCTCGCCCTGTTTGCGTCCACGCGGTCGAAGTCGGCTTGCACGCCCTTTTTGTATGCTCGTGGTAGCCACCACCAGACGACTAGTAGTGCGGCCACGCAGAGACCTGCTAGTGTGCCTACGGGGATTGCCCAGGATGCTGTACCCATGGTTGAATGTTGGTGTGCTTTTCGTTCTAAATCTGAGTAAAGAGGGTTGAGGTTCTAAGGTCGTTGGCGGACCAAAGGGAGGTTGGCTAAGCTTTTCTTGTGCACTTGGCGGTGGTGCTTGAGTGTGAGGCTCGAGTGATGCTTGAATGACCAAAGACGCTTTTCCGTTCTCGATTTCGGCTTCGTCTTTCCACGTCAGAAGATAAGGCCCTTTTCTTTTTATCGTTCTGTCGCAATAGATGATGTTCGATGTGCGTAAGTAAGTGAAAAATCAACGAGATCCAGGTGATTTTGTGATCACGGATATCCGGGAGCATACATAGTGCCTTCAAAAGCTGGGTACCAATTGCAGGGTAGTATCCCCAGAGTCAGATACATGGGGCGAGCGGGGTCACGCGGCTAGTGCGAAGGAGTCAATTGTAACGCCATCTCCGTGTGTTCCGTTTTGTGGCAACGGCTTTGCCGATGGAGGCTTGATCCTAATCCGTTTGTGTGGTATCCTGGAAGATAAGGGCCTCGCGGACCACTACTCCTCGGCGTGCTTGAGCAGCGCGAATGACGCGAGGCTCGGATGCTTGTGAGATATTGGTATGCTACTTTGTCCAGTTTCGAAGGACGCAGATAGGTACGTAGAAAGTATGGTTAAATGTGAGGCTCATCAGACTCGTAGCTAAGCATACGTGCCATGGCTCCGCGAAGTAACAAGTACATGTTTCAAAGGTGACGCATACCTCTATCATGGTTGGACCTTGTGATGCAGGACTGCCTGTCGTTTAGAAGACTGGGTGGAGAGGAAACGGTCATTCAGGCCAAAATCTGGAGGATCGACCTACTGTACAGTACATGACGCTGCCACGTTTTTACAAAGACAGTGGCTGAATCCTTCGGCATATAAACTTGTCAGTAGTAGAGAAGAATCAAGAACGACATGACAGTGGATGTCAAATACGGGAGAGTATGTTCAGCATTTTTTCAGCGAATAGAAACATCAACTCAAGTAGGAAGGAAGAGAAGAAAGGACGCACCCATTGTTGCTGTAGATTGTTTGCAAGGAATATCGGTCAGAATGACTGGCATCTAGCCTAATCATGAAACCATGTTCTCATTGGCTATTCGTTATTATATTTAGCTACCGAGATTCATCGTTATAGATTGTATCACCTTCTGCTAGACTACAATGCTGACCATTATTGCCGTCTACACTGCACGTCCTCTCCATGTCAAACGACTGCCTCGGCGACTAGGGGACGATTCGTCGTTCGTCGTTCGTCGTTCGTCGGTGTGAAAAGCCATCTATCATCCTTGGTTGCTCTCATATTTGTGGTAGACGGGTGGATGCGGGCTGATGGCTGCAAACTCCGTGAGCTCAATGACACCTGTAGGTCATTCATCTGATTTTCCAAACCCATCTCAATCGGCGAAAGAAGCGAATTCGGAAGACAAGTCAAGAACAACATGCTGGAGTAGTCGCCACGGCAAAACATAATTGGAGTGCCAAGAAGAGCTAACCAGTCGACCATACAACAACAATAGAATGAACATGAGGATGACAAACCCCCCAATTGCTAGACCTGATCGCTCACAGTAAACCTTTAAAAGTAAAAGATACCCTATACTGGCCATATCGTCGGAAGACACGAGGAATTGATCCTTCAAAGTTTTATCTCGACCTCTCGTACAATCGACCATTTTTAGCTGACCGACTCATGAAACATGTCAGAAGTGGACGCCTTATGCTTGTGACAAGTATGAGAAACAGTTACTCCATGGTCTCGTTCGAGACGTAGCTTCGTACTTGCTCGACAATATATCAGTGAGATTCCTTCTCGAAGAATTCATGGCTGATTTTCGACCTTTCAAGCTGTCATGAAATCCTTTCTTATCGCCTTCACTCTATCATCTTTCTCGACTGCAGCCTTGGCCGGTAGTAATGATACGTTCTCAACAGATGATTCGGGAGCTACTCTGTCATGTTCTCAAGTCGACTGCCCATACGATGGATTCTGCACAATTCAAGGGACCACCCTGTCCAAAATTGGAGTGACCAATTTGACGACCAATCTGACTCCGGATCCGTTGAATTGGATAGTAGGGAGCCGATTCTATGATCGAGATCCGGATCCAGCCAAGAACATAAAAGCTATCGAGAAGCGGTTCTTTCTAGGCGACCCAAAATCGCTTAATCTTCAACAAAGCGGTCTGGGTGGATGCGCGATGTTCTTTGTTGATGAAGATATCAAGTTTTCTGCGCCAGACAGCATGACATCGGAAGGTACTTGCGGAGATGCCCTGGGAGACAATTGTGTCAGTGCTTTGACATCGCAAGCATGGCAAGCCATTCAGAACATGACCCTCAACCACATTTCGGTAGGCCAGGCATGTCAGGGACTTCGACAAAGCTTTATGAACCAGTCCGTGGTCCAGGCTTGTAGTGGTCCCAACCGTAAGAATTGGAAGAACATTCAGGTGGCAGGTCAGTATCATTGAGAACCTCTTTCGCTAGTCGAATTTAATACTAAAATTCGACCAGGATTCACAGGCAAATCCGCCCCCTCGACAATCATGAAGGATGCAGGCACGAATTGCATGCCAATCTCCCCCAAGAGCAACAGTCTTCGTCATGTTTGGGGCTACAACTTGACCAACCTGAGTAGCGCTGAACCATGGAGACAGCTATTGAATGTCGTTCCAGTCATGACTGTTCTTTTCGGGAATGGCTCTCAAACCAACATCACCGCGGAGACACATCTTTCCTGCATCAAGCCCACAGGCTATAGCGCAGAGGAACTGTCGAGCATGGGCCACAAATCACCAGGCAATACTGCCAACAGAGAGAATACCGCTGAACAGACATTGATCTCCCAAACTACTATGTTCGTTGGAGTTCTCGCTGTTGTATTTGCACTGCTCTAGAATTTTGACCGGGTCCTCATGATCGCTGTTAAAATAGTCCTGGGCCTCTCAAATCCATAATCCATAATGTTTTCATCAATGCTACAGCACATTTCTCGAGTCTTGGATCTCCGGCATATCAGAGCTGTCGATATTCACAAAAGTTCTTTCAAGTCCTTATCGATCTTGTTGTTGGAAGTGGTCTTGGTCAATATAATTCATTCTGTCTTGCGTTCTGTCAGCTGTGCCTCGAGATCGGGTTTTTTCGACGTGATTAACTCGAGCATGGCTTTCTAGAAGACAAGACTGTGCTGAGTAAATCCAAGAGGTTCCGAGGCTCAAGCTCGACATGCGGCAGATTTCCAAGAATTGCCTTCGATTGTGCATATTACCAAAACCGATAGTTGCTACATTGACTCCGGCAGCGCCGCTTTCACTTCTTATCTCGAAGATGCTGGTTGAACAGAATCCGACGAACCCAGATGTAGTACCAGGTACGGAAGTTCTAGTTGAGACCAACAATGCGTTGACACGGTTAGACGGTTGAAACTTGGGTCCTGGAACAGTAGTAATGCATACTCTTGCATGTTTCCCTTTGTTACCACAGCTGCCTGAATCCGTCGTGTTTCAACAACACTTCGTCGACCAAGGAAAACAGTAGAATAGGCTCTCGCATGATACTGCCGTTGTATCAATAGCGAGGTGCAATGCATAAACTGCTTGCCCACACGAACGTCAAATAGTGCTGCTCCTAACGCAGATTGACAGTGGCAAGCGATGTTTCGTCGCACCAGCGAACAGTCTGCACGATGAGTCTATGATCGTTAATGACCACCATAAGATACATGTCTGACCAATGCCTGAGCATCGCTTCATATGCTCCACAGGACGACGCTGAGGAACATGATCGAATTCAGCTATTCTTTGCTTTCCTCAGTTTAGATCGCTGTGGTAAGTTGATCTGCAGCTGTGTTCCGTGCGTAAGAGTTTTGATGCGCCTCCGCGTTGAATGCACCACGTCGATAAGGTTGCATGCGAGTAGGTGTCGCTCCACCTTGACCGCTTGTGGAGAAATGAAACTGACTCGATCAAGTAGCAAGTTCCGTGAAGCTGTTATGCAAAAACACAGTTGTGAATTTTAGCGGTGGTTAAGTGGAGATTCACAACAGAATGCGACCACTTCCAATTGACCGCTCGGTGTACGGATAGAGACGTCACTGCGAGATCTAGTTGTAGCGTGCTTGAGTAATACCGACCTTCAGAGATCAATGGTATGTCCAAGATCTCAGCTGCGTGAGGAATTGACCAAGCTTAGGTGCATGGATAAAAGCTCGTGACTCGTTCCTGGCATCGTACAGAAACATCTCTCAACTTGGTGAATATGCCGCAAAGCCTCAACCTTATCTATTGACTAGATATCTCCGCCTTCGGATCACGACATAGCGAGGTGATGGTCTGATAGTACGATGAAACCCAGTCTTCCAAAAGAAAAAAAGGCTGTCCCCCTACTCACTAAAAGTATATCGAACAAGCCAATGGTTGCTCAGAAATTGGTGCTGTGACTTGAGCAAGGCTTTCAAGAGAGCCACGCCAAAGCTACGCGGATACTTTCTCCGAAGGTGTTCTGTAGGAAAGCAGGATTTGGTCTGCGTAGCTCACACGCTTGAAGCTTGACTCAGAACAACTCTCGTAGAAGGTCTTGAGACCAACTCAAAGCATGATTCGGAAGAATTAGCAGAAACCGTCAAGGGTGCCAACCCCTGACGAGCATGCAGAATGAAAAGATTGCAACTTGTCGGCGGAGCGCATGCCGTCTTCTAGGGCGAAGAGGAACTATTGGTTAAACTCCTCAAGACGTTCTGTGTCAGTTTTGAGAACGGTTTGTAGTGAGTGTAGAGTGGATCACTCGGATGGCCAAGGACCGACCGGCAAAGCGCAAAGACGCAGTCAAGAATGCCACGGTACCCCGACTATGCGCCAATTCGCGTTATTATTGATAGAATTCGAGTTGACGAGTCCGCCTTCAGGTTGGTCTTGGCGAGTACGACTGACACAGTAGACGAAAACCGCTTGTGCAGGTTACACGTGTATCATGTCACAGCCAACTTCTCAAACACACAAGGCTGTGACAGGAATTTTGAGCCGCACGACGTCATGACTTATACATCCACACCCACATTTCGAAATCGCAATTTCCACAGGAAATAATTCGGCGGCCTCGAGGGCAAAGGTATTGCGAATTTGCGAGTAAGAGTGCTTACATCGGTATACATGAACCAATAATATATCATTGCTCACACGATTGTGGCTGTCGTTGTCAACTCATGGTGCCCCTGTGGCTTGAGCGTTTGAGCCCCGCACTTCATGTGCGAAACAGACCCGATTCATGTTTTCTTCTATGTGATCGCTCTTCTTGGGCTTCTTGGGATCAGGATTTTGCTGACATCGCGCGATCTGGAGACATGGCCGAACCCAACTTTGACACCTTTGAGCCAAGTATGAGACCCTACTTGCAATTGTCCTCGTCGCCGATTGGCTCGATCAGTGGCTCAGTCTTGAGGGCTCTTGAGTTTCAGGCCCTTTCCTGGTCAAATGCTCCACATCTCGTCAGAGTTTACAAAGAATAGGCTGCACGTTGATTCCAAGGGCTTTCCCGATCAGCAGGAACATCCTATTTTCTCTGCTCGAACGTTTGCGCGTCTTGCGACATCAGCCAGTCAGCTACGCCCCTGCATTCCACGATGATTGGTGTACCACTCGATCCTTGTCGTGACTCCACCGGGGATGAGAAAAAAGACTTGTTTCCGCCCTATGCTGGTCAACTAGTTGGTTAAGGTAAACATTGTTCATTTGTACATATATCTCCTTCATCGTGCCCTGTCTTCGCAAACAGACAGAGCCCCATTCTTTCAGCCCTCTCACGTTTTACCCCATATCGCATCTATTGACAGACTATTATCTCTCGACGTTTAACGGCCTACGGTATTTTGTGTCAGAGCAACGCCTCTCACCTGATTGTTGCATTCCTTTGTCGATATATCAAAACACACCATCACCCAGTTTGACCAAGCTGGTGCTTTTATTCTTCAGAGTATACCTTGAAGTTCTACAGAGGTCTTGCCCAGAACATCACAACAATGACTACTACAACCCCCGAAAAGGTTCGTTCTCACCATCTTGTCAAGCAAACAATGACTAACAGATTTATAGTCACAGCTCATTCAAGCATACATGGTTCTGCATTCTCAACAGACAAATGTCCGCCGAAGACTATCACTAGACTCGAACATTTCTGGCTCACCAAGCCCATCGAGCAGTCCTGGGTCTTTGTCTGCGAGTCCAGTGCACTTTTCGTCCGTCTTTTCTGGATCGCCTGTCTCATCCACCGCGTCTCCAAAGATCTCCTCGCGACGCAGCTCTCGCTCGTCGTCAGTCAGTACTCGCCGAAGCTCACTGTCGCCTGCGACTTCCCCAACTCGATCAAACATCCACACCATTCCGGAGGAACCCCTCGCACCAACACCGCCGACAAGCGACGAAATCAAGCTGGAAGACCTCTCTTCAAAGATCAAAACCACCTTGACTGATCTTTTGAACTGTGATTCGGTGAAACGTGACGCACGCATGCGTTCCTGGGTTGCCACAAGATTGATGGACGTCGAACACGACCTCAAGGAGCAGAAGAGACGACGACACAGCTCTGATGTCATGCATGCTGATCTCATCGCTGCTCATCTCCAAAGGTACTAAGGCACCCCCTCTTCACGATTCTTCATTATTGTGTTTTCCTTTGTTTGCATATCATCTTCAGGCGTGCCCTGACTTGACGAGAATATGAGCTCATGACCAAAGTCTACATTTTTGTTTTTTGTTTTGCATAATTGGCGCAGGACTTCGGTGGTTATACAGTATACCCATTTGTTATCTAGTTGTCAATATTATCGAAAGTGTATGTAATCACATGCATAAACACCATCACATGCTTGCATTACGTACAATTGTCGCTCCTTTCGTATGTGTATCTCATCCTTAGAGCGGATGATAGTTCCCCCGCATCGATCGAGCTCAAAGCGAGCACGAGTCTGCACGCTGGCACGGCAACATCTCTGCAGCATGCAGCTTGCAACATGCAGCGAGAACCATGTGTCAGGTAGCGTGCGGATGTTCCTCCAAGACCTCCGCTTTGAGAAATAGCAGAGAGAGAAAGGGTGCGGCTCTGCTGTCTAAGCGTCAATAATAACCCGCTGAATGACCCGCTAGAGTCCTTCATTGAGCATGTCGTTCGCCACGAATTTAATGTTCCGATCTGATCAAGATGTTCTACCATTGTTCTAATGGTGACATCGAAGACGCGAAGATAACCGTGACAAGACATCACTATTGTTCATCAATCAACAAATGATCGATCGGAATCTGGCGAAAGATCGGAGATGTAAATCTGGATTTCTAGTCATGCATCGGTGGTGCAATTCGATAGGGACAACACCAACTTCATATTGTCAGGTAGCCAAGTCCTTACATTTGAGAAGAAATACCTCGTGTTTCGCCTATCCAAAACATAGTCAATGTACACTTGGACACGACAAGTGCACACCATCAGCGAACGCTTTGATCGAGTATTCACAGATGATTAGGCCTGATGACCATCCCACAAGTCAAACAATCTTGTTTGACCTTCACACAATTTAGGCAATCTTGTTCGTTGTCCAGCGTTTGCTTGCATATCTGCTTCCAGTGGGATCGAGCACATGATCGTTGGGATCAGCCATGAGACGAATCTGTAACTAACACTGACCGCATGTATATTATTCGAAACCAGTGGCACAATTATGTTACCAGTCTCGCAAGAAATGATCATCAAGGTCAGTCACAGATATTTACACCAATGTTGTCGAGCGCGGAAGCAAGATCTACCTAACACAGGTACCACGGTGTACCATCTTCTAACCGAGCTTCTTGTTATAGGTTTACATATTCGTCCGCGCAGCTGGCCTACGGAGGAACGATCGGTCCGAGGTTTTGTGAATGAATATCAGGTCCTCTTCCCTCATCAGTACAACACATCTTCGATGGTCTACAGATCGATCAGTCTGTTCTGTGCTCGATGCAACCTCTGCACGACGAGTTCTTCGACTTGGAACCGCCAGGATCGCTCACACTCGACGGGTTCGTTTGGGAGATTGCAGATTCATGACTGTTGTAGTGGTTTGTCATGTCACCCTCTCTCAGCTCGAAAGAGTTTATGGCTACTCAGTGAATCAGGACCTGTTTGGGACATACCTTCGACTTTTCATCTAGTCGCATTGCCACCAAGACTGGTATCGATATTATATTGACCATTAACAGGGATTTTCACACCTTTTGTTTGGTTACAAACATATAGACTTCGCTCTGGTCGAAAATGGTTGAGACCCTGCATTTGTTCCGCATTCAATTTACTAAACGACAACCTCGTTGAAAAGGGACATGAATTTCTCTCAAGACGAGTCGGGT
Organism: Dothideomycetes sp. NU30; assembly: GCA_026013035.2. Classification (NCBI taxonomy): domain Eukaryota; kingdom Fungi; phylum Ascomycota; class Dothideomycetes; species Dothideomycetes sp. NU30. Next base: position 63,279 of record BSBH01000043.1, read on the forward strand.
GGGTCGAAGGCACAGCAATCTGTCTAGAAGAAATAACGCAGTGCATGCTTCCTGTATACCTGCATCCCTCAATGTGGCTAGTCCATCGATGTGCAGCTTGTCATGGGAAGCCGAATTCTCATATCCACGAATAAGATTGACAAGGACGTCTGTAAAGCAGCTTGGAAAGACAAAAATCGTTCTCCGGCACAAAACTTACGATCTTACTGGCGTCTGTACCCGATAAGTATGGGATGAGACGTACTCCGGAGCCATAAAATCAAATGTTCATTGTCACTTGACGACTGACTCGGAACACTGTCAGGATGGAGTTGGCTGGTCAACATGTGCCTGAACTCAGGTTGCAATTTGTAACTTGCACATAATCCGTGCTGGCTTCGAATGCAGAGGCAGAAGCGTGACAGAGCTGCAGGCCTTCATGGAGTTATCAGGTCAATGTCCTTTGGTTTACAATTGACTCTTCGAGACCTTCTTTGCTTGTTATTCTTCTTATCAGGACATCTAACTAATAAATTGCGAGCCTCAGTGCTATAGCTGTGATCAATCTAGACAGTCTCTTCATGTGCCATGGAACGGATCTCCCTCTCCAGTATGCCGTGAACGAAAGTTGGTCAAGTCGTCGGACCTGCCCAGAACTCCTGTCGCTCGGTATGGTCGGTGGTGGTGCGCTGTCGTGTCAACATCATGCGCTTGAGCTGACTAAGAAGGATTTCCTAATCTTTTCTTCCATTTCTGTCTGTTCTGCCAATCCCAGCCCTGATCTACTTCTATATATTCACTTGATCGTTCCACTAGTCAACCATGGGTCCGGCCACTGATCAGTCTCGTACAGACGAAAGAGGTGGCTGATCAGGAAGTTACCATAATCATGCGAAGCAGCTGGCGGAAAAGGGAGGAGCGACCAGTAACGGAAGGAGTGCCTGACAAGAACGGAAGTAGCGGTTATTATTAGAGAAGCAGCTGCCAACGAGAACGGGGAAGGGCCTCTGATGAGCAAGAAAGGCGATATTTTATGTGAGTGAAGCTACACCTCGATCAATATATCTCATAGTAATTCGATACGAAGCTTATCATGTGACTACTCATCTATGTTGATACCTTCTCCGAAAACATACTAATGTCACTTAGGTCAACAAACGCCTCGAAAATTGGACCACATGATGTACAAGCACATGTAAGGAGAGCAGACTCTTCCCCAAGACAGGGGAGATATAGGACGGAAACATGGCTCCACGAACAAAGATGGTGTTGTTTTTGACAAGTAACTGATCAAGACACCCATCCGAGGAGGCTTGTGGCCGGTATTCAAGATCCACCTTGACCGTGGGATATTGGTATGGACGTTGAACAGCCTGGTAGAGCAAGACATCGTGGTGGATATGGATGCTGATGCGATATGATCAAAGGAATGATGATGTGGCCCTAGGATAGCATGTTCAATCGATGCTAAAATACAGTGCCTTGATCTTTGCTAGGTTCTGAGTGATATTAGTCGAACATGACCATTTTATGACTGTCCATACTAATGAGCGTATCAAGAACTTCAACATATACACACTCGACATCCATGGATCGTTAATGAAGATCTAGCCGAGGCAGTCCGTTCAATTTCAAGATGACGGTCGCTGTTATCCCTTTGCATCGCGAATCGACAGTAGCGATAAGGAGGTGATACAATCTCGGAAAATAGTGTGAGTTCGATCCTTGTTACTCTGTGGTGTGAACAGTCCGAGACTTTCCAAGATCTAAGTATGAATGATCCTTTCTTGTTAAATTCATGGTATAGGGGTTCCATAGGGACGGAACAACAACAGTTGAGGTCGAATGGGAACCAGAGAAGGGAGCCGAGATGAGAAATGCACTAGAGTCGAATCGTATATCCAACCTAAAGTGTTTTCATGAAATTACTTGCAAGGCGATTACGCGATATCTTTGGTTCGCATGATCTGTTGATATGGAGATTACAACGGCAGCAACAACAATATTGATAACAACCACAGCGCATGGCCAAGAAAAAGGACTCGTGGTCCGTCAAGACTTTTACCGAACCGCTCAGGGCCGCCACGAACGGCTGCTTGCAGCATGCGGAGAATTACAGAAGGTTATTCCGTCTCACATGATCAAGATTCTCTCGCTACGCACATTTCGAGAACGATGATGCCAGGAATTGAGACAGTGATTCTGTAAATAGATATAATTCATTGTTGAGCGTGAGTGGCTTGTTGAAGATGCCTTTGAAGAATCGAGAGTTTGAGTCGCGTGTCCGGTGGCAAAAAAGGTCTGAAACTGAAGCCATAACGTCTATTGAACGTTCAAGGACATGGACATGCGTCTTGGAACGCAGCACATGACGTCTCGCTTGTCATGCATGAGCGTAAGCGTGAATTGATGGGATGGTGGCTGAGAAGAGCAGAAGAGCAACAGGAGCCATCGCAATTTCTGGAGAGATGGTGGGGGAGCGACCTGACAAGCCCGATGACAAGCCTAATCCTTCCGTCGCAGTCATCACATCTCACATCACATCTATCATACGAGCAGAGTCGCGTGCATTGGTCGAAGTCCCAAGAAACATTCAGCCATCAGTGTCGTGACTCAGCCTATGGGAAGGTTTGTCTCAGCCAGTACTCAACAACTTTTCAACACGAGGGTTGCTAGACTTCTTACGCAGCTCAAAAGTAAGCGCTATTTGACAGGCAGCACAGTATCGATAGGTCGATTGGATAGCAACGAGAGATGCCATCTTCGATAATTTGAAGCAGTGAGAAGCTTCCATGCTGCCTGCAAGACCGTTCTAACCAATTGATCAATTTACCAACCAAGCATCGCATGGTGCGGTGTGCTTATGCAGGAACCAGGCTTTAATTAGATCGTACCTGGCCGTACCTGGGCAAACAAGGTTAATGGCGTTTAACGGTCCTGGGCCAAACTTCGCAACTGTTCCAGTCAGATGCGCTCTTCTCAGCAAAAGAAATTATTACTCTCAAGATGCAACTCCATGCGGAGCGCGACTTCTCGACTGATCTGGATACAGGTCGATTTTTAGAAGCCAATATTACGCTAGACTCACGCGCGCAGAGAGAAAGCACAGTCCTTCAGCTGGGCATGATACGAGCGACATCGCGGGCCGCGTTGGGGAAATGGGAGATTGGACAGCACTCTGGTCTATGCGACTTCAGGCGTGACTTTTCGCCCGGCGTGCAGATCCGAACAATGGAGCTTGCTTGTCAATGATCTGGAGACCACTGCATTGGATTTCTGGTTGCTATGCGCTCCTACGAAGAGAACTATGACTGTTGCAACCTTGAAGCCACCAGAAGCAGAACTGTTGAGATTCTTCCTACTCCCGTCGAACGGTTTATCGCGGCAGTTGGGCCCAAGGAAATATTGCCACCTAACGGTCACCAACAGAGAATATGCAGCCGAATATCACGAACTTTGCCTGTGTCGGTTTGTCAAACCACATCCATTTACAGGTGCTTGGATCTGGGCGAAGAAGCGCTAGTGAAGTCTAGCTAAATGAACCTGCCAGGGGAGGAGGCGTTGTGGCTTCCGCTAAGGCCCTCCATGCTTCCAGGCATAAGACCATTCCACCATGGTATAAAGAGGTCTATGGTATCCTCGGGGTATTTCGTTTTTCTCTCCCTCATCTCAATCACATTCGCTATCAAAACAGTAATCGACTTCGGTCTTCACACTCGTTCCAAACAAGCCCTTAATTAATTCGTCGCCTTTTACGACTATATCAAAAAAGCTCATCCTTTTTTAAACCCCGCCAATTCAAATATATCAAAATGCAATTCACTGCTGCTGTCGCCTCTTTGGCTCTCGCCGCCGGCGTTTCCGCCTACTCTAACAGCACTGGCACCGCTGCTGGCCCTGCCTACGTCACCGAGGTCGTCACTGCCTACACCACCGTAAGTTCAAATCTAATATAGATACCAATACAGAGTCACGGCTAACACCCACTGTCAGTACTGCCCTGCTGCCACCATGATCACCCACGGCTCCAAGACCTACACCGTCACCGAGGCCACCACCCTCACCATCACTGACTGCCCTTGCACCATCACCAAGCCCGTCGCCCCTGTTCCTACCCCTATGGTCCCCGTCGTTGCTCCCGTCTACCCCAACGGCACTGCCACCACCTCTGCTGGCAAGGTCCCCGGCGCCGCTTCTCCCTCTGGCTCTGCCGTTACTTCCAAGCCTGCTGCTTTCACTGGTGCCGCTTCCGCTAACACCGTTTCCGGTGCTGCCGTCGCTGCTTTCGGTCTTGCCGCTTTCTTCCTTTAAATGCATTCACAATGTGTTTGAGGTTTGTTTAAATGTGGTTGTGTCTCATGTCAATTTTGTTTCTCAATGATGGGTTCTCACAGAACTGGGGTTTCAGGAAGCATCTCTTGGACTTTCAGGAATCTCATCACTTCCTCCTTTCGTATCTGAATATGGTGTCGTTGTTAATGGATGTCCCGTCTACGGACGAGGACGGTTATACCACTTTTGATGTCTGTCCCTTTTTGGGCCTGGTTTTTTTCTTTTTGTTAAATTAATGATCTCTTGCAAGAAAACAAAAATGAAAGGGGCTCTGTCCCTTCTTATTTCACGATATCTCTTTACCATCTTCTTCTTCCTTCTTTCGTGACAACTTCAAAGCTCTTTCTTTACCCTTCCATACAGACAAAGTTCGTGACAACTTCAAAGCTCTTTCTTTACCCTTCCATACAGACAAAGTTTTCTTCCGATCATCTCTGTGCGACGTTGAAGTACGCTGGTAACGGATGTCTCACTGACCCAACCTGGTAGGCACTTCCAAGCAGTCCAGAGTAAAGAACAGATACGACAGAAAGTTGTTCCCATCTTGAGTTTGTGAGCATCATGCGTGCATGGTGTCTTCCCGTCTGCAAAACAAGTAATCAGCGCCATTTTGGCGTAGCTCGCATAGTTTCGTTCGCATTGTCTTGATCCCGACTCCCTTTCACTTCCTCAACATTTTGCATCCAAGAATATCTTCACCAGAGTAGAAAGAACGGGCTCAAGACACAAAACGACGAATCAGATCAAATTGACGACTAGATTACTATCTAAGCCCAGTCATCCGCAACAAGTCATGCCGATGAAAGAAAGCACGATTTCTCTTGCCAAGCACATACATCGGTATACTCAACGCACAAATCACTACCTCAATACTCCCAAAGACAATAAAGAGTCGTGCGATACCACCCGCAAACACCCAGGTGTAAGCAAAATACGCCAGGATGAACGAAAAGATGTTCTTGAAGATGATGAGGCAAGTGAAGGATTCAATGGCGATATCTCGGTGCGCGTCCAGAAGATACTGTGCGGATGCTGTGGCTCCCATGACCATGCTTGCGACGATGAAAGCGAGGAAGACTTCGGGCACTAGCCAGCCATAACGAGCGACATGCGCTGATGTGATTCCAAACCCGTAGAGACCTGCTGTGGCAAAGATGAGTGTCGGAATGACGAGAAGAATTCTGAATTCGGGTTCATATATGCCGCGGTTGCGTTTGATCATAAAGCGGGTGGTGAGTTCTGTAAAGGCACCCGCAATGAGAAGACCAAGGATGGCTCCGATGAAGGCGGCAGTGTACATCTTACCGGCTTTCTCTTCATCGTAGAACAGGGGAGGGCCGAGGAAGATCAAGGATAGAATCACTCCGACCATGACGGTCCAACCGATTATGACGCCTTGAAGAAGACATGCCCATATGACGGCAGGATGCAGGAACAGAGGGAATGGTCTAAGAAAAAGCTTCCAGAATGATTCGTGCGTTTTGCGGCCGTTGAACGGGGATAAGCGAAGAGGTCGCCATGCATTCCCTTTGACTGTGGTCATGGTCTGAGTATGAAGGTTCTTTTCATCAATTGAATTTGCTGCCGATGGTCCAGAGGACTCAGAGTTCCCGGTTAACAAGTCAGTGTTGAGGCGGTCGGGTCGATGATATGCGACTTCGGGAACCACGAATAAAAGTAGGAGGAAACCGGCACCCATGAAGATGGCGATAAAATAGAAAGACCACCACCAACCGATGCGGTTTGCTATCATTCCAACTGCACGAAAGTCAGCTTGGAAGCAAAGCAGATTTCAGCTTGAAACCAACCGAACACGGGAGTCAGGAAAGCACCTCCGAAGAGCGACACATTAGCAAAGGCCATGCGCAACCCACGTTCGTGAACGTAGTAAAGGTCGCCGACGCAAGCATTGATGAGAGACTCAAAAGGTGCCAGTGCAACACCTTGAATTACACGAGCCCAGAGCATGCTTGTGTAGTTGTACCCCATATGCGTGGAACCACCCCAAGCAGATGAAGCTACCATCAACAAAGCTCCGATCAAAAAGACATGTCTCTTTCCCCAGACTCTAGCAAGAGGCACAAACAGAAGACTGCCTACACCAACGCCAGCGAGGTGGTAGGCAGTAAGGACGGCGGCATCTTGGAAAGTGCGCTTGAACTTGAGGGCAAGTTCGACCGAATCGGCGGCTAGAAGTGGCGAGGCGGTGGTCGCAATGACAGAGACGAAGCAAAGGACGACGAGGATGATATCGCGTTGCCAAAGAGGCCAGTTCTGACGACCAATATCAACACTGGGTTCTGTTCCATCAACTTTCGAGATGGCGGCGTGCTATGTTACCAAAGGATCTGCAGGGTCATCGGTTGGTTGAGGCACCAAGATAGTCGTCTTGGTTCTACCCTCTCCAATCTCGTTGTCGTGAGTTACTTTGACTGTGCCAGGGACATGCTCATCTGCGGATTCGAGAATGCCGAGTGCCATCGTCAACAATAATCATGAAATCTGGCAAGCCTCGACGGCGGTGTTGCTCTGAACAACAGAGTCTCACTGGTGTTATTCTGTGTCGGTTGGAAAACTAACGAGTCGTGAATCTACAGATGATAGCAAGAGCTGAAGAAAAGAGCCAGAAACGGTTACATGTGATAGGATACTTTCTAGCTCATTTCCTGGCCCTGGCCGATTCTGGTCAAGCCACAAAGTATCCGTTATGCATGGCTCAGCTGAACATGGTCTTGGGCAGCTCCGAGACTCGTGGAAGGTATCTTTACGCGAAACAATCCGTCCATTCGAGTGGGGACAACATTCATGCTCAAGAGCACCATCTGCCTCTAATCACCAGAGGACCGTTGAAGAGTCTGTGAGAGGCGTAGAGAGAGTTGCAGAACATGGCGCGCAAAAGCTCTCTACGAGCGTGAAGAGAAGAAGGCATTACCCCACAGGTCCAACGGTTAAAATTGCTTCCCCAAAGAACTGCCAATGCATGATCAGCTTGCCGCGCTCGTGGTCCCAGCCAATGACAGACCTTCGAGTAGCCTTGATATGTGGTGTTATTTGTGACTTTCTCGCCGAGTCGAAAAGGGTGTGGTCAGAAACGCCTTGTCTGGGAAATCTAGCTGAGGATCTGACCCCTCATCCTTGATACTTTGACACCTTTGTGCATAACGGGTATGGTTCATAGAGCATACTAGATGGTGGAGGTACCTGCACCTTGCAGTACTTTAAATCGAACGCAAAGTTATGGCGCTCTGAATCAATAGTTCGAGAACGTTTGTGGTCTGATGGCTATAAAGAGCACGAGCTCTCCCGCTCGAGCATGAATGTTCAGACAAATAATAATATCCAGCTGTCACTTCTTGTCTCTCTTCTCGATATAACACGTTCTTTTTCCCATTGTTGAGAGGTACTGATATTCGAGCTCAACAATGCGTGCCACTAATTTCTCTCTCATCGCTCTCGCTGCTGCGCTCGCTTCCGCACAAAGCATCCCAAGCTGTACGTGCTTCATAAAACGCATGAACATCATGGATCAAGACTAACCCAATCAAGGTGCCACTTCATGTATCTCACAAGCATTGCCTGCCAACTGCAACCTAAATCCTCAGTGTGAGTAATCAAAAGGTCATGATTTTGAAGAAATGTCGCTCATTGAATGACAAGGCATCTGCTCGGATGCTAGCTTCATCAGCACCATCTCCTGCTGTGTCTCAACTGCCTGTGATGCCTCAGGTCAGGCAGCCGCCTTGCAGTACGCCCAGTCTATCTGCGCTCCTGTCGGCGTGACCAACCTTGTAAGGCTCAGACTCCCGGCCTGACTCTGGTTCTCTCTGACCTTCATCGTAGCCTACTGCCGCAGTGTGCTCAGGTGGTGCTACTTCAAGCACCGGTGCCGCTTCTGCTACTGGCAGCTCCGCAGCAGCCAGCCTTTCATCGGCATCTGCTACTCTCTCATCCATCTTGTCCTCTGCCAGCGGCGCCTCCACCGCCGCTTCCGGATCTGCCTCAAAGTCCGCTTCGGGCTCTGCAAGCACCACTACTGGAGCCGCCTCGTCTGGTTCAGGCAGCGCTTCCAGCTCCATTGCAGTCCAAACTGGCAGCGGTGCCGACAAAGTTGGTGTGTATGGCAAAGGTCTTGCTGGCGTTGCTCTTGGTGCCCTCGCCTTCTTGTAGGTTGCCTGAGGCTGTTGTTGTGCGTTTCTGAACTTGAAGTTTCCTTCTTGACTATATTTGTTTTACCGATCATATTTCATGTCAATCTCCGAAGAAGACATCACCAAAAACTCTTTCACATCTGGTCTTTATTGTGGCATACCCATCATCATCTGTTGATCAATATCGGCAAAGATATTGTTCCACTCTTGAGTATTTGCATCTGGCACCATTTCAATGAAGTTTTGCCACAAGCTTTCTAGCTCGAGATTGGTGTCAGCCGTGATTCCTTGATGTGCCTGATTTATATATATGGGCTCTGAAGATGTCGAATAGGCAGGAGTGACTACTTGAGCGGCTTGTGCGGAATATCGAGACATCTTCGAGGTGCTAGCAACAACGTCTTGTGCACCATCAACCTGGATCTGAATCTTATGCTTTTGCAACAGCTTAAGCAGTGATTCTAGATAGCGATCAGATGTGGGTAACTCCTTTCTGGCATCTTGGAGCATGATGCACGCCTCTTGTAACTCTGCACGTCGACCCTGGTCTTCTTGCGCAGTCGAAGACTTATGAAAGCAAAGATCAAGCGCCAGCGTCAGTGCAGCGGTGAAAACATGATAAACGACAAAGTTTAGTCTTGCCACTGGAATCACACTTCCAGGCTTCTCCTCATCCAACAGGCGTCGGATTTCGATGCTCTTGCGGGCAGACTCGAGGCAAGCCCGACGGGAGTAGCTATATCGAGGATCCAGCGAACCGCGGATCAGGAACGGTCGATGTATCCTGCTACGGTGAGAGTGAAGACCCTGTTGTAGGATGTATCTTTGTGTTGCCAGTTGTGGATACTTTTCTAAAAATGGCTCCGTTCGTTTGCGACTTTCTTTGTCGAGACGAAAGTAGAACGGCATGTAACTTTCGCTAAATGCATTGAGACTCTTCTCGAGAGCAATGACTTCATCGTAGTTTACCTTGTTTACTCCAAGAGCCAGAGGATAGATCATATCGCCAAATGGACGACAGATTGCAGCACCGTGGGCTCTCACAATGAAATAAGACATTTCTGACGGGTTGGAAAGGTGCTTGTTAGAGACCTCTGCACCAGGAACCAGAAGATCGTCGTCCACGTTTGCCATAGAGTCGACTTGGCAATGTTGTGGTTGAATATTGTATGTGCCCTCATGCGAGCCAGGCATACTGCTCAAGAGCCTACAGATATGTCAGTTATATCTCAGGAAGTGTACGTGATCATCGTACCAGTCGGTCGTCGCAATGTACCACCAAACTCTCCTCTTAACCTCTGCAACCACGACATCGCCTCGTTCCTTGCTGCGATTTGGATGATCGAGGACATGAAGACCCATGTCCCGCGCATGCGCTATTGAAGCGTTGTGAAGTAGATAGTATTTTTTCGAGGTCCCTTCATAATTTTGAACGACGGAAGAGATAATGATGGTGGCTTGGATCTGTTCCAGGAACGTAAGTGAGCTGCTCCGTCCTAATTCGTTGAGAATGTCCAGCGTTCTCTGTGTCCAGTATCGCACTACTCGAGTAGAGTCTTTTGATAGGACGTTCACTTTTGCACAATTCAGGAAGCGGGCACCACTTGAGAACATGGACAAAAGCAACGCTGCTTCTGCAAGCTTTGGCTGTTCGTTTCGCCCCAGTACAAGGTAGACAGAATCCAACAACGATAAGACGCTAGGCTTGTGGTAAATGTGATACCAAGATCCAAGGGACTCGAAATACGATTTTAGTAGTATGCTTGCTTCACGTCGCTCAGGGAAGCAGATCCGGTGAATAACTTTGCCGTTCTTGAGTACCGGCCCATTACATGTAGGAAAATCGGATTCGAGGTCAGAAATCCATGTTGAGATAGGGCTAATAATGAACTGAAAGTTGTTGACCTCATCAAAGATGGCGTTCCTAGCGTCCACGAATTCATTCCCACCAAGTTCATGGAAGACGGTGTTCTGCGCCTCATCTTCATGAGACTCGGCAGAAGGTGTCAGATAAGCCTTGTCGGGCTGAGCTTGCGCCGTGAGACCACTGAGTCCACTATTTTTGACAAGAACAACATCTTCGAGTTTCTGCAAGCGTCTCAAGACTTGTGCCAAGACCGTTGAATCGGATGTGACAGCAAGTGGGCTGCTCCTCGCTCTTCAAGCAAAGTCAGTCGAACAACTAGATATTCATACAAACGTGTGTTGGAAAACATACAGTTCTTGATCTGCGCTCCAATGCTGTGCATCGGGCGGCTCACAAGATATTTGACGAGAAACACAATTTGAACAAGGGAATGTGCGCGAGCATTTCAGCTTCTTCTTTCGGCAGCTTTGGCAAGACACTGGCTCCTGGCGCCGCCGTGTGATTTGTCGCTCCTCGCCCACGTCTAATGGACATGTACGGCGTTTCATTCTGCTTCGAAATCCATGTGTTTGTAAGAACCATCAGTCGAGGTGAGACTGGACAAGGCAGAAGACGGAAAGTCCGTACGGCTTTTCCGTGGAGCTTCCGAGAAGCGCAGCCCGAACGAAGCAAATAGCGTCAACTTCAAGGATAAGCGTACCTGAAGTTTTTGAGGCTTTGCTCTATCTGGACTGCCATCGTCGGAGACTCCGAGGAATCATGCATGTCTTTCAGGACAACGGGGCCGGAGCATAGTTGATGTATTGATGAATGTATCAAATCTCAAAATATATAAGATGGGTTCTGTAACACCAGAAAGTTTATTTCTGAACCAGCTCACTCCAGAGAATCAGTTCCTGACTATCAATTGATTGATCAAGCGCCTACCATGTCTCAACTCGAAAAGCAAGACCATTCCACCTCCATCTCTTCATCTCTGGACACACCTAGCAAAGATGATCCAGTCAGAGAACTCAACCTCCGTTCGGTCTGTGTCCTACTGGGGGCCTTTTCTGCGTTTTTCTGTAGTGTCGGATTCATGAATGCTTTCGGCATCTTCCAAGAACACTACAAAACTCATCAACTCTCCAACAAATCAGAGTCCGACATCTCCTGGATTGGATCTTTTACAATCTTCATGACGTTTATAATTGCCATACCTGTTGGTATACTCTACGACAGGAGCGGTCCTCAAGTACTTCTCGCTATCGGTAGTGCTGCCGCGCTTCTTGCTACCTTCATGATTTCTCTTTGCAAGGAGTATTACCAGTTTTTCCTAACGCAGGGAGTGTTGTTTGGCTTAGCTTCGGCATTCCTGATCACACCTTCCATATCCACGCTCACGAAGTACTTTCAGAAGAATCGTGCATTGGGTATCGGGATTGCCATTGCAGGTTCTTCTACCGGAGGTGTCATCTGGCCCATAGCTTTGGCTCAACTGCTCAACCATACAGACATTAGATTTGGCTGGACTTTGAGGATTGTTGGATTCATCATGCTCCCTCTGCTCGTCCCCTCTTGCTTCCTTATACGTCTGCCAGCCCGAGCTGATGGCAATGCTGGAGAGGCCAAACCCGGTACTGACCTGTCTATCATCAAGAAGCCAGCCTTCATCCTCTCGTGTGCAGGCATCGGTGTTGCATACTTAGGTCTTTTCACTCCGTTCTTCTTCTTGAGCTCTTACGCCTCGTCTTTGGGCATGTCAACGAGCTACAGTTTCTACCTCGTCTCCATTGTCAATGGCGCTTCTTTTGTTGGTCGTGTCCTTCCAGGCATCTTGGCTGATCGGTATGGTTGCTTCAACCTTATGATCTGTGCTACATTGTTCTCGGGACTTGTTGCATTCTGTTGGACAGCCGCAGACACTATGGCAGGTGTGACTGTATTCGGCATTGCGTATGGATTCGTCTCTGGTGTAAGTCTGCAGACTGATGGTCAAACCGTTGAAGTGCTGACTATTTCGAAGGCAATCATGAGCTTGCAAAGTGCATGTATCTCCTTCCTTGCCACACCGCAGACTATGGGTACAGCTGTAGGCCTGTGCATGGGATCTGTGGCTGTCATGTATGTAATTCTTTCCAGCTATCGAGGACTTGCTGCACGTACTGATATTACGGCTAGGGCCCTAGTGGGAACACCAATCGCAGGACAATTGGTTGGTCAATACGGATATCTCGAATTGAGCATGTTTTCTGGCGCTGCTCTTGTCGCAGGCTCCATGTTGATTGTTTGCGCTCGCTTGCGACTGAACAGACAAATTTTGGTTGTCGTCTAGATTTGGAGTATCTACTGTTTGTGGCTATGTCATTGTAACTTCTTCCAGGAAAAAAGCTGCGTCTAGCAGGAATCTCTCAAAAAAAAATTATACTAGCTATCGAAGTCGAATCAGAAAGTTTATGCGGCATAGAACTATAAGTGAAGAGGAAGCGTTGTGTGCTGCAATGACGTTTATTTGATGGGTCTTCTATGACGACGCACCTCTGTCAGTGACGCCGATTTGGCCACAGAAACGAGAGTTGCTCTCAAAATATCATGCTTTTTCGGTGCATACAATCCATACAGGTCTTACGGCAGATCTCCGTGATGCACATCAGCAATGAAACCTCATTGCCTACACCTAGCATTTCCATGTCCTTCTCTATAACCCCAAGAAGCCATAAGGAAGGCGAAGACGTTCCGACACTAAGCATCACAACGACTCTCTCATCCACCAGCTCGATAACAATATTTACATGGCCCACAGCTCTGAATCCAAGATTGGCGCTAAAGCGACGTAATTTTACCGCTTATGACCTTTCAGACTCTCCGCCTTCGCTGATAGGCTTGGAGAGTACGAAAGGTCCAAAGCGCCGTGGTTTCCAGCAACGTAAAGGTCATGCTGACGAACAGTGGTATCTCACGCTGTTCCCGAATACTCCGGTCACTATTTCATATCCTCTGAACATCCTCAAGCGGACGAGACATGACACTGATGGGCACAATATGCCCGTATTCCAACCAGGGCATGCATATCGCCTAGCGGTTTCGGAGGGTGAGACGCTCAGTACTTGGTGGTGGGGTACCACTGATAATGTGCTGGCTGATGAATCGGGGCCAGAGAAGAATGTCAGAGGGATCCAAGGCGCTGATCCCCTCTATATCCATGCTGAGGCTGTCGATTTTGCAATACATTGAGACTGGGTGATAATATTCCATATGTACACAAGATGTTTAATTTTTCTGAAAGACCTGGAAGAAACCACTCTTCGGGCGACCACCACCTGACAGAACGTTAATCGACACAAATTAAGACAAGGGAAGCAGGAAACGAAACTCACAGGTCACGGAAGGGTAACCACTACATGGGTGATCGCATCTCGACCCATCATTCTGCTTCGCGGCATTTGGAGGCAACTTGTCGCCACAATAGCATTCATCACCCGTGTTGGCTGAGACTGTAAATCCTCCTCCAAGGCATACGCTTTGACAATAGGTTTGGGATGCGTATTTGTATGAACCTCGGTTTATAAGTCCGGAGGAACTGTTGTAGCAGCCGGCTTCCTCGAATGTAGCCACTTCTCTCGAAGCAACCGCAAATGAGCTTTGAGACAAGAAGAACAGGCTGTAGAGAACAGTCTGTATTGTTGTCGACGGCATATATGGCGATTGAGCAGAGGATATTGATCTGAGTTGGTCGGATGTCTTTAGTGTCCCAACGATAGAGTATGCTTCTTGATTAACACAGGTCTAGCTTGTTTCCTAGCACATAGGTGTAAGTGGTGAGTGCGAGGACGTTGGAGGCCTCGTTAGAAGTGGCTTTATTTCCGCCGAGGCCCTCTAGCATCTTCGGATATGGTAGCTTAGTCATCACGATTACTATTAATTCTTCAAGATGAGCCTGAATTTTGTTCCAACAAAAAGCAGCAGTGATAATAGCTAGTACATCGACGCCATTATGTGCATGGTTTACTACCTCATGGGTTCATCAGAGACATTTGCGATGTTATGAGGAGATCATGTGGACACAAGGCGCTGATAACAAGGCTCTTCAGAACACCAGTCTCCCGACTATACACCAAGCAACTCTTGTACCTGCGTGTTATCATAGGAACGATCAGTGCTTATCCCTATTTCGAGTAGTAGATGAGAACGGTACTGTCGGAGGGATGTCAACTCGTCAACTTTGCCCTCCAGTACCTGTATGATATCGTCCGTTTGTCCGTAATACTCTAACAAAGAGCTTTCAACAGCTGCTCTTCCTTCTCCTGTTTGAAGACCCATCCAAGCCATCCAGTAGGACATTACAACGAACGCAGAGCCAAGCGGCGCATAGACTTTTGCGTCTTGAGCCAATCTGATCATCTCCTTTGCAAGATGGTCCAGTTCTGAACATAAGTCTGTGGAGGTGGTGAGATCAAGGGCATGGAGTATGCGACCCAAGTATATTGTTACGCCAAGTTTGATGGAGTGAGCGCGGAGAAGATGGGCATGAGCTCGAACAATCGGACTACTTCGTGCTGGTTTAGACTCCAAGAGTGCGGTAATACTGTCCAAATTTGACCGAGAGGTCGTCGTCGCAACTTGCATCGTACGATAGTTGCATCTTGCTTCCGAGAGGAGGTTTGAGTCGTGACAGGGAGCTTTTCTCCCGCGGTCAATATGACTTGGAACAGTGGCGAGACAAAGCATCATTGTGCTAACATTGCTGTCTGTACCAAAGTGTCTCAAAATGAGACTTTGCCATTCGGAAGGGCTGAAGCGGATATTGGGGTTAAAGACGCCCTCAAACAACTGACAAAGTGATATCAGAATCCATAGATGAGAAATCCTGAGCCATGATAGTTACCACGGAAGCACTCAAGGACATGAGAAGGCTGCGTTCAAAGTCGTCCCCTTCTGCTACGTCGCAGTAGCCTCTGGCTTTGAGTAGTGTCGCAGCACCTTCACCATGCCCCGTCCATCGATTTCCAGAGTTTCCCATGAAAGCCTGCAAGAATTGTTATGCACCTGGAGTGCCCGCAACACGACTTCAAGCTTACCTGACATACCAACAGCACCATCACTGCACATAATGTTTCGGATGAACGCGCTACTGTAGCATTGTCCAAACAGTCTTTCAGTTTCGAGAGCGCTTTCGAATACCTCACCAAAGCTTGTGGTGTCATCTTTCGCTGCGTACAATAATCCGTATGAACGACCACAAGAGTGCTGGTTGCTGCGTCCAATGCTTCGTTCCTGCCAAGTCGTTGCGGCAAATATTCAAGAAAAGGCCACGACCATGCGAGGTTGTATCTGATGTCAACCGATGAGTCGATCGTTCCGATCAACGAGGAGACAAGGACATCTACTTCACTCCTGGGAGAGGTTGAGATCCTTCGAGCGATATGGCTGCCACTCCTCTCAACATCTTTCAACCACTCGTTACCAGCGATAAATTTGTATCTTTTCTTGCCTTGTCCAACACATTCGATGTTGAGACGTGCACATCGTGCGCAGCGTGGCTCCCTCTGCTCACACTTCTTCTTTTGTACGCGGCAGGCATCACAGCCTCGACCTGATGGCACCCCGGGCATGACAGATTTTTTCTCTGAGGACTCACAGTAGCACTGTCTTTTCAAAGACTTCGTTGTTCCGAAGAAAGAATGTGGAACAACAAGTCGAGATGACATGTGTTGTGCTGACCTCAATCTTGGCAGCGCTCCATCTGACCACATTTGGATTAGCGTACCTTCCTTCTCTATCAATTTATATGCCTGCAATACCGGTTAAGCTGCACATAGGATCTCTGAGCCACGACGCATCTCACCTGGCTCAAAACATCAGGATGGAAATGACTGGATATACTGCAAGAGGGGCAGTGACCACAGCATGCTAACTGCTTCAGGCACTATGCGCCGCTTTACGTTGGAGGACAACATATAAATATGGCCGTGAAATCTGCTCAGAGAATCAACAATTCATATTCATAATCATTTACGTTCTCTCATTCTCTTGATCCCTTTTCGGGAACTCTCACCGCACATCATGGCCGCCAGTATATATCCATACGACGCCAGCAAGGCTGCACCGATCATCCTAGCTATCGTCATAGCGACATCTCTGCTTGTTCACGTATACCAAGGCTTGTAAGTCGAACTCTCTTTTTCTGATCCGCCTCTTTCAACTTACAACACCATAGCAAATATCGCATGTGGGGCATGGCTATCTTCATGATCTGGGGTGGTGTTGTCTTCACCAGCGGCTGGGTCACACGTTCTGTTTCAGTCTATCATCCTTCGAACCGCAATCTCTATATCGCGCAGACAGTCCTTGTCTATGCTGGTCCGCCTGTATACTCGGCTGCAGAGTATAATGTTCTCAGTCGGCTTTTGTTATATGTTCCGATGCACACACCTTTGCATCCAGGGCGAGTCTTGACCGTCTTCATCTACCTAGGCGCGGCAGTCGAAGGATTAACAGGTGCTGGAGCAAGCCTACTCGCAACGGCTCAAGATGCCGGTCAGCATCATACTGGGGCTATCCTGATCAGTATATCACTGGTCCTACAAGGAGTGATCGAATGCATCTTCATGTCCATGGTAGCACTGGTGCATACGCGCTGTGTACGCAGTGGCATACTATCGACAAACATACGTCGCCTGTGTATCATGTTGTACGGAACATCAGGCCTGGTTCTGATTCGCTGCGTGTTTCGAGCAGTCGAAGCATTCACCACTTTGACAATCTCGGAAGAATGCAACAGTACCTGTCGCGCCATTTTTGAACAGGAGTGGTATCTCTACGTCCTCGAGGCGCTTCCGATGGCAATTTACACTTTATGGATCAACTGGATTTATCCAGGTGCACTCCTGCCCAGGACAAAGAATGTGTATCTTGATCCGAATGGCTCAACAGAGCGCCTAGGGCCTGGCTGGATTGACAAACGATCAAGATGGAGGACATTTGTCGATCCTTTTGACCTAGCTGGCACGTTCAGAGGTACTGCAGGGCACAAGAAGTTCTGGCTGGAACCGGAGGCATGGGTAGAAGCTTTGGAGGTTGTTCAAAGGAAGAGCTGAGGCAGTCTTCAGAAGCTGGACAGCGCGAGCGATTAGTCTAGGCAACTTTTGAGGCTTTATAGGGTGATGTCAAATAACGTATGAGTTGCCTTCCGCTTCATATTTGCTTGCTTGTTGTGTGTCGCTATCGTCATCATGGGACGTTTGAAGATCTCAGAAGAAGGAAAAAAAGAAAGAAAAAACAGAATTATGGTGTGGCATTGAGTACGAACAATGTCCGAATGATACGACGAGGATTGCTGAAGGTATGTTACGAGGAGAGATGGCTTTGAAGAAAGGTACTGTAGATGCCAAGTAAAAAACTGGTAAATCCCCACCTCGGCTTTCTCCGGTTCACATATGAGAGTATCCCAACCACCCAACCTTCTCATTCCAAATGCCGACACTGTACATCTCTCGTCAGCTCCCTGCCTTTTGATCATGTCTTCGGACTCGCATGATCGTAATGGACTTTGAACACCGGACTACCGAGCAGCAGTAGCTTCTTGAAAGCGGTCCCTAGTTCCGTACAGGGGGTTATCGTGGAAGTCATGTTCAGCTTGAAAGAGAGCATTTCAGACAGCAATCATGCAGATTTATATGTATGCAGAGGCTTTGCAACAATCATCTTGTCACAGAGGTAAAGGCAGTCAACACTTTTGAGCCATGAACGTCGGCTGCGAGTCTGGCAAGATCCACTTCTGATATTGATGACCAAGGGGTCGCTATCTTGATCCGCAATCACGTGCTTGCCATGCTGTGTCTTGGTCCTTGACGCCGTGGTATCAACCCTGCTGTCTGCTCCAGAGTTACGACTGCCAATTTTTCGCGCTCACCATAAGTGGCTCAGGCGTTTTCACAAAGACTTTCTAACTTCTCGAACATCCGCAACTATCGAGGTTTCGCCTACAGAGACTCTGGCGAAGTATAGACCTTCCAAACAAAGGAACAGCTCACCGAGTCCAAGTTTTAATGATACATGCAACGATACCTACGTACGATTCAATCCATTGATGACGATGTTGGCCGGCTCTTGGGCTACATTGATACATACCCTAAGCTCAAACGGAACACGATGATTGTCTATACGAGTGACCAGGGCTTCTTCCTGAGTGAACACGGCTGGTTTGACGAACGAATTATGTACGAAGAGTCATTTCAGATGCCCTTTTTGGTATGCTACCCAGCAGAGATCAAACCCGGTTCCATTATCGGTGAGATCGTCCAGAATGTCGATCTTTCTCCTACCTTCCTTGATGTGGCCGGCATACAGATCCCCAATTACATGCAAGGCTACAGTCTTCGAAAGGTGCTTCAATGTCTTTGAGGAAGAAGGTTATCAGGACATTATTATTAGGAGGAGAGAGTCAAAAGTGAAACTTGAGGCCAGAATGCTCGCTAGTGGCGATCAGTAGATGCACGACAATAGGGATGACTGGCAATGCCAGACAGGCAACGTCTCAGTCGGCCTGCAATATGTCAAATTGTTACAGGTCAACGGCTAATATCGGTCAGAAAGAGTGCTTGATCATATCTGGACTTCGATGCGGTGTTCAGAGAAATCTCTCCTTTTTCTCTTCTCCGTCGACCTTTTCTGTCTATCAGAAGTACATTCATGCTTGTGTATCGCTTAATCTCAATGGTACCAATTACGAGATCCCAAAGCAAATTGGAATAGGTCAGATGCTTCCAGATCGAGCGGGGTAGTTAGGTGAGATGCGACAGTCTTATGTCAGACACATGAGGACTGCTTTATGTCAACTTCTGCCCTGTTAAATTTGATAGAATATTGAGTTTCATCTCTTAACCCTCACTGAGAGAGAATTCGAGCACAAGACACACAAAAGCTTTCAGAACATGGCTCATAACACGTTCGACGACTTCAACAAAGAGCAGGGCAAGGTCGTTAGTCCTTCTATGCTAGCACATGTCGTTCTCCGTACTGCAAATTTCCAAGCCATGGAGGATTTCTATCTCAAATTCTTGGGTGGTCGTATCTCTTACCGCAACGAACACATGTCATTCATAACCTACGACGAAGAACATCATCGGATCGCCGTCGTAGCGGTGCCAGGCACAGGTCCAAAGCAACCCAAAAGCAGTGGCCTCGAGCACATCGCCTTCACATTCCCAAACCTCCACAATTTACTGCTGGCGTACCGTCAACGTCAGAGACATGGTATCGAGCCGGTTTGGGCCGTCAATCACGGTCCGACCATAAGCATTTACTACAAGGATCCCGATCGAAATATGCTGGAAACTCAGGTGGATAATTTTGATACTGCTGAGGATGCAAATGCTTTCATGAGCAGCCCACAGTTTGCAGAGAACCCTATTGGAACAGACGTTAACGTGGAAGAGCTGATTGAGAGACTCAAGCAGGGAGAGGGTGAGGCTTCTTTGAAGAAGAGAGTGGAGAAGGGGCCACGAGGTCTGCCAGATGTGGATGCGATGTGATCTGGATCAATCGTTCACAGACTTCATATTATCGAGATTAGCGTTATCTGGCACATACGGCCACAGTCAGCTGAAAACTGGGCATCCCGTCCGCTCTGCCATACATAAGCAGTTGAACGGCAGATTAGTACTACGGTGGGTGACCACGTGGGAATCCCTGCTGCTGTATGTTTTTGATTTTTGTTGATTCTTTTTTGCATCTCTTAGTCCTTCACTATCTTCGCCCTTTCTGCCTGCGTTCTTATCATTTTGTTACCTCTGCTCAAGTGTCATTCGGAATCCCAAATGCTGGTATAGTTCATCGACAATAACAAGGCGTTCATCCGAGTCATGCCGCTGCCCGTGCACGATGTCTCATATATTGCTTCCGTCCTGACCTCTGTCAGCCTTGCAGTTCGATGGTTCGCTAAAGTAGCCAAGGTCAAAGAAATACCTCTGTCATGCCATCCAAGGCCCGTGCTACGGCGGCTTCACTTGATGGAATCATGGATCGCGTGAATGATGCTGGAAACCGTGTAGGATTCTCGGACGTGTCATTGCTGCCTGAGTTTCCTCGAAAGACTGTAGGTCAAGTTTTCCTAAGATGCCTTTATCGAATGAGAACAATCTTTCTTCCTTCCTTTTCAAATTGCGTCGATAGAAAAAGGTTCTAGACAATTTTCCCGTCGTCTTCTGGTTAAATTTCTGTGATCATATCAAGATGACGAGACTTTCGTTCGCGACGACGTTGTTTGGTTCTTCGTTGCTCTTGTTGAACAACTTCGCTCATGGTGTTGCTATTCCGTATGATGACTAAACTAGTCAACTCACATCCTTGACTTGATATCGCTGACCAACGATCTTTAGGCATGGCTCTGACCTCGCGACCACAATTGAACTAAAGACTGGCATTCAGCCTCAAACAACCATCCACGTTCCCTTCAGCAACTCAGAAAACGACAATGGCCTTGTTCGCAGAGAATTCGAATTCGACCTGGACGAATTCAAAGACTGGATCAAGGAAACGATCACAAGACTTCCCGATGCCCAGATAAATGCCGACTATATTGATGCCTCCAATCTGCACGAGTACGTCGAGTCCATTCGCGAGGAAGCAAAGCAGCAGCAGCAATCGCAAGATCAACCCAAACTCCAACGTCGATTCTACGAACGAGGTTACTACGAAGCATTGTTCAAAGAAACCCTCGAACATGATCCAGACATCCAACTCACCCCCGAGACCAAAAAGAACAAAGCTTTCGACAATTGGTTCGAGAATCTCCGTCAACAGGTCAAGGAAGAATTGGCTTCCAACAAAGTCGATCTGCGTGAAGAAGACCAAAAAGAACAAGATTCCTCTTCCCCTTCCTCTTCTCCTTCCTTGTCCAAGGAAGAGCAAGATCATTGCGGAATAATCAAAACTTCCGACCCCTCAAATCTAATCCGCCGAAACTCCAAAACCCCAAACGACGAGATAGAAGAAATGGTCAGACAAGCCCTCCTCCAAGATCCCGACCTCCAACTCGATCTCTCCAGCGTCCCCGCGGATTTCGCAGACTTTGTCGAGGGTATCAGGCAAGAGATTCAGCAAGACAAGAAATTGGAGTTGAGGGACGAGAAGAAATGACGGAGATGCGGAGAAAGAAAACGACGACGAAGACGAAGGTGTACTTGCCGCATGATACTGTGACTCTTGTTCCGTTTTTGACAAACAAAACGGGGGGGGGAATATTTGGTTTACTTTTGGTGAGAAGACCAAGGTGGAGGATTTTTGATTTCGAGTCAACACGGTTTTTTTGTCGTGGGTGTCCGGGAGGAAGGGCGAGGATGAGGATTGGACGGCGAGGTTGATGAAGAAGATAACGTGTTGATATGTTTGTCTTCTCCTCGTGAAAGAGAAACGTGGATGATGATCGATAGCCTGAACAAACATATATTGTACTCAAAACTAATTTCCATAGTATCAACACTATAAATAAAAAACACATACATCTCTTTCAACATGATGACAGCCTCTTTCAGGCAAACACCTAGATTTCGTTCTACAACTTACTCCCATTCTTCCTGGTATAATACTCTTTAACAACCTTCTTCGCCCGTTCCACGACTTCCTTGTCCTCAATCGTAGCCGGCACCTCCACCTCAGCATCAAACTTCCCTTCACTGGCATCCTCGACCAGCTGTCTCAACACCCTCCTCAAAGTCTTGCCACTCCTGGTTCTCGGGATCACGCCCGCGGCGGCAATGACGCCGCCGAGTGTGGCTATGGGTCCTACGGCTGCCCGCACCCGTTGGTTGATTTGTTGCAGCAATTCGGTTTCTGGAATTGGTTTGTTGAGGGTCACGAAGGCGAACGGGACGTGGCCTTTTAGGGC
Source organism: Dothideomycetes sp. NU30 (assembly GCA_026013035.2). NCBI lineage: Eukaryota > Fungi > Ascomycota > Dothideomycetes > Dothideomycetes sp. NU30. The sequence goes on from BSBH01000043.1 coordinate 85,471, forward strand.
GTCTGGGGCCGGGATCACGCAATTGTCGATGATGGATGGGTGTGAGGAGATTGCTTGTTCGATGGCGGCTGTTTTTGGGTGATGTGTTAGCTTCTCTGCTTGTTTCTGGTGAGAAGTGGAAAGGGTGGGGAAAAGTCCTTACCAGTACTCAGACGATGGGCGGCAACGTTGATCATGTCGTCGGAACGGCCGTGGATATGGACAAAGCCGTCCTTGTCAATCATGCCTGCATCGCCTGTGTCCAACCATTTGCCTTCGAACCTTTTGAGGTATCCCATGTAGAATCTTCTCTCGTCTTTCCATAGTGTTGTGAAACCTGTTGGTGCTAATGGCATACCCAAGACAATGTTACCAGTCTTTCCTTGTTCAATCTCGTTGCCGTCGTCATCGACTACGCGAATGTTGAAACCAGGCATCGGTTTGCCTGCACTGCCGGGTTTCGTGGCAAGCGGTTTTGCGGTACTAGGTGAGGCTTGCCATGACGCAGGTGCTTGGGCGAGTCCAGTCATCGGAGAGCCAGACTCTGATGACCACCAGTTGTCTACTACGGCGGCAGATGGGGCGCCGTATTTCGCCAGCAGGTTCGTGTAATCGTTGACAACCGCTGGCTCAGATCGTTCGCCAGCCAGAAACAGTGCGCGCAAAGACCTCAGACCGTCTCTTTCTCCCCTACTGACAAGGAATTTGTGCTGCGGATCTTCACGACGAATTGCACGCAATGCGGTAGGTGCTGTGAACATGACATTGACCTTGTGCTCTTCGACGACACGCCAGAAAGTTCCAGCGTCCGGTGTACCGATGGGTTTGCCTTCAAATAGGACGGTCGTGGCTCCGGCAAGCAGTGGTGCATAGATAATGTAGCTGTGACCGACAACCCAACCAATGTCGGAAGCGCAGAGCATGACGTCGCCTTGGTTCATACCAAACAGATAGCGCATGGAGAAGTTGAGGCCTACGGCATGACCGCCTGCTTCACGCAATACACCCTTGGGCGCGCCTGTAGTGCCTGAGGTATAGATGATGTATAGTCCGTCGTTGCTGTTGACTGGCACGTTCTCGGCTCTGAGTCCACGATTACGGGCACTCTTGACAAGTCGCTGCCAATTTCTTTCTCCGTCCTCTTTCTTGACAGGGTCCCAGCGACTCTGGTCACGCTGCCAAATTATGGTTTTACTTGGCTTGTGCTTTGACTGTTCGACAGCACCACGTACGAGGGGTTGGTATGGCATGGGACCCTTGGCACCTTCGATACCGCAACTAGCTGTCAAGACAACACGAGGCTTGGAAGCTTCAATGCGTTGAGCAAGACTAGGGGCAGAGAAGCCGCCGAATACCACAGCATGTATGGCTCCAAGTCGGGCGGTCGCAAGCACACCGACGAGTGCGGCAGGTACCATGGGCATGTATATCAAGACTACATCTCCCTTCTTGACGCCCTCTTCTCGTAGAACGCCTGCCAGTGTTGCAACCTCGTCTGCCAATTCGGCATAGCTGATCTTTTGCTTGGTCCCGCTGACAGGAGAGTCCCATACAATTGCTGTACGCTGCCCATTACCAGCCTCGACGTGTCGGTCCACGCAGTTGTATGAGGTTGAGATCTGCCCATCGGGAAACCATTGCCAATGCTCGTGATTCGTGCCATTCTGTAACGTCTTCTTTGTACGGTTGATTATTGTCTTTGGAGGTACAGCCCAGGTCAACTTGTCGGCCTCGTGAGCCCAGAAAGTCTCTGGCGATTCTAATGCGGCGGCATAGGCGGCGTCTTGTGGGTGTGTTGCAGCCATCTCGATGCTGGCTATGGCACAATGGATGTTGGATGACCAAGAACTGTGTCTAACCCTGATGAGATATAGTACAAGTCTTGAGCCTGCAGCAGGATATGTCGCAAGTACGATGTCTCTTCGGCAGAAACAACTACATGACGAGGTTATCCGTGGACCGGGGCCGGGTCAGCGGGTTGATTGTTTTTGGTTGTCATCTTTCGGTGCAAGCTTCCCCACAGTGCCCACACTTCGGTTTCTCCATGCTTGCGGGGTACCCGGCCCAGGGCAAGTCCGAGCGGGCGTGCGATCGAGGAGGCAGTTTTTGCCGACCATGAAGTGAAGGGGCTTTTGCTGGTTCATTTTGCTATGATGTGCTGATATTTTCAACTCTTGTGAGACTACGACTTTGATCGTAACTCAATCGGCGTTGAAATGCCGGTCCATCTTGGCTAGACTGGCGACATGTTCTCGTGCTGTCCATATAGGTTGATTTGCTCTCTGCTCATGGCAAAACTCATGGTTTGCTTCTTGGTCGGAGCACAGAACTACATGGTATTGGATGCTGTACTCGTGTAGCGTCGGTAGAGGCTGCAGCGAAAACAGTACGACTCGTTCTCATCGTGATCATTGAATCGTTCATGACTGAAATGGCCAACAATCGTTACTTTATGCTCAGGCCTCGGGGTTGTATCCAATCTCTCGAAGAGGCCATTCAAGCCAGGCATGATATTCTGGAGATAGGGTCGAGTATACTGAGCTTGCAACCTTGATCGCTGGGGTGCGGTTCCACCAGACATCACCGATACGCTTGACAAGTATGGCTTGGTATGCCAACAGCACCAACACGATAGGTTTATGCTGCTCAAGCATATGAAAGAACTCGTCTGTCAGTAGCAGAAACCACATATACCCGGCGATGAATGGTGAGATGTTCTGAGGCGAATTCAGACCATCATCTGCCTTGCTATAGCACCACGTGCAGTTGTTCTCTGCCGATCGTGCTCTACTCATGCGGCCAAACGCCTCTCGAAGTTGAAGTAAGGCCTCGTCGTACACAAGTATTTCTTCGTTATCGAAATCGTTCGTCGACGAAGGGCTGCTTGGATGCCAGAGTGTCTGCAGGCTTGCCAGAAATTCGTCCTCTTGACGAGCCTTGTCATCTATTGGTTGATTCATGGCACACCACGCCTCCGGGATGAGCAACGGGCCAAGGGGACCTCGTTCCAGGCACATCCTTCCACGTCGAGCTATGTGGTCGGTGCCGCGCCAGAGCCGGATCCAATCGACGACGGCACCCATCAAGACATCGTTCAGGAAACTTGCTGTCATGATGTTTGGGTTGAATTTCGTGCCTGATGACGCGATAACGTAGCACGCGACCAACACCGAGAACGCAAACAAGGCGTGACAGTTCTCACAATTGAAGTCCTCCAGAGCAGAGCGAAATCCTCGTAGGCCGAGGTCTTGGTGGTTGGCAGCCAGGATGGAGAGATCGTCTTTTTCAGACTCGCGGCCGACGGATATGTGTAAGGCAGCCACTGCCAGGATACCGTGCATGACAAATTTATGCTGGAAGCCGATTTTGACGACCTCTGTCTGCCATACACGTTGTTGCTCTGTCTGATCCGATAATGTCTTTGCTGTGTGGGTTACGAAATGGTGCAATAACTCCATTTCCTTCATGGTAAAGTTCTCTCCTGTCCGAGCAGGAGCCGGCTGTTCTGGATTTTGAAAACTGCATTCTCGTGAGGTTCTCCTACATTTCTGACATTGAGGTTTAGTTTCGTCGCACTGTGAAGGCTAGTTAGTTGATGTATTCGAAATTGATAACAAAAAAATGCTATATTTTGGAAAGCATAAGGTTTGTTTTTCGAGTCATCCTACCTACCTTAATACGACGTTTCTTACACTGAACACAGCCAGTGCGTGTCTTTCTGTGCGTTATCATCCTCGGACAAGCATGAGATTGCCTCGCAGGGGCTTGCGTCGGCTTGCTACTGTGCTCGAACTCTGTCGGCTCACCATGTGCAGATTGTCAGGTTCGAAAGGGAAGTGGCTGGGAGATGAATTGCGACATGGTCGGTGCGAGCGGTGCGAGCCCCGGATCCGAACGCCGGCAGATGAGCGAGCGCCAGGGTTGCTTCTTCGACATGGCGACGATATCTGTATGCCAGGGTTACGTATTCGACCGAGACATCTGGATATCGCGCCTCCGCCGGCGACGACACACTTGATGATATGACTTTACTCATATGTAACAGCTATCAGATCAATCTCCCCGCCGACTCCTGTGTATATGATGCGATAATATCTCTGTGTTGTGGAGATATGACTGTTTTATGGTTGAGTGATTTGGTTGAACTGAGATTCACGGTAAGCTTGGTACAACTAACGTGACAAACAGCGGACGATCGAACAATCACACACAACCATGTGAGATAATGAGTCCCTGCCCTCAGCTGGTGATACCTAACCTATCTGCGACACTGACGAAACCATGCTCATCAATATTTATCCAGATATCGACAAAACCCTTCTCCCGAGCGGTCTTCTCTACCTCAGTCTGCTCTTCTTGCAATCGCTCAACATATACCGTACGATATCCACAGCCCTTAGCAGCCTCCAGGTCACCGAGATGTGCTGCAACCATTATACATTGACTAGGCTCCAGTCCCAATCTTTTGGCAGCTCCCAAGTATATCGCAGGGTTCGGCTTGTAGGAGTTGAAATGTTCCGAGGAGAAGATGTGTTTGAAGGGCATCCCAGCATGCCTTGCCATGTCTGTGAGGAGCGAGACATTGCCGTTAGACAAGGTACAAGTTTCAAATTTGGTATTGAGTGCTTCAAGTCCGGCGACGGTGTCTTTCCACGGGTCTAGTCTGTGCCAGACCAGACTCATGTCTTCAATCTCAGCCTCGTTCCAGAGGCCACCCATCTCTCCATCTTCTCTTCGAAGGCCGTGCTTCACAAGAAGTTCCTGAAGTGATTCAAGGTGGTGATCATCGACTGTCTTCCACTGTAGTGATGAGTCGTTTGCTACCGATCGTGTAAAGTGATAGTATGTGTTTCGCCATTCCTGCGCAAAGACGCCCCAGTCTTCTCTACTCATGGCATCTGCCTTGGCTCGCACATCGTTGGAGATGGTCATTGATCTCTTCATCAAGGCCGTGCGAGCTGATTGGTGCAAGGCATCTGTCACAGTCGTTCGCCAATCGACACATGTACCAAAGACGTCAAAAAGAAGAGCCTTTATGTTTTCCATAATCACAAATATGATATATATGTCAATCAAACTGAAGATGTAACTGTTGATATAGAGATGACATGTAATTATGAAGTAACATTGCAAGAGTTAAGCCGAGGGTTATGCTGCGGAGGGTTTCGGAGATGAGGAGAAGTGACGCTCACAACAATCAGTCTCTGCAGAGTATCACTGACTCACTCCAAGTTGTAAGCTGCCTTGAACACTCGTGTAAGCAGCGTAATGCTCCATGACTGCGGTGCAAGAATGGTGCACTGGTGCATCTCGATTCTGTCAAGTCTGTGAAAAAAGAGCCTCATCAGACAGAGATAAGCCCTACATGACGTTTCTTATCAGTAAGCCAACGTCTGGTCACGAAACAGACAAACATATCAAGACGCGACACGCCATAAATAGAGTCACAACAGCACAAGAGGTCAAGCACAAGCACAGGCAAGAGAAGAAAAGAAACAAGATGAACGTGATGAGGATTAAACTGGTATCATTTGCATTGCATTCCCCATAAAACTCCCCTGCCAGTATGGTACATCGGCATTGTTCCCAAAGTAGCACAGTGTTTCAAGACACTACCCATCCATAAAAACCCATTTGATGATTGATGATAATCCGAAGCCTGCTTGATGTTGCGGCCAAGAGCAGTCGTAAAACCCATGAAGAGAAAGAAAAGTCGCTTAACCACCGAAACCGTAAAGAGTACGTCCTTGGCGCTTGAGAGCGTAGACAACGTCGAGAGAAGTGACGGTCTTGCGCTTGGCGTGCTCAGTGTAGGTGACGGCGTCGCGGATGACACCCTCGAGGAAGGTCTTGAGGACACCACGGGTCTCCTCGTAGATCATGGCGGAAATACGCTTGACACCACCACGACGTGCGAGACGACGGATAGCGGGCTTGGTGATACCCTGGATGTTGTCGCGCAAAATCTTGCGGTGACGCTTGGCACCACCCTTTCCGAGACCCTTGCCACCCTTGCCGCCTGAAGATGTGTTAGTCGAATGCTCCAAGATGTATCAAGAGGCTGAAGATAGAGTAAGACTTACGTCCAGTCATTGTGAAGGTTGTTGTTTTGAAGAAGTGTTTGAGGTAGAGAAGGTCGACTCGAAGTCTCGAATGTGGAGTGAAGAGTGAAGGTAGTTGTTGTTGGTGTGATAGAGGGAGATGGGATGGATGTGAATGGAGATAAAAGACGTGCGGAGTGAGAGGTGTTTATGGATGGACGCGTGAAGGCGGACGCGGATCAAGATCATTGGCAGCTGCAAAAGGCGCTAAGACAAATCAGGCACGCGTCGGTCGTGATTCGCTTCCCCAGCCAACCACGACGCAGGATCACAACATCTGCGAGCACGGGCCATTGGCGACGCTGGCAAGTTGGGCTTTCCGTCACCCAAAGCACGCGCAAAGAAAGGGCAGTTTGAAGTTGCTGGATTCCACGCGCTCCAAGGCAGCCGAAGAAGCGCAGCCAACTCCAGTGTGATCTGGCTTTGATTTTCCAACCCGCAGCCAACGCCCCCCTCGGCCTATAAAGTTCCTTCCCCCACTCACTCTTAGCCTTCCCTTTCTCATCATCCAACATCCTCTTCTATCTTCCATCTCTTCTTTCATCAACAACAACAACTTCTCCACACATCAACACTACAGTCATCTACCATGGCTCGTACCAAGCAGACAGCTCGTAAGTCATCACCATTATCCATCATCACTATCTTCACCATTATCATCACTGTGGTCGCAACGTCACTGCCGGGCGCGGTCTCGACGCGTCTGACCTTGACAACGCCACCTTATCACTACCACTCCACCACTTCAATCAATCATCAATACAACATGTGCTTACACATTCATCACAGGCAAGTCCACTGGTGGCAAGGCCCCTCGTAAGCAGCTCGCTTCCAAGGCCGCCCGCAAGTCCGCACCTTCTACCGGAGGTGTCAAGAAGCCTCACCGCTACAAGCCTGGTACCGTCGCTCTCCGTGAGATCCGTCGCTACCAGAAGTCGACCGAGCTCCTCATCCGCAAGTTGCCTTTCCAGCGTCTTGTTCGTGAGATCGCTCAGGACTTCAAGTCCGATCTCCGCTTCCAGAGCTCTGCCATTGGCGCTCTTCAGGAGTCGGTCGAGGCTTACCTCGTCTCTCTCTTCGAGGACACCAACCTCTGCGCCATCCACGCCAAGCGTGTCACCATCCAGAGCAAGGACATCCAGCTTGCCCGCCGCCTTCGTGGTGAGCGCTCTTAAGCTTCTCTCATCATCATGACGACTTGAGTCACTCGACCATCAGCATCATATACCAACACGAGCGCTTTTCGGGATGGATGGATCGAGGGACTTGATGGGATGGATGGCGTCTTTTGGGTTTTTACTTTTCTGATTTTCTTATTATCGAGCAAGGGAAATGACTATGGGAATTGGGGTTTCTTCACACAATGGGAGTGCACGAAAGTTGCACAAGATATCAGCAAGCATTGATTGTAACATAATGAAATGCACAAAAGGCTCCGGGCCCGGACACCTTTGACACATCAAACAAACTTGATCATTCTCTTCTTTATCCATGTGACATGTCATGATTGGTGCATATCGATCACACCACTTTGGATTCTTGCTCATATTTCACCAACAAATATCTCGATGTCAACCTTGTTTCTGTTTCTTTGCTTCGCTTTTCGCTTGCAGGTATAACTTGTATGCTCGATGGGCCCGTCCCCAAGTGTGATGAAGCATGGTATGCTATTCAGATGACACCGTCTTGGTGTAAGCGTAGGTGGCCGAGGCAGGTCGATATTTTGATCTTCAATCTGAACGTATTCCCTTTCATGGGATGACTGCCTTTCAAATTGGAGAAGAAGCCTTGCCCAGATCTATTAATACTGTCCAAGTTGTTGGAATCTGTTTTGCTGAGTGGGTGAGTTTATTGCGACGAAAGCGGAAGAGTTGGTCCATCAGCCGAGAAATCCAGACGTCGGAGCCGAATGCCGTAAACTACCTACTCAACGCAATAACATCCTGTCCAAGATGAACGTCCAAGGCTTTGTAGCATGATGCATGCTCATATCAAGATTCCAAGATGAACGCCTACGCTCTGGTCGGAAGAGGTGGTGGTGGTGGTAGACAGTTAATGCGACTGCGACTGCGACTGCGACTGCGACTGGCCGGACAGCGACGCTTCGACTCGACAAAGAACAACAGCAACAAGGCCAAAGAAGCAGCAGCACCTACACGATCAACGACATCAATACCAGGAGCAGGATGGGCATGGATTGAGCCATTGAAGATACCGTTCCGGGCATACGGTCGCATGCAACACCGATCTCCATACATGACACAACTATCCTCGACCTTGGTCATCTACTACCTCGGCGACCTCTCAGCGCAATTGGTATCTGGCGAAGAACCGTACGAGCCGATTCGCGGTATTCGAGCGCTCATAATCGGCGGCATCATCTCAATACCCAACTTCAAATGGTTCATGTTTCTCGGCAGACACTTCAATTACAAATCCCATACCTTGTCCATCGCGACCAAGATTCTGGTCAATCAGACGGTATTTACGCCATGCTTCAACACGTATTTCTTCGGCATGCAGGCGCTGTTGTCGGGACAGAGTTTGCAAGAGGCGAAACAGAGGGTTTTGGACACGGTGCCCGTGAGTTGGTGGAATAGCTGGAAGCTGTGGCCGGCGGTGACGGCGGTCAGTTTTACGTTTGTGGCGCCGAGTTATAGGAGTGTGTTTGCGGGTGTGGTGGCGATTGGTTGGCAAACTTATTTGAGTTGGTTGAATATGATGGCGCAGAACAAGGAGGGAGGGGGTGTGAAGGGTGTGAAGGAGGTGGCCAAGAGGGCTGTTTCGAAGAAGGAGGTGGCTACTTGAGGGTGTCCCGAAATGGGATGTGGAAGAGGGATGATGAGAATAGATTGACAAGGCACCAGGTATCTATTCATTGGACGGGGACACATGTCGGAGCGGATGTCAAAGGAAGATGTCGACATATGGGTGAAGCTGATCTGATCTCGGTCAGAGATGAATTGGTCGTGGATGAGGATATGGGTTGGTCATGATCAGGTTCACGACATGGCAAAATGCCAGGATTACAAGGAAGCAAACAGACAGATGTTGACCACAGTAGACTCCCAGATGTAAATAATAGCTCTCAGTAGAATGGAAGGATCAACCAAACTATGCAGGCGATTGTTGTAATACAGTAAATACTGGATAACGGAGGTTTCATGTGCAAAGTCCGCAATGGGCAGGCATGCAGCTTGGCGTTTCTGTTGGTGATGGCGTCAAGAGTGTTGCTGACGGCGACACTCAGACTGAAGCTACGGAATAGCTTCTTGTACTGTATTACCATCAATCAAGTCAATTTACCATCACCAACCACCCTTTCATCGCATCTCGATCACTACACCACTGTATAGCTCTGTTCAAGCCGCACCATTCCAACTTGGTGATCCGCGCAACACTCTCTCCCCGTCCACCGAACGTCACAAGACACAGATCCGCCTCCGTCATGGCGCAACAGGACAGCGCCGCTCGTCTCCAAGAAGCAAAGAAGCAGGCAAAGGAGTCACCGCAAAAGGCCGAGCAGACATACAAGGACATTCTGGCACAAGGGCCCGGCAAGACAGATGCCGCCGCACGCGACTACGAGAACGCCTTGATGGGCTTGGGCGAGCTATACCGCGATCAGCGCCGTCCCGACGACCTCGCCCAGCTTGTCCAGCAGACCAAGAGCACCCTCTCGTCATTGGCCAAGGCAAAGACTGCCAAGCTCGGTATGTTCATCATCATCATGGTGTATGCTGGAGTGAGAAAGTGTCTAACATTACCCTCTCAATCACAGTACGCCAATTGCTCGACCTCTTCACCCCCATCCCCAACACGCTCGAAACACAAATCTCAGTCACCAAGTCGTGCATCGACTGGGCCGTCCAAGAACGCCGTGGCTTCCTCCGCCAGAACCTCGAGACGCGGCTGGTGTCCCTGTACATGCAAAAGCAAAGCTACTACGACGCCCTGACCCTCATCAACCGCCTGCTCAAGGAGCTCAAACGTCTGGATGACAAGCTCGTCCTCGTCGATGTCCAGCTGCTCGAATCGCGTGTTTACCATGCCCTTGGTAACGTCCCCAAGGGTCGCGCCGCCTTGACCTCCGCCCGTACCTCTGCCGCCTCCGTCTACACCCCTCCTCTTCTTCAGGCCGGTCTCGACATGCAGAGTGGCATGCTCCACGCCGAAGACGCCGACTTCAACACCGCTTTCTCCTACTTCATCGAAGCCCTCGACGGCTACCACGGCCAAGACGACAGCGAGAAGGCGACTTCGGCCCTCATGTACATGCTTCTCTGCAAAATCATGCTCAACGCCGGCGACGACGTCAACAACCTCGTCACCTCCAAGCACGCCCTCAAATACGGTGGCAAAGGTCTCGACGCCATGAAAGCCGTCGCCCAAGCCCATACCGACCGCTCCCTCGAAAAATACGAAACCGCTCTCGCAGACTACCGCGTCCAACTGGCATCTGACCGCTTCATCGCCACTCACCTCCGCCGTCTTTACGACAACATGCTCGAACAAAACCTGATCAAGGTCATCGAGCCCTTTAGCCGTGTCGAAATCGCTCACATTGCAAACATGGTCGGTCTTGATGTCCACCAAGTCGAGCACAAGCTGAGTCAAATGATCCTCGACCGTGTCATCATCGGTGTGTTGGATCAAGGCGAAGGATGTTTGGAGATTTTCGATGAGCCTGAGAGGGACGCCGGTTATGATGCTGCTCTGAACACGATTGACAAGATGAGCAATGTTGTTGATGTGCTTTATACTAACCAGGCTAGTTTGCTTGAGTAGGGAAGGGACTTGATTGGAGAAAACGTCTTTCTTGCTACAAGCGCATGGGAGTGGGGAACGGCAGGATGATTAGCGAGGACGACAAGAGTCACAAGGAGATGTACTATAGAAAGGAGAGTATTACGAATCATAAAGACAGAGTTCTTTTATTGTTCCCCCCTCCTCCTCCAATTTCTGATCTTCCTCCATTCTCCTCCAATTTCTCCTTCTATGCTCTTTTCATCTACGACGTACCTCAACCAAAAAAAAAAAAAAAAAAGAGAAAAAAAAAAGGAAAAAAAGGTCAACATTCTCTTCTTCGTACTTGCGCGAGACCCAAATATTTCACACGCAAAATATCTTCCACCTTGTTCCTGCGCCCCCAACCCTAATCTTGATTCTTGCACGCACACGATAAACATCGAGCACTATTCCATTCATACTTTCCCTCCCTTCGTTTCCCCTTATCATCTTCCAAGTCCTTTCCTTGGTTTGGGGGGGTGGTCAGAAGTTTTCTATGACATGGTCGGTAGAGATGCCATAGCGTTTGAAAGTGGTGATAGTATTCCAACAGCGGCATAGTTATCCAAGCACTATAATCTCTGTTGTTGAAAAGACTTATTAACTTGACAAGATGTACTGTTTTAGCAATGATATGTTTTATGCTGAGGAGATGATGATTGTGGCTGGAGGGTAGTGTGTTATACAGAGACAAACACGATATCCAATGGGTGTGTGTACATGAGTTCTATACAAACATGGTTCAATCATCCGTCAGTTGGACATAGAGCAAAAAAACAAAAAAAAGAAAAAAAAAGAAAAAGAAAAAAAAGAAGAGGACTGAAGTTTTTTTTTTTTTTCCTCGAGAAGAAAGGTACTGGAAGAAAGTACTTTAAGAGGCATATAAGCAATCTCTGTTTGAACCAGTGATGAATAGGTATAAGGAACAACGGCTCAATGGATAGGTACTAAAATTGGTAATGGAAATGTATACGAAATCGGAATGGATAGATGTAAAGAATGGTCCATGTACTCTCATGCAAGGGAAGAAATATGTATCCCAGGAGAAATATCATTCTTCCAAATGTTTCTAACTGGGGTGAGGTGAAGAATGCATGCAGTAGAGGAGACCCTGTCATCGCAAATTTCCATGCATCGCTGCAACGGACAAAGGACATATGAAACAAAGAGATGATCACTTATCTTCTCATAGATCTCTCGTGAGTAAACATGTCCCGTCTTGGGTGTCAGTGATGTGGAACTCCGTCTGGATGAGGAGAATCGTCCGGGATCGAAGATCATCCGCTGTTCTTGTGTTTCTCGCTTGATATGCAAGAAGCGAGAAAGGATCCGACAGCTTCTTCCCCGTCCAACTCGATAGACTGTCCAACTCGGTAGACCAAGATAATGGCATTTGAAATACCATTGATATCTCCTCTTTCCTCTCCAGAGGCCATCGGAAACGGAGATATCTGTCCAAAGATATTGGTAGTTGATTCTTGATGCACTACAAGGAGAAGATCCAGTGTATCTTTTTTTTATTGACCATCGTCTTGGCTCGATCGCTTAAGTTCCAAGAAACGATAAGAGTGATTATTCATCTTCTGCTTTCCGCGAAATCAAAAGAGATGTACCGTACCGTGATCGACATGTAAGATCTAGTCAAGGTCGAGACAACAGTCGTGGAGAAGAAAACCGTTCCCCCCCCATCCCATAAAAGGAGAGAAGAAAAATGAAGGTCAGGCCTTTTCTTTGATCGACGACGTTGTCTTAGAAAAGCTCATGTCACGACTGATACTGTACCTCCACGGAATCAAGCCTTTTATTCTTATTCTTCTTCCACTTTGAGGGACATAGCCGTGATCGACAATGGATCCAGGGCATGGAAAAGGTCACGGGATATGACTGTTTACCCATCTTGCAAAGAAAAGAAGCTTTCTGCTGTAAACACACCTTTTTATCTATGCAACTAGGGTTGCACGATTCACGAAGTCGGGGTTTCCCTTCTCTCCACCTCGCACAGGTAGCGAGGGAGGTGTCAAAGGTGGAGTCGAAAGGATCCTCTTTCCGATCTGTTACTTCTGGCCGAGGTTGTTCAAGACTGAGTATAACTGTAGTCGCTTGTTTCTTGAATCAGGGGCCGTGATTCTTTTTGAGATAGATCCTGTGATCTGGTTCATGCGATGATTTACTGGTTGATGATCTCCTTGCATGTATATCAGTGAGCTCGGCTTCGAGCTTGTCTCTGAATATGTGATTATTGCTTACTCTAAAACCTTCAAGATCTGAATGTTTGTCAAGAGCTGTTTCCATTGCTACCAACAAGCCGAATGGGTTCCCACTTCTTGACATCTATTGCCGCTTATTGTACTTGTATGATTCATGAGAAAATCGCCCGAAAGATCAACTGTAGTTACTGTGTTTCAACATGGTTGAATGATGCCATTTTTCCTTTTGTCGTGGTCTGCTCTATTTCATGGATTCCCGGCTTTTGTTCACGGCAGTTCTTGCATATCAATGTACTGTATGCCGTTTTGGCGAGACATGACGGAAGAGCTGGAGACTCTGAATCGTTCCCATATCTGCGAGCTGACTAACGAAAGACCCGTTCTTACAAGCTTGACTGGTAATGTGGTATTGTTTCTTGTTTGTTGAGGCAAGAGAACATTTTGAGAGGTCGTTAAACGAAAGTATCGATGACAGTTTTGACTGGGGTTCATTTGCTTGGCATAGGATTACACAAATGTCAGCCAAGGTTTCTGGTTTGGGTTGGTCGAATGGTTAACTCTATCTTGCCATGTTTACTTTGAAACTTCTGAAAGCTGTCGCATCCTCGATCTCGAGATGTTGGGCAAAGCTGAAGCAAAAAGGACCGAGAGGCGCAGTACTCTCTTGGGGTGGCCATGAGAGTCATGTGCAAGACGCATTTGCGTGGCTGATGTGCAGTGGGAACTGGTGGAAAGAGACAAACACCCAAAAACCACAACACTTGCGTGCTCCGCGGTACAACCTATTCACTGCTGCCTATAAGGACGGTTGGTGATATTTCGGTCGAGACCGCGTCCTCACAAAGAGCCTAGCTGCTATTGGTGTAGAGACTTCCTTGAAACTTGGCCTCGGAGTTGAGTGTGGTCACTAGGTCAATCAGAAGCCACAACTATCTAATAGGAGTGCAGATTGGTTCCATGAACTAACGCGTTACTGATGCTCGAGGTCAGCTGTAAACCGTTTGGGAGAGTTTACCCCACTGATCAGAGGTCCGATCATGAAAGAGATGTGATCTCGTGAACCAAGACGTAAAGTCTAGTAATAACAGTTCTGGAATTCCCTTCTGACCGGTCCATCCGGTGTAGGAAACTTGATGACTGCATACATATGCTCGACAAATGCAACGATGATCGTCAAAGTCATCGTATAGTAATACAGAAACCGCATCGGTCCCCAAATTTCTTGAAGAGTTGCTACTTCTCCACATCACATGTACCGAGCCGAGTTTAACGACTCGCTTGCAAACATAGTGGTTTTTTTAAGCCAGATCTGCCTCTGTTTCTCGCTTCATGAGGCCCAGATTAGCCATGCTGGAGTATTCAAAAACGCTGGGCAAAGGCAAGGGAAGAATTGTGGCAGCCACTTGGCTTAAAAGAAACATGTTTGGACCAGCACTAGTTCGGTTCATCCACAGAAAGCGAACCTAACACCGCTAGGCTGCGATCGGTAGCCGGCGGAAACGGTCCGACGCTCTCACCCTTTTTGGTATGAGTCGCGTGCCTAGAAAAACAGTTGGTATTGGACGGAAAAGGGTGGGAAGCGTGCATTTTGAAGTTTTTGTGCTCCGGCAAGAGCAGGGGGGCCCTTGTTGTTGTTTGTTCGTAGTTCCGTTAGACCCTGGCCATTTTTCCGTATGTTAGAGTTCGATATATGAAAACTTATAAACAAGGAGCGTTCGAATCTTTCGAGTATTGTAGAATCGGTAAAACCCTGGACACTGATGGTTCTTGTTGGTTTTTTCTCCACTGAAAGAAGCGAGATATTACGAGAAAAACCGTTTCCAATTCGCATTTGCAAGTCACGTAGAATTGGTAATCAGCCAAACTTGCACACCGCCAAGATGACTGCAGGAGTAAGGTCTGAGTAGATGAGCAAAAGATGGATCATGAAAAGGAGGATGGTCCTGAGTCCCTGACTCTTGACCAGCCTAGGTGCTTGAGAGCGAAGGTAAACGGTCGGATCCCTTACCGAGTCCCCCAGCAGACACCTCCAACAGTCCAACGAAGAGTACGCACTTCTTCTGCCTGATTGTACACAGATCCTGCAAGTGCCGAGACGGCTCTTGATCCCTGGGTGAGGGTTAACGATTGACAAATTCGTAATTCCTTTGTGTGATGTGCTATGCCGTCCAGCCAAAGATCTGCTGTCTAGTTCGCGGCTTGGCAAATTGGGAGTGCGCAATGATTGATTCCCCCAACCACGGGTGTGTCCCCGACTACACGACTAGGAATGTTCGTCTCGAGGTGGAGTTCTAATCAAGTTGTGCGGCAGCTGTTTTATGACTCTGGCAAAAGTTTAAAAGGGCACCAGAGTTGCATCTTATCAGACCCTGCAGCGCCGGACAGATGATCCCTCTCGGAGCGAGACAAAAGGACGAGTCAGATGAGTGACTGTTGACATGACCTGATTCAAGGACAATCGGTGCTGGTGGCATTCGATACTCTGGCACAGAAAACAGTCAAGATGTCGGTAGTAGTAGTACGTGCAGTATTGCTGAGCATGCGACAGCTCGTGGATCGTACCAGTTCGCCCGCGCCTTTCATTGTGGATTCAACTGCTGGGACACGGCAATAGCCTAGCTGCGTACAGTAGTAGAGAGAGGTTCCAAGGCCCTCAAAGTCAGAACAGAACCCATATCCCATGGCGATGCACAAAGCTTTACGGAGGATTTGACATGAACTGCCAGACAATGTTACAAGACATATACAGAAGTACACGACCAATACCAGATCAAGAGGGGCCGCGGTCTTGTCAAGCATCAAGTGGACAAGAAGGCGTTTCGGTTGCAAGGAACAGGACAATAATAGGTGATGAAGACAAAGAAAGAAGGTTTATGGCATGGTGGAGCCATTACAGTTATCCGCTGCCGCACTTTAGAGTGGGTGGATTAGCTGTGGTGGACCTGTACTGCAGTGATAGACTGGTAGCAGTGTTGTTATTACTCGAATTCGGGCAGTGAACAAATTGGACAGTGCGCTCCATAGTGGGCCCAAAGTTGGTCGTGAAAACAAGTGCTAAGCTCAAGCAGCTGGACCTGCCCTAAACATTCAGGAAAGCTAAGGCAAGAAGACGCTCTGTCTCTCTCTTTATCTTCCTTCTCACTCTCTCCTTCCTCATTGACGACCTCGCAAGAAGTAGAAGTACTGCCTATATTATTTACCGTCGTACCTCGTCTTTGCTCCCTCCCCTCCTCCTCTTCTCGTTCTCTCCCCAGTCAAAGGGTACCTACCTATCTGCCCACGCTGTCTCACACAATCGGCGCCTGCTGTTTGTGGCTTTCCTCCCAGCCTTCTCCCCCAACAGACGCAACCCCCCTTTGAGGCTTTCCCTCCGCACCTCTACGTGCGTACAGTGGCTACTTCTCCTTGTGGTACTGTTCAATACGACATATTGCAGCAGTAAACATCACTGTTCTGTACCTGTCAGGATTATTGAGATCGCTTGGTTACAATCTCTCCTGTCATCAGACTAGAACTAGATCGCGTTCTTCCGACGCTTGTCCAACGTCGTCCACCAGTCGCCGCCGCCGCCGCGTCGTCCGCTTCCGCTGGCCGAGATTGAGCAGCTGCAGATCTCTTACCACAGACACGCCAGTTCGCAGCGCCCCCCTCGAACGACACTTATCAGCAACCGACCTTTCCTCGAGATTTTAGGACGACGGAATCGACATCATGGCGGGCAAGATGACATTATACAAACTGGTGGTGCTGGGTGATGGTGGTGTGGGCAAGACTGCCTTAACTATTCAGGTGCGCTGTCGTCCGACGACACGACAATCGATCAATCAATCAACCAAGCACACAAGACTAACGCGCTCGATAGCTTTGCCTCAATCACTTTGTAGAGACGTACGATCCGACAATCGAAGACTCGTACCGCAAGCAGGTGCAGATTGACGGCCAATCGTGCATGCTCGAGGTGCTGGACACGGCAGGCCAAGAAGAGTACGTGTCGCTGCGAGATCAGTGGATCCGTGACGGCGAGGGCTTTGTCGTCGTCTACAGCATATCCTCACGCGCTTCGTTCCAACGCATCAAGAAGTTCTACAGCCAGATCCAACGTGTCAAAGAGTCGTCTTCGGCCGCTTCACCAACCTACCCTGGCTCGCCCAGCATCTCGCCCCCAGTCGCCTCGGGTCCTGCTCCTGTCATGCTCGTCGGTAACAAAAGCGACCGTGTCACGGAACGAGAGGTTTCGACCCAAGAAGGCGCTGCTCTGGCTCGCGAGTTGGGTTGCGAATTCGTTGAGGCCTCGGCCAAGAATTGCGTCAATGTCGAGAAGGCCTTTTACGACGTTGTCCGCCAGCTTCGCCGCCAACGACACAACTCGACTGGCCGCGGTTCGGAACGCAGAAAGAACACGCAGGTTGCTTCCGGCAGTGACAATCGCGCCAACAAACCCACCAAGAAGCGCGGCAAGTGTGTCATCTTGTGAGCTCTTGCTTTTGCTTTTGACCTGCTCGTCTGCCGCCGTGACTGCTCGTGCACCGTCATCCAGCTAGCTCTTGCACAAGCCACGCCATCACTCGTCGACTTCACAGTGTCGTTCTGCTGCCTTTCGACCTGACGACACTTGGTCTCGTCCGTCCATCTCTGTCACTCTCGCTCTATCTCACTCTCTCTCACTCTCAATCTTCTCTTCCTTTCAACAATCTCAACCACCTAGACGCTGCGCGTTGTTTTGACCCACTTGCTGAGTGCTCTTGCACAGCTTGGTCAGCACGAGTCTTTCGACTATCGCCCTGGTGTCGAAGTGCCGATCCGCTATGGCCTGGGCATAGCTCCCCACCCTCTTGCCATGTCATTACAGACTCCATGGAGAGTCACTTTGGTCGCGGCCACTCTATTCTCCTTCCACCAAGAGATGCAGGTCATCACAACCCACATGACAATCGACCCACGAGTCTTTACCTCATAAACCAGACACAACATTGTCTGCAGGATATCTTAGTCACCTGGAGCCCAGCCCCTTCCCGTTCGAGCCTCACTCAAGACCTACCTTATCAGTTCCTTCGGCCGAAACTGAATTGACGTTGCCCATGACTGTCTCTATTCTCGTTTTCACTTCTTTCTGATTGTACAAACTTTTGAAGACACAAAACTGAAGGTTCTCTTGAGAGCCACATGTGTTACTCGACATATGAACCTTGTCTCATACTTCAATCTTCCTTTTTTTCACTTTACAACTTATATACCTTCGTCTTTTTAGCAAGGCGCTCGAGGCGTAACGACTCTTGTATTTTTCGTTCTTACCATCATCTATTGGCTGTTTCGGGTTGAATTCGAAGCCACAGCGAGAAGGAGAAACCAAAAAATTACCAAAGGGCAAATGAACAAATGCTGTAGGAGAGGAGCGCTCTTCCAGGAGGCACGATATGTATCACATGTACCTATTCTTCTTGCCAAAAAATTAATTCAACGTGTGTTTTTACTTTTCTTTCTCTCTTCCTTTTTACTTGTTTGGTTGCTCTGGTTCGAGACCAGTGCTTTGGTGATACACACTCAAGAGTAGTACCCATCCCTCTTCTTCCTTCTCTCTCTCTCTCGTATATATGACTCGTTCTTTTTTTTTTCCCTCCCCACTATTGCTTTTTCTTTTTGACATTTGATTATTGTTGACCGTCAAACACCGAAATCTCTTTTTTTTTTCCCTTTCTTGGAGTGGAGTCTTCTTGACTCGTGAATTCTGTGGTGGGAATGGGTAATGATTAGCGATGAATTGTGTGCGGTTGACGATGGGATCGTTAGAAAGCCAGGCTGTCTGTGTCTTATTTTCGAGATTGAAAGAGAGAGGATGGCAAGAAGGCGTTTAGAAATGTTTGTGGGGGGGAAGGGGGGGGGGGGGGGTCTTTTTACCCTTGCAGTTCTGGGGTCAAGGGTGAGTAAGAAGAAAGGAGTGTGTCTCGGGGGGATATGATGCAAGTGGTGAGGAAGGGGAGTTTGGGTGTATGTATGAATCGTGGATAGGGATTACGGAGGTTCGAGGGCGTGAAGACGGGTGGGGGTGTATTCAAAGGAAAACTGTTGGTGGGGGAGTGAAGGGTAGGTACAAGCTATGTAGAGGAGTAGAGTGGGATGAGAAGATAGTAGAGTAGAGTTTGGGTATTAGTGAGATTGGAATCATCACGTATGTATCTGATGGTGAAGAAGACATGGGTGTGGTAATGTGAGCTGGATACATAGATCGAAGGCATTTGATGAGGACACAGTTACGGGCACGATTAGTTGTCGCATTGTAGAGATGCAAGGGGAGCTACATTTAATGCGTTCTGTACTGGAAGTTTCTGGAGTCTGGAGCAGGTGAACATATATGCAGGGAAGGTGAAGTCACAAGATGAGAATGGATGGATAGGTCAGACTGAGGGGTCCACAGGCGAGAACATTCAAGTTGGACAAAGCAAGAAACACAGACGAGGATGGTCGAGGTTTTGTCAATTTGTCGCGCGAGGTAATGATTGTTCTTCATGTTTGACTGTGTGGATGAGTGACTCTTTCGGCACGAAAGACTGCCCATGTCCACACACCGTTTCAAAACTCCAAACCACAAGAGCTCAAGAGATTGAACTGCGTCCGTACATTTGCACCTTCTCCAGATGGGTTCCCTTTCATTGTCAACAAAAGACCTTCGCATGGCATCTGCCTTGGAGTGTGTTCTGGTTGGAGTTTGTGGGAAGTTTTGGAAACATTTTCTTTGTTTTAGTCGAGACGTTGGTATTTTTGTTTGACTCGCTATGTCCCATGATCATGCGTTAAAGACAGCTAAGTCCTGAGTCCCCCATGTGTCCATGATAGAATTTTTTGAAAGACTCCCCCGAACCAAGAAAGGCGACGCGTAACGTTTAGAATCCTGTTGGAAAAGAGTCAGTAAGAGGGCACTTGCATGTAAACAGTCGCAATGACTGGAGGGGAAGGGGATATGAATCGTACTGAGAGGAGTGAAGAACCACTTGTTCTTTCCGCTCTGGTATCTCTCCTCGAGAGCCTTCTTGACGTTCTTCTTGGCGTCTTCCCTTTGCGAAACCTCCTTGAAGGTGTCGTTGGTGACGGCACCCTTGAGACCCTCGAGCTCAAGAGTGTAGCGGGTGGGCATGATGTGGTTGTAGTTGACGACCTTGATGAAAGGCTTGACCTTGGAGCGCTTGGTCTGGCGGGCCTTGGACATGCGACGGGTCACTTGTTGAGGGTAGCGCTCGATACCGGCAACGAGGGCGTGGGGGAAGGGGTGGGACTTGGTGCCCTGGTCAACGGGCTGGATGATGACGACCTGAAGAAAGAGATCGAGTTAGTTCTTGAGGTTCTGTGTTTTGTGTCTCCAAGAGCGTGTCTGCGGGTGTATGCGGTTTTCGGTGTGGTGGTGAAGATGAATATCGTGCGTGCAATGTGCCGTAATGTGCCATGTGTGCCATATTCAAAGTCTCGATTCCCATGCTCTTTTTCTGGTGCACGCGGCACCCTCACAGCCATTGCCCTCGCACTTCCAATCCATCTCCAGTCCGCCGGGGGGGGAGGAGTCGCTGTCTGTCTGTCGTACCTTCTTGCCTGCATATCTGCCACGGCTGATGATGGCGACACGGCCGACCTTGAGGACTGTAAAAAAAGCATCTGTCAGCACTGACTGGCTGCAGCGACAGGGAATGATTGCAGCATGGTAGCCTGTTGAACCAAGGCCACATGCGCTGTGGTAGACGTACACTTCATGGCTGCTGGGATGGGACGGTTAGTATTGTCTGGTCGTTCAAATCGTCTCTTCCTGCAAATTCCAACAGAAGACTTGAAAGCGTCGGTCGGTGGAGTGGATTTTCGCTTAGCCGGATTTTCGTCTGTGTGTGGCCTGCTCGCCTGTGATTGGCTGCGGCGATGCTTCGCCGCCAAGCGCGAAGCCAGCCAATGACGAGGCTAGCGCGAGCCGGTCTGCCTGACAACGGAAAACACATGCAGCTTTGTCTTGTTTTGTAAACAGCGTAAACAGCGAATCGCTGCCCACCGTAGTGATTGACAGCGCACTAGATGTAGATAGAGTAAGTACATGTAGGTAGGCGCTTCCATCTCCAACATTCAACAACGGTCTTCCTCAACCGTCCAAACTTGTTCCAGTCAAGATCTTTTGCTCTTACCACCCACCCACTGCACCTCCTTCATCTTATCATCTCGCCAGTGAATCCCTGCGCTGGTTCGCCTTGTCTTTCTACGCCTTTACTTTGAGATACCCCCCACACGTGTACCATGCAATTGTTGCTGTAACGGTTGTTTGTTTCAGCTTAGCGTACATTCTTGAGCGATACCATCGTCTTTGCACATCACCCTCCAGCATTCCTCGATTTCTGCGATCTCGCAATGGTCAACTACGACAGAGAGCCGACCGACGGGCGTGCTTCCGTCCCCATGTAAGTGCCTGTTACTCACACACGATCTCACGCTCCGCCAGCAATGCGACTGACTCGTCATCTGTCCAAATTAAGGTGGGACAGCTCAGACCCAGATCGTGCTCCTCCACCACTTCCCATACCACCTGGCTCGCCTAGTCTGGCAACACGGGGCAATGCTTCGGCTAACATCCAGGCTACCGCTCAAAAGCTCACTGAACGTGCCCGCGAGGCCATGCCTAATGCAGGCTACACAACCAACCCCATGTCTTCTTCACCGGACAAGTCGCTGATCAAGGGCGCCCATCATCGTCGCATGCAGTCACTGCAGACGGGCAGTGTGCGCGATCTTCGAAGCTACCTGGATGGCATGCGTTCTGGATCTTCGCCCGAGAGACCGACTTCGCGCTCTACTGCCACACCCACCGGTTCTCCTACACGAGCAGACGGCGATGACTACCTGTCAACGCCTGAACGAGCCACTCCCACACCTAGCAGCAGGGATGCCCTCAAGGATGCTCCTGCTCTGCGCCCATCTTCAAGACCCAGGGCCATTCTCGGCGAAAACACCCCTCCTTCTGCTACCATGCTTGCCCTCCAGACCATGGCTGCACGCGACCCCGACCAACCTCTACATGAAATCACAAACTCCACCCCGAATCGCAATCCTCAGAACTGGGTCGAGCTCAACAGCCACATTCAAAACCTCACCAACATTTCCTTGTCACTCCAGAAGGAGATGACGCAGCTCAACCGCAGAAGCAAGGACAATGCCACCGATCTGGTCGGACTCAAAGAAGCTGCCAACACACGCGATGAGGAAATTCGTAGGAGTCTGCGCGACCTTCTCCAGAGCGTCAACATTCCAGATAACGCTTCCGCCTTTGGTGGCAGATCATCGGGCTATGGCCTCGGCCTGTTCGACAACAAGACATTGGGCTCTCCTCCTGCCATGGGCAAGCAATTTCCATCACTCCCTCGTTCCAACAGCCATGGAAGCTTTCTCGATCCGGGCAGTCCCTCCTTTTCCATGGAGGGCGCTGCCAGCGTCGCCATGTTGGAGAAGATCATCCGTGAAATGGTTACTAAGGAAGGCCAGGACCGTCTTTTGACCACTCTATCAGAGTTGTTGGATAAGCACAGCAAGGACAACGTCACTGCCACCGAGACTGCCAGAAAGGTCGCCGAGCTTTCCGAGTTCATCAAGGAGAACTCTGGCAGCAGCGCTCTTGTTCGCGCTTCGGATGGCCAGGATGACGAACAACGGGCCAAGGCCATCGAGGTTATGAGCACTGACATCCTAAGACTTCTTCACAAGATCAAGGACAGCACATCACAAAGTGGCGGTCTCAACAACGAGATCAAGGCTCTCGTCCAAAATCTCCGAGGCGAAGTTCTAGGTATGGGACGTGAGCTTGGTCGTCAACTCGACCAGGCTGGGCCCACCGCCAGAGTCGCCGAGGACGGTCCCCACAACAGGACTGAAATTGAGGAGATTGTCAATCAAGGTCTAGCACAACTCAAGGAGCACATGGAACACATCATCCAGCAAAACTCACAACAACTCGTCATGTCTGATCAGGATGAGAACAGAAGCCGCGACATGTACCACGCTGTCAAGACCGCCATCACTGAGCACAGCTCCGCCCTCATCCAGGCACAACCTCAGTCAGATGGTCTTGACAGAGCAAGCATTCTCGAAGCAGTCAAGGACGCCATTGAGGAATTCAGACCTGAAATTGAGCTTCAGCAGTTTGGTCTTGAGCGTGATGAGATCTTGCAAGTCCTCAAAGAAGGTCTGCTTGACTATCAATCAAACAAGGAGCCATCCTCCGCACCTGGAGCCAGCATCGAAGAAGTCACAACCGCCATGCAGAAAGCCCTGCAAGAGTTCAACCCTCCACGTGCCACCGACGATCTTGTCGACTTCAAGCAAGATTTGCTCGGTTCAATTCGCCAGTGTATCGAAGACCTCAAGCAAAATGGTTCCGAAAGCGAGGCTACCCATGCTATTGTTCTAGCTGCCGTCAAGGAAGGCCTCGAGAACCATGGACCGCACGCTCCTCGCGAGTTCGACATTAGCAGAGATGATCTTTTCGACGCCGTCAAAGCCAGTCTCGATGGATCCACTCTTCCTTTCGGCAGCTTTGGTGAGCAAGTGCTAGACCAGCTTAGAAACCTCATTGATGAGATGAAAGTTGAGTTCAAGCAATACTCTGCTGCTAATGGCCGCGATACCGAGCAAGTACTCGACGCCGTTAAGGATGGCTTGGAGTCACTACGTGGCCAGATTGAAACATACGTCGACCACGCACAAGATGTCACTGGAAAGGATGAGATTGTTGACACTGTCAAGAGCGGTCTTGAGCAGCTCCGAAACGATGTCCAGGGTTTCTGCGCCGAAGGCCCTACAAACGGGCGCAACGAGATGATCGAATACATCAAGGCCGAATTTGAACACCTGCACGAGGCCATTGGTGGTGGGTTTGGCACTCGTGAAGGCGAAGATGGTCGTCCGTCAGGCACATCTGAGGTCCTAGCAGCCCTAGAAGCTGGATTTGCAGGTCTCAAGGAACATGCCGGCAGCCGGGGTCTCTTGGATGAGTCAAACGAGGACATGATGGAAGCCATGAAGGCCGAGTTTGAGGCTCTTCGTGACGCAGTCATCGCCGGTTCCGCTACCCACAAGTCCGAGATTATTGAGACCATCCAGGACAGCCTTGATGGTCTCCATGGCAAGATCGGTGCACGTGGAGAGAACGCCTCGGATGAGGATCTGTTGTTGTCCATGAAGGATGAGCTGGCTCATCTACGTGAGACTCTTGCAGCCACTCTTCTCAAATCAGGTGATGCCGCAGAACGAGACGAGATGCTCGAAGCCATCCGCGAAGCTGTCGATGGTATCCGTGTTCAAATCACTTCCGAACAAGGCGAGGCCAACGCAGAGACCTTGGCAGCTCTCAAGGAGCAGCTGGAGTACTTCCGTGATTCCACAAACAAAGGTCTCGTTCTCAGTGGTGGGGAAGACGCACCACAACAGCCTCTAGACGAGATAAGAGCTCGCCTTGATGAAATTGTCGCTGCCCACTCTGGCTCGGGCTTCACACCCGCACTTCTGGAAGCCATCCAGGGCGAGTTTCAACAGCTTCGTAACCACCTTGGCTCTAGCGGCAATCGCGCAGATACGGAAGAGGTTTTGGATGCTGTCAGGCTTGGCCTTGATGACCTTCAATCTTCGCTCGAGAAAAAGATTGAAAACCCCGAAGTGCACATGAAGTTAAACAGCGAGCTCATGGATACGCTCAATGAAGGCCTTGACGCCATGCGCTCCGACGTCAGCAAGATTGTTGACAAGCCTGTCGATATGACTGTCAGTTACGAGATCCTCGAGACGCTAAAGGAGGGCATTGCTACGTTGCGTGCAGACATGGAGAGACTTACCGGGTCTGAAGGTGTTGGTGCTGCCATCGCTGGTGCTGGTAGTGCTATCGTCCTTGCCGATGCAATCGACGGCGAAGCTACTCGTGAATTGCCAGGAGATGACAAGCCCGCCTCGACTTCGCTCAAGGATAGAATGGAAGCTCTTTTTGCTCAACTTCATATCAAAGTGGAAGGTCTAGCCGCCAGTATCGGTGACATGCCCGCTACCTCAGGCCCGATCGAGGGTACCGCCTTGAAGGAGGATTTGATCGGAATGGAGGAGACTCTCAAGAACATCCAAGACACTCTCGTCGTTTTGGCCGACAAAGAGCGGAACGAGATTGAGAACGCAGTAACCAAGGATGACACGGATGCCATAGAGACCTTGCTGCGAAACACCAAGGCGCAAATCGACGAATTCCCCGCCAACGCTGCTAGCAAGGAACAGCTCGATGAAGTTGAGGAGATTGTTCGAAGTGCCAAGGAGGCCATGGATAGTCTTGCTACTAAAGAAGATGTCGCAGTTGTTGAGATCTTGGTCAAGGACCTTGCAGGCGCTTTCGCCGATTCCAAATCCACCGCTACCGAAGACAATGAGGATGAAGAGGCCCCACAGAAGCTGACCAAGGAGCACCTCGATGTTCTTGGTATACTTTGCACCGAGATCAAGGAGAAGGTGTCAGAAATCAATCTCCCCGACGCCGACTCGATGCCTTCCAAGGCCGACATTGAGCAAATCACCGGACTGATCAACGACTTCCGTGAGAGCCATGACAAAGTCAGAGAAGGCTATGAGAACGATATTGCCGTTACTGCCAAGGCATTCGATGATCGCAGAAAGGAAGCCGAGGAGATGTCCGAGGCCATCTCTGGTGTCAAGTCTTTCTTGGAGGAGGTCAAGGAAGAAATTTTGACCAAGGTTGGAGAGGGCGAGACTGGCATGACCACACTTGAAGAAACCCTCAAGGCCATTGATGAGAAGGTCACCGGAGATTCAGGTGTCGGAGCTGATGTCAAGGAGCTGCTGGAGGCTGTCAGGAACGAGTTCGAACGCGCCCACGAATCTTTGGAAGGCATCAAGGTCGACCACGAGCAAGGCAGTGCCAGTCTTCTGGAGAAGCACGCCGAACACAAGGATGCCATCGTGGTTGCTGTCACTGAGAAGGTCGACACCTGCTTCGACGGTCTAATGAGCAAGTACGACGATGCCCAGGCTGCTGCTCATGAAAAGGCAAGATCTATGGAAGAGCAGGTCGAGCAGCAAAAGGAGATGCTCAACAGCACCAAGGAGATGACTGAAGAGCTCAAGCTGTCTATTGACACGCTTGGCACATCCTTGACTGCATTTATTCCTAGCTTCACCGAGGCCACTGAAAAGATAGCCGAGGATTCCAAGACTGTGTTTGATAAGGTTGAAGGTGCTATGGTGAAGATGGATGAGCACAACGATGGCCTCAAGACCGAACATCAAGCTACAAGAGATGAAGTCATCAAGGTTGTGGAGGCTATTGCTCTCCTTCAAGGAGACTTTAGCGAGTACAACCCTCAATTCTCTGTATCACTTAAGGAGCTCCATGCTTTGGTCAGCGCTCACTTTGAACACTCTCAGAAGCTTGCCGAGACAGCCGAAGAGCAAGCCAAGGCTGTTCACGATCAAATTCGCGCAGCAACTGAAGAGTCCAGGACACATGTCGAAGGTCTGTTCAACGAGAATCTCAAAAACCACTTTACCGACAACTTGAGCGCACAGACGGAAGAGCTTAAGGGCGCACTTCCTGCCTTGTTGCCGCCTCCTGCTGAATCAACAGGAGCATACGACGACACTGCGGTTCATGAGAAACTTGACAAGCTCGTCAATGACACTGCTGTCCATGACAAGCTTGACACGTTGGTCAACCTTGCAGGCGAGGCCGGTGTGGCCTCTGCACAGATGGAGCGTCTGGACGAGATTCATGCTCAAGTCAAGGCTACAGCCGCCGAGGTGTCTGCTTTCGTTGCCATTCAGCAGAAGCAAATCACTGAAGGTGAAGAGAGCAAGGGGCGTGAGGCTGAAGAGCTTGGTCTTTTACTTGAGCGTCGCCAGGCACAAAAGGATAACATCGAGTCGGACATTACCTCCTTAAATGAGGAGAAGGAGAGTCTCCAAGCTGTTGTTGAGGCATTGCGCGCAGAGAAGGAAGCATTGGCTGCACAAAAGGCTCGTTTGAATGCCGATGTTTCTTCCTTGCACACTGCCCTTGAGATCAGACGCGAAGAGCTACACGCCATGGATGCAAAGGCAGATGCCCTTGAGCGTCGTATCCTGGAAGGCCTCATTGACCACTCCCGCGCAATGCTTTTGACTCAGAAGGCTCCAAAGACGTCGCCCAAGAAGAAGCCCATGCGCGATCTGCGTCTTCCTAGTGACAGGACTGCCAGCCCTGCACCTTCTCAAATGCAAGGTATTCAGCAAAACCACGCTCTCGCCATGAAGACTAGACCTCTCGTAAAGAGATCCGGCGCCGCTCCTAACACCGGTGAACGTCGTATCATGTCACTCAGCCAGATTAGCCGTAATGTACCTTCTGGCGCTGCAGCTTATGCGACCGCAGCACCAAGTTTGGTCTCGGCACAAGGCTCAATCAACCGCAGTCAATCGCTCAAGCATAACAAGCTGCGCAAGTCATCGTGGCAAGCCAATCGCAATGACAAGGAGAACGATACGCTGGAGGAAGTGACCGAAATTGATAGCAACTACGGCGGTTCACGACCTGTCAGCCGGGATTACGAGTCCCGTCCCAGCAGCCGCGACTACGATTCTCGCCCCGTCAGCCGTGACAGTCTCGATTCCTCAGCATGGGGCAGCAGCAGACGTAGTGTTAGTTACGCAGGCACTGAAAGCAACCATCCCAGCAATCTCAGCATGTTGGATGATGACCGTCGTACCAGCTATGGCACCCTCGGCACCTACGACACTGGCAGCTACCTCACCGGCAGCGATATTGACCGTCGTACCAGCTTCGGCAGCACCATTCGTAGCACGCTTGGTCCAAGATCTGTCATTGAAGAAGGAGAGGAGGAAGAGGATGACTCTGACGACAGCGATTTTCTGAGCGTGCGCGGTGAAGAGCCCGAGACTCCTGCTGTTACTGGAGAGGAAACTGCTGCTACCAAGGAAAATGATGACAAGCATCTCGTTCACTACGCTCCTCCCAGCGACTCTGGCCTTGGATCTGATCTGCCTACCGCAGCTTTGGCTGGCAATGGGGACTACTTCGCCGAGCAAAAGTGAAACGGTACAGATGAGAGACATGTTTAGAGAATTACATTCCACACGGAAAAGAGATGGGGAAAGTGGGAAGTAGCAACAGGATGGATATGGTGTTTAGGTAAGGGGGCTTGATTGACTTTTATTTCTTCTTTGTTGACTGCATACGGTCTTCTTGTAATGATTAGATGATACGAAACTCTTCTTTTTTCTTCTCCCTTCAACAATCAATCAATGATTTTTTTTTTCTTCTTAAACATCAGTGATAACTTTTTCGCATCTCGTGTTACATGAACGTTGAACTTCATATGTCTTCTGTCTCTGCCTTGCGCCAAATTGTCTTACAAATGCCCAAATTGGCTTGTTTCACCTTTCTCGCATTACGACAGGTGACTCTATAGCAAAAAAAAAATCTGTGACCAAAAATCAAACTTGAATTCCACATGTTCTTCGTTAATCTATTATAAACATCTAAACTTTCTTTCCCCCCTCTTCCTACCCCTCAAGCCTCTCAGTAATCTCCCCTCCCTCCCTCGCTGGTTCACAGCACATCGACTTTGACCTCAGCAGCCTTCCTAAGCCTATTCATGACGGCGGCGGCGACGTCACCTTCGGAATCATCGATGCCCTCGACGACGATGGCGTCGACATCTTTTCTGTCCAGTTCGCGGAGGGCGGAGAAGAGTCCTCGGGCCACACTCGAGGTTTCCGGACCGATGTTCATGTCGTGGATTGTGAAGGGAGGGTGTGAAGGAGAAGGGGGGATTTGGAGTTTCTGGGCTTGGAGGCGGGTTTGGGATGTCGAGGATTCTTGGAGCATGGTTTGGAGGGGTGATGAGATCGTTGAAGTGGTTGTTGAGGTAGGAACTTGGGGAGTAGAGGTGGAGTCGTTGATTGTTGCGTCCACACTGTTTTCTCCATTCTCTCCGTCAGTTGTAACCATCTTCCACTTCTTCGTCCTGACAAGACCGATGGATTTCGTGGTGCCCAATCGTCTGGCCAAGTCCGCGGGAGAAGGTTGTTTACTTTCTCCATCGCCGCCGGCTTCGACGAGCAAGACCGGTGCCTTTGGCGAATAGTGACGATATTTCATGCCCGGTGCCCTGGGCTTCGCATCCCCCTTTTGCGAAACATCGTGGTAAGCGACAACGGTGTTTTCCCACCCGGGTACTTCTCGAATCTTGTCGATTCCCAGGCCGCCTGGACGGAGGATCGCCGGTGGTGAGGTTAATCCGTCCACGACTGTGCTTTCTACGCCCACATCGCAAGGACCTCCGTCGAGGATCAAGGAGATGCGGGATTGGAGGTCGTGGAAAACGTGTTCGGCGGCTGTTGGGGAAGGTTTTGTGGATGCGTTCGCTGAAGGTGCTGCGATGGGTCGGTTTGCTTGTTTTATGAGGGCTAGAGCTAGGAGATTTCTGGGCATCCTTGCACCGAAGGTTGGGAGACCGGCTGTCACTTCTGGTGCGAGTTTTGAGTTTTCGGGGACAGGCAGGATGATTGTCAAAGGTCCCGGCCAGAAACGTTGGATCAATGGATGATAGATCTGTGGTATTGGGTCTGATGAAGTGGATTCTTCTGTGGAAGAGAGTAAGGCTCGCAATTGTCGCAAGGAAGCAATATGAACGATCAAAGGATTGTCTGATGGTCTTTGCTTTGCGCGGTAGATCCCCTTGACTGCTGTGCTCCTTGTTGCGTCTGCACCTAGGCCGTACACCGTTTCCGTAGGGAAAGCTACAGGTATGCCCGAGTCTCTGAGTTCAGATGCCGCGAGTTCCAGATTCTTGCCATCTTCGGTAGAAGTGTCCAATTCCAGATCCCAGTCTTCCAAAGGTAATTTTGATGTTGTTGTCTCCGATGCTTTTGGTGTGAATTCACCGAGTTTGGTGGGATTTATGGGCAAGATTGTTGTTTTCAGATTTTGCTCCACTTGAGCTTGTGCATCCGACGAAGTGGCATCCATGGTGTATGTTCTCTTCCGAGTGGTATCCTTGATGCAACTGGTTTTTGATATTTCGGTTATATGGTGAGTCAAAGGCAAAAAATTCTTGTTCGGACGCGGGAAGGCAGAGCAGATGGCACGTGATCGCAAGATGGAAAACCGCATATACTGTAAGGACTTTTTTTGTAAGGAAGGAATCAGGAGGAACTTCTTAAACCGCGATTTTGCTATAATATCTTTTTTTTTTATCTTTGGTAAATTCTTGTGATGTCGTCAATAGACGAAGGACACTCGGATAAGCAAAAAAAGCCTGTGCTTCACCGCCTTCCAGATTCGGACAATGTAGTTCGACGACACTCGTTCAACATTATTGGAGGAAAGAAAAGAGAGAGACAATCTTGACTTGTGCTCAAACTCTTGGTGGGCCGTAGATCCTGTGCTGCTATTGACGTTTGTTATATACTGATCTGTGGAGAATTTGTTACATTCACCACGCATGGAAAATGGTGTCTATGAAGTTGGGGTTCTTGACTTTGGATTCTGGAGACAGCATATGTCACTGAGGGACTGGAGACTCGATTTACTGTAAGATGTACATGTTCTTGTCATTTTTTCAAGTCTTTGTGTCACACTCGCTACAACATACGACTATTCGAATGCCAGAAAGAGACAAACCACGTCGGCAGAGACCTCACATCATTCCACATCTCCCAAAGTTCCTAGCGGACGATGTCGTGAAACGGTTATATATCTCGACAGTCCCAAAGCACGTGTTGTCTGATGTATTGTCTAAGAAGCCATTTACAAGCCAAGAGGATGACCAATAAAGCATATTTCGAAAACTGCTCACTCACTGGAAGACACGTAGGAAAATTGCGAAGAAAATGTTATAAGGAAAATTGATGTATTGAATAAACCATTAGACAGTTAGGCAGCTAGCTAGCGCTTTGTAGTATCGTAGACAAAAGAAAAAAAAAGAAGTAATAAAGTGTGCAAAAAATAGTTGGATCATCTCAAGAAGAACACCATGTCCTGATGCAATATAAGGTTTTAGTCGGTTGTTGTTTGTCGTCGAAGAGGTCCAAAGAAACTTCTTTCAAAGTTCTTTGTAAGTCCTTGCCGCCGCCGCTCGTCTGCTGCGAAGCTTCTTAAGCCTGGCAGATGAGCTTGGTGGAGCGGTAGGTGTCGAGGACAGCGGTACGGTTGAAGTAGGCGTCGATGCTGCGGATCTTGAGGACGCTGTCGGCCTTGGGAGGACCCTGGGCCCAGGCGTTACCGTTGGACCAGTTGTTCCAGAGCCAGAAACCGGGGGTGGTAGGGACGTTGCCGGTGATGGTCTGAACAAGAACGCTGTCAATGAAGAACTGAGCCTGGCCAGGAGTCCAGTCAACACGGTACTCGTGGTAAGCGGTGGTGGCGTCAGTGGGGGCCTTGACAGTGTAGGAAGTAGAAGGGCTGTTGGCGTTGACTTGCTCGTTGGTCAAGTGAGCGACGGAGGGGTCGGAGGTAAGGAAAGCGAAATCAATCTCCTGGGTGTCGTTGCTGTAGAAAGAGAAACCGTGGGTGGTACCAGGAACATTGGAGATCTTGGCGACAGTGCGGACGGAACCGTAGAGAATGTCAGAGTAAGCAGTGGTGAGCTGGGCAGACGAGATGGGACCGTTAGTCTGACCACCGGGGACGGTGAGAGTCATGGAGGGGTCGAGGAGGGAGTAGCCGACGTTGATGACATCGAAGCGGCGAGGCAGGGGGGAGTTTCCGGCAGCGACGGTGTAAATGGAGGCGACGAGGTCCTGGACGGCACCAAGACCGTTGGCAACGAGGGAGGTGGCATCACCCCAACCCTGAGTGTATCTGGTGGTGAAGATACCAACATTGGGGACGCTGTAGTAGCAGCCGTTCTTGGTAAGAGTACCAGCAGTGGAGGTGGTAGGACCGCTGGAGCCGAAAAGACCGCCCAAGAGACCAGGCTCGGGGGAAGCCTCGGCGGAGACGACGGAGGCCATGGCAGCAATGGCCAGGATGTTGACGGCGTTGTTCTTGAGGGCAACCATTTTGAAGGAGTGGTGAAGAATTAAAGATTAGAACTGAAAAAAAGATCGAAAGAGTGTGGAGAGTTGGGTAGACTGGTGATTAAAGACTGAACTGGAACTGCTGATGATGGATTGACATTGGTGGATAGAGGACAAGGTATATATCCTCGAGAGAAGATAGTTCTAGGCCCAAGGTTTTTTCGATAAGTCGATATTGTGGAAGCTATCTCTTTACAGTTGGAACCCGTTATCGTTGATAGGTCCAGCGGTCACGATTGACAAAGCGGCAATATAGGGTAGAAACGTTGCAGCCATAGTCTTCAAGCCACGAGTCAGGCACCTACCTTGAACTTCGGCTGTACAAGACTTCGAAGGCCATGGTAGTGACGGTACTAGAGGGAGACACGTTGGATCCTTGGACTGCCAGCATGAGCTGTGTCTAGGCCAGGTCTGGAAGAGAATGCTCGTCAGATGCCGCTTTAGGAAGGTGGAACGCCGTTGTAGACGTTTGATGCTTGGTATAAGAGACTCTCCTGAGACAGCATAAGGCTATTCTCCGACCATTGAAGGCCTTGAGTGCCTCCTTGGACGTATTTCCCCACAGATGGAGACGTTGTCTGCCGCAAGTAGTCAAGGATACGGGTCTAGGCAAGATGTCGCTTGTGTCAGGCGAAAGTTATTGGACGTTAAGCAGTCCATATTCTTCTTTACGGCTAAGGGATAGTGAAACAGCCGTGACTTCTGGAAAGTCTAGGTGCCTCTGCTTGATCTGCCTGCCAGATTGTTGTATGGCCAATGCCGAACTGCTTCTCAACCTGACGTTGTATGGGTGTTCATAAGTAGCTTGAACGAAAACGAGACAATGGGACTCTTGTCCAACATCCATGTGAACAGCTTTCATGTTTCCATGACATGATCTCGGTACCTGTAAGCAAGACCAATGCCGATGACGGTATTGTGATGACTGCCGCAAATGTATGTCATGGCACTTGGGAGTCGTTGGTCGGCATCACGAAGGACTCTCGTGTCTTCACTTTGGTTATTGGCTGTTGAGTTATGTATGATGGAAACGTTGAAACGGCGTGGAACATGCTTAAATCTTCCACGATGAAGATGGCTGGACGACACCGTCACGTACGGTAGTGGTCTAGGAGAAAATGAGGCTGTTAGGCTGTTGGCTTGGAGACTGGAGGCCGGAAAACACTTCTTGCCAAGCCCGAAGAGTGCAATTCTCCACTATCCCAAATCAGGATCTCGCTCGTCCAAAACAGCTTTCATCAATATTTTTGTCTCAAATTGTCATAATCCCCAATCCATCTGGCAGAGCCATTGTTGGGCAGGGTTCTGCCTTCTTCCTCGAATGTTTGAGTCGAGGCCTGTAACGTTTCTACAATACTGTATGTACTGTACTGCTTGACGAATGTTGTCTCCCCCATTGTTGTCGTAGCATCGATTCTATGGATCTGTACTGGACTACTGTCACAACCGACGAAGCGCCACTTTGCGTCTTCTGCATCAAATCAAAGTCTCTCGAGTTTTCCCCCCTCGACATTTACACACACTCAACATGCCTCCATTGACTCACGGGAGAAAATTTGACTAAATGAAATATTCTGATCCCCGTTCTCATCCTCGGCCTCACGTCACACCTGACTTGCCCTCGTTGGAATTTGGCACGGCTCGTCACTCGTGGTACCAGGTGTATCAAGCTTGATGATCAGTCAAATCGAGATATGGATACGATAATGCGTGGGCAGAACCACTTTCTGTTGTATGCATGATCTGTATGGTGCGGCATTGGAAAATGCGGGTGCCGCTTGTACAATTGTGGCAGGTCGCATGGTGGTATCACACATGAAGTGCTGCTGACGGGTTCCTCAAAGATGAGTACACGAATAGGCTCGTCATCTCTCTCCTCATCGGAACAAAACCCAAGCACACAGTACCCGGATGCAGGGCTATTGGTCTCTTTGGTGGTACGCAGAATCGCGGGCGAGGACAGATTCACAACCAGGTAGAGTACAGACTTGAGCCGATTTCAATATGGTTAGACGGATAAGACTGTCAGCAACCGAGTGACCTACTCTTCACAGTGTTGATAATGTTGAGAGCATCTGCCTACCCTGCGTAACAGGCAACTTGTTGAGCGAAAGCCGAGATGAAAAAATAACTGAAAGGCTTGCATGTGCGAGTGTTTATTGGTAGTTCGAATTGCTATCACATGAACGACATGGCCTGAGATGATAGGTAGTCGGATTATCAAGATACCGACAGATTTGACGTTGTTGGCAAATTCAGATCCTCCGTGTTTGGGACTCATGTTCGGACCGCGGACCGCATGGACTGACCAAGGTACCGACTATGCACATCGATGTCAATTATGGCAACAGCGCAACGAGGGACTTCTACCAAGGCAGTGCCTGGCAGGTCAAGCGATGGCGGGGAAAGGGGAACTGTCCTACATGACACTGCAGCAAGCGGCAAGCAAAGTTCTGGCTCGATCGGTTGCGTAAAGTGAGAAGGAATGGCGGAATACCGCGGCAATGGTCGTTGAGTAGGTGTTGAGTAGTTGTTGACTGGTGAGGGAGTATTTGGCTCTATCACATGCCGCCAAGATGTTACCCTGAACGCGGATCTCTTCGGCAGGACGAACCGAAAAAGAGCTTGGGACAGGGAAGTGACGTGCAAGCTTGACATGTGAAAGCGAAAGCATGTGGTGGTTGAGGGAGGAGCATTGGAGCTATCAGTAAAGGTTGGTAGGCAGGTAAGGTACCAGGCAGCTCAAGCTCAGCTCTTGCAAGATAACAACAGCAGCGAGCCAGCTCCCTTCTCCTTCTGCTTTTGTTTTCTGTCTGCTTCCCGTCCATTCTGTTTATCTCACTGTGGGTTTAAAACTTCGTCCTTCATCCCTCCAGCAAGCATCTCAGTCCTCGTTCACACAACTCGTGAGTTTTTCTTTTCTTTTCTGCACTGGTGTCTAAGACACCAAGATCTATTTCTCTAACCATCGCCAGTCTTCGCCCAATGCCTCACGCAGAGAACGACATGTCTGGTCCAGTCACTAATGGCGACAAGTCCCAGTCGCAGTTCATTTCGGTCAGTCGAGTCACTTGATTACCAGCAATCACTCATTGTCAGTCACTTACTGACCTGTCCAGCACTTGACTTCATACCCCGTCGTGTCCGATGGCATCGAGACCTTCAAGAGCAACCCATACGGTGCTCGCTCGCTCGAAGTTGCCGAGACGACTTATACCAAACTTGGCAAGCCTGTGATGCCTTACCTTGAGACTCCGTATTCATACGCCGCACCTTACATCGCCAAGGCCGACGAGCTCGCCGACAAAGGTCTCGGACAGGTCGACACTAGGTTCCCCATTGTCAAGGAGGACACGACGACCATCAAGGACACGGTCGTCGACTACGCCTTCCTCCCTCTGCGACTTGCCAACGATGGTCGTGTGTACTTCTTCAAGACCTGGGATGACCAGTACAACAAGACTGCAGCACGCAACAACCGTGGCGCTGGCATCAGCACCAGCATCCTTGCCATCATCTCAACCCAGCTGAAGATTGCTGCTGATGGCGTCGAGGTCATTGCCGACTACTTTGGCCCCAAGGCCGAGGAGGCCAGAAAGAAGAGAGATAGCGCCATCGAATCTTTCATGGACAAGAAGGACGGTATCACCCAGGACGCAAAGAAGAAGAAGGACGCCTACGCCGAGGATGCAAAGAAGAAGACCAACCAGACTAAGGACAGCTTTGCCGAAAAGGCCCAGGAAAAGTCGTGAATCCCGAAAACACCCTCATCATGTTACGACCTTTTGTTTCTGACTCTGCGCCGACAGCCTTCCTGCCTCTCACTCCGAATATCCATGGACGTATGATGGCGTTACCAAAGAGGACACGACTCTGCCTGACCACCACAACTAAAAAAAAATGACCTTATGCAATAGCCTCCTTTTCTTGCTTTTCGCTCATGTATGTAACGTAACTTTTATAGAAGCTTCATGATAACGCTGAAGAATTAATCACTCGTGTCGTTTTCGCTGCTTGTTACTGGTCCGATGTGATGATCGCTCAACTCTAGTTGCACTGTCTTTCCATGCTCGTGGTGGGTCAATCATCGGAACAGAGGAAGGAAAGAACTTGTTCTTTTGACGCAATGCAGGTCTCAGCCGCTCTGTGCTTGGCTTCACATTGACGAATGTCATGTCAATGATAACCCCACTCTGCAGCCATTTGTTCGTTGTTCGTATGCGCTTCTTAAACGATATTGTACATGTCGGTCGAAGGAGTGCATAAACATCCAAGCCACATGCATAATCGGTTCGAGTCCCCCGTCACGTTCATATTCACGTGCAAAGAGAGACAGGGGAAGATCCGGCTGGACGACCCGTCAGCCCGGTCGGAATTGATACCGAAATGGCTACTCTGCTTTTTTTTCTCCTGTGAGTTTGGCAAAGCTACTATTACCCCCAGAGCTACCGGAGCGGCTAGCTCACACCATGCATAATGACAAGTCGCTGGAGCAGGTAAGATGTTGTCTCTGTCTGCTGGCACAGTCCAATGTGGTCGTGGTTTTTCATGGCTGTCTGACTGAGTTTTGTCAAACATTTGATCGAGTTTTTCTTGGTTGATGATGTTGAAATCACAAGATATGGGATTGCAAAGCTCGGAGGTTCAGGTGTTATGTCTTTGGTAATCATCAGAACACGGGTTGGCACAATAATACTCACATATCCATGCATTTGAAGAATCAGATATCAACTGGGAGCAAGCATGATCTATATAACGTCGTTTTCAGACGAGTAATTATTCATTGGACGTGAGATTGAGCAGATTAAGTAGTAGAAAAACATGATCAGGGTGACTGCTTAGACATTGGTACTTGTGATAAAGAAAAAAGGCGAGATTCATAATCATGTAGTTTGCAAGGAAGAGACGATCTGCGATTACTATCAATCAACAGGATAGCAGATGTATTCCTAGCATCACAATAGACACAAAAAGTACT
Source organism: Dothideomycetes sp. NU30 (assembly GCA_026013035.2). Taxonomy (NCBI): domain Eukaryota; kingdom Fungi; phylum Ascomycota; class Dothideomycetes; species Dothideomycetes sp. NU30. The sequence continues at coordinate 122,607 of BSBH01000043.1, forward strand.
TTTGATACTCCACCTGTATGCAACAAGAAGTTTGATAGCGAAGAGTTCATGTCCGAAAGCGGCAGTGTGATTTGGGTTTCATTGACATGTGACTCCGCAAAGGTCGGCTTTGTTTCCATGTAAATTGTGACAACATTGTTGTTTTGGAGATCAACGACGAAGACGACAACAACAAATGCAATGCCACCATGACGGCACGAAACACGAGTCAACCGACCTTTGACTTCTTCACAGGCGAAGAGCATTCTCCGGCACGGCAACCTCTGCGCGAAACCTTTCGTCAATCCACCGCAGTCGCTCCTCGGCCAGGTGAGTTCAGACCTCAATCACCCAGAAGCAGAGCACAGAAAGAAGAAAAGAGCTAACCACGCATATACATAGCAGACATTGCTAACGAATCACTCCGAGCGCAGTTGAACACGCTACAGTACGAATTCGACACGCTCAAGCAAGAAAAGGAACTCGGCGCACTCCAACATGCGAGCGAAATCCGCGATGCCGAAAAGCGTGCCGAACAGGACTTTAAACGAGCTCAAGCTGCAGAGACGACGGCTCAGCAAAACACGAAGAAGCTAGAACAACTGTCGCGTGAATTGACCGATGTGGAGAACCGACATACCAATGAGAAGATTCAACTGGAGCGCAAGTTACGGGGTTTACAGGATGACAACCAGAGTTTGAGGGAGGATTTGGAGGATGCAGAGTCGCGTCTGTCGTCGGCCGAAAGAGAACACAAACATGGGCTGGGTGATATCGAGGCTAGGCATGCTGCGTTACAGGCTTCGTTTGAAGAGGCGCAGAGGGACTTGGGATCCAAAGTTGCCATGTTGCAGACGACTCAACAACGATTATCGCAAAAGGAGTCAGAGAACGGCAATCTCGAGAATGAAATTCTGCGACTCAAGGCCCAGACCGGAGACTCGGATACTCTGGCCATTATCAAGCGAGAGTTATCCGAACAAGTCGCACATATCAAGAGATTGGAAGGTGCCAATCGCGATCAATTGGCTGAGCTGAAGCAATTGAGAAAGGCTCACAAGAGTGTGGACATTGTCGAGGAAGAGAAGCGCGTCTTGACCAACAAGCTCTCCATCATGGAAGATTTGCGCAAGGAACTGTCCGAAGCACTTTTGCAAAAACAAATTCTGGAGGATGAAAAACGCAGTTGGACAAGCTACTTGGAGAGCGAAGCGGCTGGAAGAGAGGAACTGGCCTTTGACTCCCCTGAAGATATGGCCAAAGCCTTTGTTACTGAACGCATGGAGAAACTCACGCTGGTTGAGAAGCTAGGTGCTCTACAGCCAGAGCTCTCGGTTCGCGAGAATAGCATCAAGGAGCTTGAAGACGAGAAGGTCCAGCTCCGGGCTGAGATCGAAAAGTTAAAGAGCGCAGACGCTACCTCTTCTACAGCTGCACCGACAGATGCAAAGGCACGCGCACGACTGGAGCGCCAGAAGAATCTCGCAATCAAGGAAGTCGAGTATTTGCGTGCCCAGATGAAAGCCTTTGAAGCCGAAGAAAACGAGTTCCAACCCGAAAAGGCCGACGAAGAAAACAACAAGCGTATACAGGAGCTTGAAACCCTCATTGACCAGTATCGTTCCGAGGTCGAGACTTTATCCAAAGAGGTGAAGCAACTCGAAAGCACAACAGCAGCAGCAACACCACAACCCCAAACACTAAAACGCCCACACCCCGAGGAATCAGACGAAAGACTAGGCGAACTACGCCGTAAACTACGTACACTAGAAGATGACCTCGGCAACCTCAACTCCAAGAATTCCTCCTTAGTAACCGAACTCAAGGCCAAAACCAGCCAACTGACCGCACTACGAGACTCCTCACGCACCCGCGTGCTCGAACTCCGCGACAACCCAACAGCAAAAATGGAAGCCCTGAAAATGAGCACCCTCAAAACACTCCAAGAAGAAAATTCAGCCCTCCTATCCCAACTCGAGAATGGGCCCAACGGCGGCACAAAAGTCGTCCCCATCAGCACCCTCGAATCCGCCCGCCTCAAAATCGGCGAACTGCAATCCACAATCACCCAACGCGACACCAAAACCACGCGCCTCAAATCGATCTGGTCCAGCAAATTCCTCGAATTCGCCGAAGCCGTGGCGGCAACACTGGGGTGGAAAGTGGTTTTCCAGCCCAACGGACGGTTCAAGGTGACCTCTATCCTCTACCCTACTTCAATCAATAAAGACGGCGAAGAAGAGGAAAACTCGATCTTGTTTGATGGAGAAAAGGGGACCATGAAGGTTTCCGGCGGGACGGAGAGTTTGTTTGCGCAGGAGATCAGACCGACGATTGAATTTTGGGTTGATGGGAGGAAGGAGATTCCTTGTTTTTTGGCGGCTTTGACTTTAGAATTTTATGAGAAGAGTACCAGGGCCGGTGCCATGTGATAGATATCTATGGAGTGGAGTAAATTTTATCTTTGTTCTCTTCTTTATGGGACATGGGGGATTGGTATAGAAAAGGATGAAATGTCAAGTCTGACTTTGTCAAGTTCGACAGTTGTTCTTTTCTGATCGTTCCTTTCTTTGGGGGCTCCTTTGATATACCTGATGCTTCTTTTCTCTCTTTTCTCTTCTTTCTACAGTGCTCTTCTCGCTCGATATTCTCCTTGCCAAATTCCCTATCTTTCAACCTATCCCTCTTGTTCCCTTTCTTTTAGTCCTCCATTCCTCTTTATCCTTACCCCGATTCTCTTGGACTTTCATGGCAGGAAGCACATACATCAATATCAACATCCTCTAGTCAGATTACCTTTGTATCACGCCACTAATCCCTTCCCCCCAAAAGGTTCTATCGCGTTCTACTTACTTCTCTCCCATTCCAATCCTTCTCCATCCTTCCTCCCAATTCCAGTCCTTCCAAAAACACAACCAACCACATCCCCCCCCCCCTCTTCGTCGATCTTTTTTTTTTTTTTTGGTCACTCTCATATATCTCCCGGATTACCATCAAATCACATACAAACGGGTCGGTTAGCTCAGTTGGTTAAGAGCATTGGGCGACTCGGGGTTTTGGCGATGATGAACGTATGGATAGCTAGCCTTACCCCTGCAGTATTTTACTATCCTCAGATTCCACTTGCCCAAAGGTCACAGTGTTCGAATCCTGTACTGGCCATTTACATTCTTTTTTTTTTTTTTCCTTTTCCTTTTTTTTCTTTCTCCTTTCCTGTTTCCTAACTCACGAATGTAAACATTTATTTTCATATAACTATTGATTACTCGTTTTTTTTGTCTTCTTTAAACTCCTTTCCATCTTATGAATGTTTTGACGAAATGACTTTTTGGTTCTTATATCTAGATCAGATGCCCAATCTACCGGGTAGAAGATGATGTTTGGAAAAAAAAAGAAACATGTACACTACTTTTTCTCCTTTCCTCTCGTCCCTTTTCTTTTCCTTCTCCTTTCGTTTTTCACTTCAACCACCCCTTGGGACCACCCCAAGTGCCCTTGACCATGGAGTTATAATAGACCCAAGGGAAGAAATCCTTTTTCAAGTGATAGAAAGCGCGTCTGGGGATCCCCTGATCCAAACCAAACTTCTTGAACGTCTCCTTGGGCTCGCCGCCGTACTTGAATTCCGCCAGGAGCACTTTGCCGTACTCGGTGAGCAGAGGGCACGAAGTGTATCCATCGTAGACAGCGTCGGGAGTTTTGCTCTCCATGGCCTGGAGAAGGTTGCGCACGAGGACGGGCGCCTGGGAGGTCACGGCCGCGGCGGTTTTGGCCGTGGGCAACGAGGACGCATCACCCGCCGACCAGACATTGGGATATTTCTTGTGTTGCAAGGTCGCGTCCGCGACATCCACAAACCCGGCGGGGTTTGCCAAAACGGAGTCCTTGATGAAAGCGTGGGGACCCATTTTCGGCACCACGTGCAGGAGATCGAATCGCTTCTGGATTTGTTCGTTGCTGCCGTCGAGTTTGGCGAAGATTGCCTTGTCGCCGTTTACTTCGATCAAGTCGTGTTGGAAAGACGCCTGCACGCCTCTCTCCTGTCGGAGTTGTTCGAGCGTCTTGCTGTACTTCGGCACGCCGAACATGACGGGCAACGCGGTCGCGAAATCGATCTTGATGGCCGAAGAAGACGGGTCCGCGGGGTTGTACAAACCGGCCTTTTTCCAGTGGTCGAGGGCCAGCCACATGACTTTCTGGGGAGCGCCGGCGCATTTGACGACGCCTGTCGGCAAAGTGAAGATGGCTTGTCCTTGACGCAGGGAATTGATGGTTTTGAAAACTTTGTCGCAGGTGTCGTAGCCGTAGATCGACGAGACCAGGGATGACGGGTCGGCGAGAGCTTCGGGGAGACCCTTGATGTCGGCGTATTTGATGCTGATGCCCGGTGCCACGATCATTTGCTCATAGGACAGTTTGTCGCCGTTGTTCAATGTCACAAAGTTGTCTTCGGGGGAAAAAGTGTTGACGCCTTGGTTGTAGAATTGCAACTTTGAGTCGATGAGGGAGGACATGGGTCGACGCAGTTCCTCCTTGGTTTTCAGACCGCCGCCCACGAGAGTCCAGCCTGGTTGGTAGTCATGGTAGGAAGCGGGATCGACTATGGCAATGTCGTTGGGTGAGAATTTGCCCGTGGAGAGTAATTGATGGCTTATGGAGAGACCGGCCGAACCACCTCCAATGACAACGATTTTGTGGTTACGGGCTGTGCTGTTGACTGGAGATACGGTGGCTAGATTTCTGATGTTGTTGGCATTCTTGAATGTGCTAGTAGCTTTTTGGGCCACACGACTGCGGAACATGGTTGGAGAATTTCACTGGAGATTTCTTTTTTTCTTCTTTTTTCTTTCTTTTCTTGATTTGCGACAAAGGAATGACAGTGAAGATGGGAAAACAGTAGCTAAAGGCAGAGGAGGTCGAAACTAGCAACTATACCGATCTGGCAGTTCAAAAGAACAATAATTAGCACACCGGGTGTGCAAGAAAAAAAGGCTGTCGTCGGTCCAAGCACGCGAGCACGCCATGCCCCAGAAATTGTTTTGGCGTGGCGTGTCGTTGGAGGTGCGACATCGGGAGTGATCGGATTTAGACTGAACGGTCTGCCTATCTTATACATGCAGTACCACAAACAACTCTTGCTTGTAGAATCTTCTATTAGAAAGACAATAGATGTGTTCATTAGTAGAAAGCAGGTCCCCAGACTATGCAACATGACCACACTGAAATCATCCATGTCCGACTAAATAAATCAGGACGTGATTGAGACTTGGAGTGCGATTCTTCACAGTATCAACACTAACATTGACACATTGTCAGATTCGGATATCAGAGAGACATGCCTAATGACTGTGCATATCTCTTTTCTATAAGCAGGGGTATGTGGCGTATCTTTGCAATTGTATAGACAAGACTACTCCGTCATTCTTGGTGCCATGACTGTACCGTCGTCAGAACACAACGCAGTGATGTTGATAAAGTCCGAGAGATAAAGGTATCCCCAAGTAAACAAGAACTATCACCTCTTCAACTGCGCAAATCTCGCCGCAAGCTCATTAACATCAGGAATCTTTCCCCCAGGCCCACTTGTGTCCTTGGGCTTAGGATTCGCCTTTGCCATCTTGGCCGAAGGTTTGAGGTCAGGCGGACCAGGCAACTTGATCTTGGGTGCAACATTATCCGTCGATGGAGCAGGCGGTACGACACTGACGGGACTCTTGGGACCAAAATTCCTCGGCGGCGTGGCTTGATTCAAAGCTTCTGTCGTCGCCGGCATCTCCAAGTTCTTCACTTTCTGGCCTCCACTGGGGTTGTCATCATCATCATCGTCGCTTCCGGTAGGTGTTTGGGCCTCAGCAGCAGCGGCTTCGGCAGCAGCGGCGGCAGCTTCCCTCTTCCCCTTGGGCCAATCAACATTATAGGCATCAGCGATGGTCTCGAGATAGGCCTCGACCAATTCCTTTTTCGGCGGCTCCACTCTCATTCTCTCAACGACCCTAGGGGCAACCTTTCCATCCCTGTTCTCACTCGCATCCAAGACAAAGTCCTTTCCAAACTTCTCGGCCAAAAGATTCCTCACGGTATGCAGCTCTTTAACCTCAGTCCTCGGTGCGGCATAGAGGATGCTCTTGACGGCCTCCTCCAATCCAGGATCGCATTCCTTGGCTTCCAACAATCCGGCTCGTGCGAGAAGCAATTCACAGTAGAGTTCGAGGATTTCGAGTAGCTCGGTGGTCAGATCGCTGCGGATGATGTTCTCGACACGGATGCGAGCGGACTCTTCTTTGCCGGTCTCGAGGAGTTGGGCCATGGCGCGGCGTTGTTGTTTTGCTATTGCCGTGTCTTTTTGTTGTACCATGCGTAGGCGAGATATGGAGAGCTTGAGCTGGACTTTGAGCTTGTTCTGGATTGAGTGTTGTTAGTGGATTGTGTCTTGTGCAGGCATGGTCAGGTCTCTTTGTGGCGACGTACGATCAACGAAGAAGCAGGCGCCATGGTTGCGGTCAAGGTAGCGAATGAGGTCGTGAAAGCAAGAGGATTGTCGGTTGTAAAGGTCACTCACTGGTGCCTCACAAGTCGAGAGTTGATCGTCCCCAGCCCCTCGTGCTCATTGATTGACTGACGTGTGCGGGGAGCGTCGGAACAAGCAGTCACCGATTCATTCGGGTCCTTTCCCCCCCTCTCCCAGAGGTGCAAGAGTTCTAGACCCTCGATAAGAAGAACAGCACAATTGATACATGTTTTGGGACGTAACAATCATTATTTCATAAGCTAGTACATGCTGTTGTTCTGCTTTCCGATATCCCTGAGAATCAAGATTCTCATCCCAAGCAAGCCAAAAAAAAACAAAAACAAAAAAAACAAAAGAGAGACCCAGACTGTGCTTCTCCATCACATAGTGTCAATAGTGCCTGCCCCATGGATATACTGCCGCTTCGCTAATGGATCAAATCGAACAATCTCGTAGCGCTCTGCTTGTAGAAGACATACTTCTGGATGAACAGACACACACACACACACACACACACACACACACACACACACACACACACACACACAAGGTAAACAGGTGTCATTGTCGAGCTGCTGATGAAGTGTATTGTTGCGCCGGCGAAGACGTGTACTGCTGGGCAGGCGAAGACGTGCAATGGTGACCAGGCGATGAGGTGTGCTGTGTGGCAGGTGAATTCGTGACCGATGTTGGCATGGATGGCATTGGAGGTGCGGTCATGCCAGAGTCTGCACGATTCATCTCTCGAAGACTCTTTGAGCTGCTCAACATGTCAGTATGCCTGGCCGACGACTGGATAGATACCCATAGTCAATCTGTCATACCTCTTCTTACTGCGCAAGCTCGACATGCTCTTCTTTCTGGCCATGCTGAACCAATTCCTCACTCCACCGCGTTTGGGTGATTCCAGACTGGGACTGGCTGTTGGTGCTGTCGTTACCGTCGGCGTTCGCTGCTTTTGTGTCAGTCTCGAATACCCTCCTGTCATCCTCTCACAAGCCACACAACATACCTCGCTACTTCCCCTGCTTGCTCTGCTCATCCTCGAACTCGTCGTGTCACTGTGATTTGCGTAGTTGTTGTCCGTTACTCGTCCATCTCGTGTCTCTTTCGTTGTCATAACCTCCTCTATCCTCGCATCCGTCCCCTCTTCCTCCTCCTCTTCTTCTTGTAGAACCTTACGTTCTTCATCTCCACACACAACCACATACCACCCGACCTTTTCATCCGGCGCAAGCTTGTCCCTCAGCTCCATCAAAGCATTCCATTGCTCGTCTCCCAACCCTTTCCCTCTGACCTCGTCCACCTCAATGCCCAACCTGACTTTCTCACATATGTCCGCGACGTATGCGTATGGTTGTGATGCCGCGGCCGGTGATTCGTCATGAGGGTCGTACTGCTCAACGAATCGTAGACTCGGCAGGTTGGCCATTGGCTTCGGCCATAGTTCTGCAAAGTTCTCGAGCAATGTTTCGGTTGTAGCGGGTGCGACAAGCCACTCTGCAGCTGCATCATCAAGATTCTGCAGGATGATGTGGATGCGGACAAGTGGTCGCGGCCACCGGAATCCGTGAAGGAGGTATGTTGGCATAATACGACAGGGAGAAGGTTTCTGGGCAGGGCAGAGAGACAATTGGCTTGTTCAGCTTTCCAGCCGTGAGAATGGGTGTAACGCGGGAGGTGGGTCGTACAATGGTAGGATTTGCAGAGAAGCTGACTATCGGCTGGCCACGAGAGACAGGCTACCGGTTAATTTGTTCTTTCGTAGACATAAGCACAAGGGCCTTCGACCAGATGCGAAGAGGGCTGGGGCTGCAGCTCAAGTTGCGGTTGGTCGACAGTTTCAAGCCGTTACGAGACGCGAATCGTCCTCGTACCGGATCGCCCGTCGAAGAAGCTAAGGCAGAGAATCGATCACTAAAATGGACAGACGAACTGTCAAAGGATCGTGAATGAGAGTTGAGAAGATGAAGGACTTGAGAAAGGGAAGAAAAGGCCAAAAAAATAAAAGCCCCAAGGCCAAGGTCGCAAAAAGGACGCTGCAAGTCACACAAAGATCAGGAAAACCACTCGTACGGTAACGTGAAATGACATGCAGGATTGAAGAAGATGCAGCTCGTTTATTTCGAGACCATGCCCAAAATGCGCAGATCATGCTGGGCCAGAGTTCGTACTTGGTATGTGGGGCCGCCCCTTGCGCCAAATGACTTGCGGTGCTTGGGTCGGAGTTGGTCCCGTCGGTTCGTGATTCGTCTCATTTCCAGTTACAGCTCATCTCGTACCGTTTGTTCTAATAAGCATAGTATTAGACCATGGAATCATAGTTTCACCACTGACTTCTCCACGGCTTGTTGATTAGTGACAAGCCAAACGACAAGGTTCCACGCCCTTGCAAAGTTGTGGGCGACATGGTCCTCCATCTGCTGGGAAAGAAGTCATGGAACGTCTACAACAAGGACAACATCGACCGAGTGCGGCGCGATGAGGCCGCCGCTCAGGCTCGTGAAGAAGAGGCTGAGCGCCGCATGCAAGAGGATGACGCCGTCCGGCGCACAGCCATTCTTCGTGGCGAAGCACCACCACCACTTACCACCTCACCGTCACCACCTCCAGATGAGAGCACAGCTCGTCGGTCCCATGACCATGGCCACGGTCGAGAGCGCAAACGCCGGCGATTGCGAGGTGAAGATGACACGGACATGGCAATCCGCCAGGCTAGGGAGGATGCCATCGCGGCTGAAACCCAGCGGCAGAGGCTAAGTGACGACAAAGCGAAGAAGGAGGACAAGGACGTATCCATCACAGACCATGCGGGACACATCCAGTTGTTTGCCGCTCCCGACGAACGCGCGCTGCTTACTTCCTCCCGTAACGCCGAGGCCGAAGCAGAAAAGGCCAAAAAGACACGTGAGTATGAGGACCAGTACACCATGAGATTCTCCAACGCTGCCGGGTTCAAGCAGTCGGTCGGTTCGGCACCATGGTACGCCGCGTCAAGCAAACGAGATGCAGATGTTCTTGAACCAACCAAGGATGTTTGGGGAAATGAGGACCCCCGTCGTAAAGATAGAACGGCATCGAGAATGAGTGCAAATGATCCCATGGCTTTCATGCAACGTGCACAGTCGCAGTTGAAACAGGCGGAGACGGATCGTGAGAAATGGAAGAGAGAGAAAGAGAAGGAACTAAAAGAACTCGAGAGAGCAGAGAGGGAAGAGAGACGCAGGGAGAGAGAACACAGACACAGGCGCAAACACAGAGACCGGAGCAAAAGTGTCGACAGTTTAGAAGGCTTCTCCTTAGACGCATCAGGCAGAGAAAGAGAGAGCAAAAGTAAAAGCAAAAGCAAAAGCGATTTCAGCGAGGAAAAGAGAAGGCGTCACGAAAGAGGAGAACGCGATAGCAGACGACATGAACATCGTGACCAGGAGCATAGACGTCGTTCACCAGCTCGTTCGTCGTATCGCTCACACGGCCGGAGATCAAGAAGCCCAGTATAGATCTGCTTACACGACACATATATGATAAGATGGCGTATTAGAAATGAACATCATGACTTGTATGATTGCAAATGTCTACATGGATCTACCCTACTTGTTCTGTCTCGAACTCTCAGCATCTGATTCTGAGCCATAAGTCGGCACTGCTGTAGGATTGGCCTCGGCGAGGTGCTGCTCAGTAGAGCTGACGGTAACATTGCCATTCCTCTTAGCTTCGTTTTCATCATTTTGCAGGTCTCCGGTGTCAGCACTACCTCTACCGTGCTCTTCATCGTCATCCTCGGTAGGGACAGCCTGGAAGCCTTGCTCCTTGTTGGTCTCCTTCTTCTTGATGAAGCTGTCGATGATATAATACTGGATGGCGTTCATGGCCACAGGGAAGATGAACATGACAAATGCAATCTGAAGAGTTTCGTTGCCCTCGGTCCAACGCAATGCCCAGTCACCGACCCAAGGCAACCATGGCAGCATGGCGAAGAGGAGAAAAACAAAGAGCTTCATGCCAAAGAGACCGATGAAATATATCAATGATTGCTTCATCCACCACGTGACGCGTGGAGGCTCGCCGTACCAGCCAGACTGAATGGACTCGGGTGGGTTGGCCATTGGCGTGTGTAGGAAGAGCGAGTGCAAGACTCGTAGTAGGATGACAAGGACTGGAATGCCAATAGTGGTCTTGTCGAGCTGTGTCAGTGTGTGCATTCAAGGTATCAAGACGGGCAAAGGAACTTACATCAATAGCTAGGTTGAGGAGATAGAAGGAACAAGGATTTGGACCGCTTCCGTCGGGGGCGGTTTTGGCATTAGCAACCGCGTCTGAAGCATTGGAAGCAACGTCGAAACCGCCAGAAGAAAAGGTCGACATGGCCAAGTTGGCGAGATGAAGCAAGAAAGTGCCAACAATCTGCTTGGAAATGTCAAAGAACCAGATCTTGAAGGGGCGTCTGGGACGTTCTCTCCAACGCTTGAAGACAAGAGACAACATGGCAAGAGCGCCCAGAGCAGCTTGCACGACCAGAGCGAATGGGCCGAGCAGTTTACATTCGCCATTCTGCGTGTCAATCATGGCCGCCGCAGGGCCCTTTTCCGACGCTGGTCTTGACGAAGGTGGCGGTGGTGGTGGAGGAGGAGGAGGAGGAGGAGGAGGAATGCCGTCAAGGTCTGGCGGTGGAGGCAGTAGCTCGGCGACATTCGGTCTTGGTTCCTCCTCTTCCTTGGGTATGCCGAATATCTCCAATAGTTCCGTCTCGAATATCAGTGTGCTGCCTGGAGGAATAACTCCGAGGTTGCGGTCGCCATAAGCCAACTCGGGCGGAATGGTCAACTTCCTCTTCTCACCAACACACATGTCAACCATGCCCTGATCCCATCCCTTGATAACCTGGCCAACACCCAAGGTGAAAGTAAAGGGCACCCCACGAGCATACGACTCGTCAAAGACGTTCCCGTTGGTCAGAGTGCCTCGGTAGTCGACCTTGACATCATCGCCCTTTTGTGTCGGACGCTTGCACGTCTTTTCGTTGAGATGCTCGACCTTGAGGCCATCGTCGGCGAAGGCGAGAGTAGCGATCGAGGCGGCAAAGAGCGAGGCCTGTGTAAGACGCATCTTTATTTGCGTCGTCCGGGATGAGATAAGCTTCCGCTTCGCAGGCGGCCTGCGAGCTGGTCGTCGTCTTGTGTCTTGTCCAGGTACCTGGGAAACACCTCAAGTCACTGTCAGAGTGGCTCTGTCACGTCGTCGACTAGCAGAGTATCTGCAGTTCGCAGGAAACGACGAGCTGAGACCCGTTAAGGTTCGTCTGTCTCGGCCTTGCCTCTTGATTGGGCAGAGGCGGCTGGCTAGATTCTCACTCATCCGTGATATGCTTTATCATAATCCCCGCAAAGATCGCCCCTACCCTCGGAGACTCGGCGCGCCATCTTTTGACTGTATCCGTTACCGCAATTCCCATTTTCAACAGCAAGCCGTTCGAACATCAACGATATATCGACCAGAAATATCCTGAGTGTGTTTCTTAGCGATCGATGCCTGTAATTATAAGCTTCCTCGAGAGGTTTGAGAACATCTCGAAAATGTGAGATACATTCCTCCCATTTCCCCGAGCTTGATTCCAGTGTCACTACGCAATGACTATTGATTCTGACGCAATGGCAGAGAAGGTGCTTACAAGAAAGCCCGTCCAGGCGAGTCTGCAAGCCAAGCTCAAGATTATGCTAGAAATCTAGAAGAAGCCGCTTTTGGTCGAATTGATCTGGTAATCAAATGTACCATTTTCCTTCTGTTTTCCTAGGACGCAGTACTAAGCCAAGACCAGGAATCATATCAAGGGCACATCAATTCCAATTTGAGTTCTCTAGAAGTTGTCCAGGAGGCAGATATAACCACTAAAGAAATTCACGATGAGCCAGATGAGGTCCTGCCAACAGGCGGCACGTCCATAGGACGCTACGTCAATGCAGTCCACCACAGAGATGGCCTCTTCTCTGATGTCTACAAAGCCGTTGCTTTCCAGGAGAGCGGTGTGAGGTCGAATACCGAAGGCTTCCAAGAATATCCGTTTCTGGTAGCTCTGAAGGTCACCAATCCGTCTGCAACCGAGCCTCCTCACGACTCCTATCGCGAGGTCAAGCTATTGGAGAAACTGAGCCATACTCGAACCATTGAACTTCTAGAAAGCTTTTCACATGAAGGCGGTCGGCTTGTATTGGCGTTTCCCTTTATGCAATTCACGTTGGAAGACCGACTGGCAAAGGGAAAGCTCGCCAAGGCTGATCAAATCACTCTTCTCAGCCATGTCATGCAGGGCTTGGAGTATATCCATGATCAAGGCATAATTCATCGAGATGTCAAACCTTCAAACATACTACTAAAATCACCTCGAGGGCCAGCCTACATTGCCGATTTTGGCATTGCCTGGTCCGCTGATAGTTCCTCATGTGAACCTGCAAATCAAAAGATCTTAGATGTCGGAACCACCTGCTACCGTCCACCGGAACTCATGTTTGGAAAGCAATGGTATGACACGAGTCTAGACATGTGGGCTCTGGGATGTGTTGTCGCTCAGGTCGTCAGCTTGGGTGGTAACACCCTCTTCGACTCTGGCGATCTAGGCAGCGATCTTGCTTTGATCAAGAGCATCTTTTCTACGTTGGGTACACCAAATCTCCAGACATGGCCAGTAAGTGTTCAACGGTCTTGATGAGTCATTATTCAGAACTGACCAGACACAGGAAGCCAAGAAGCTACCAGATTGGGGCAAGATGGCATTCCGAGAATATCCTGCAGAGTCATGGGAGAAGCTACTACCAGGCGCGTCACCAGCGGCAATCAATCTTGTCGAGAAGTTGGTGGTTTATGAGAGTGGTGAGAGGATGCAAGCTAAAGATGTAAGTTGCAGCTAAAGCCGGCTTCGAGAAGGGTTGCTAATCAAGTGGTAGTGGAACAAACAAGAATTCTTCGATTCTCCAGCTTAGTAGATTTGTGCCTAGGACCTGTTGATGGCCAAGGCCTCTGTGGAATAAGGCGTGCCATGGAGGGTTTTTGCAAAGAGAAGAGGCTCGGTCCAGTTCATGGAGATCGGTCAATCTGTTCGATTTACAAAACAAGAAAGGAACAGAGCTGTACTTTCGTACACTGATATGTTCTCGTTGTAATGTTGAAGGCGAGTCAGTGTACACAGTGGCCTTATGTCTTTTGAGCCGAATCTGTAGCCATGTCTATACATACCTTAACTTCAATTTCGACCGTTCTGGTCAGGACAGCAGGTACTGGGTACTAACTCAGTACTTTGACCATGGCATGACGTATGGTTCTCTCCAAGGCGTCCAAGGCTAGAGGACGAAACAGAAGTCGAAGAATGGAAAGTTTGTGGAAGCAATCTCGCTCGCACTGTCACATGAACGAACCACAAAGACAACAAACGCCAAGGAGTCGATGTAAGGCCAACCCCGGACTTTAGCGGATCAAAGTCAATCTCGCAACGGGTAAACATGGCGGGCGGTGACGATCAAAGGCTGCCCTCAGTAATAATAATATCTGCAGTACAAGAGAGAGAGAGAGAGGGAAGACAGTAATATATTTTTCACCCTGCCTCTTCCTTTTGTTGCTTATCACTTTGCTTCTGCTCCCTCCACTGTAGAGTCCGTCTCTGATCAACCAACTTCGGCCTAACTATCCTCTACCGCGAGTCAGCCTTCTCCCAGAACTTCAACTCCCCACCGCCGACTACTTGGTATACACGCCGAGACGGACGTTCAAGACGAGACCCATACAGACATCATGGCGTTTCTGTTTGGTCGCAAGACGCGGTCTAACCAGGAGTTGACCCGCTCGACCAAGGAGTTGCTGTCAAAGATGGTCGCTGAAGACAAGCCGTCACCAAAGGTAGACGATTAGAGCCCCACCTGTGTTGCCCTGCAAGCTATATACATGCTGACTGTGAATGCCTGTACAGATTGAAGAAGAAGTAGCACGGAATCTGGCACAGATGAAGGTCATATTACAAGGCACACCAGGTATGTGCACATGACCCAACCTCACTCTCACCACGACCCAGACGAGATAAGAGAACAACAAGTCCTAACAAGCCTCCTCACACAGAAATGGAAGTCAGTCCGGACCAAGTGTTCCAACTAGTCAACCTCCTCGTGACCGAAGACCTCTTACGCGTGCTCGCCGAAAACATTCACCTCCTTCCCTTCGAATCCCGCAAAGACACACAAACAATCATCTCCAACGTCCTCCGTTTCAAGCAACCAGGAGACGACCAACCTGTCGCCCTTCAATACATCATAACTACCCGTCCCGAGATCATCATTGCTTTATGTAATGGCTACGACCGTCGCGAGAGTGCCATGCCCTGTGGAGGAATCCTGAAAGAAGCCTTGAAACACGATGCGGTCACCGCCTTGATCCTCTACGATGAACCCAGACAACCAGGTCAAAGTCTCGACTTGGGAAGCATTGATACCGATCAACCTGCTTCTGGCAATGGCGTCTTTTGGAAGTTCTTTGATTGGATAGACAAGAGTTTGTTCGAAGTCAGCACTGATGCCTTTGACACATTCCGCGTACGTTTCTTCGATATCTTGCCTCCACTCACACTCTACTGTACTAACCTGCAACCTCCAGCAAATTCTCGTACGGCATAAACCGATGGTCTCCAAGTTCATCTCGACAAACTTCGACCTCTTCTTCTCCCACTACAACGAAACCCTTATCAAATCAGAGTCCTACGTGACAAAACGTCAGTCCATCAAACTCCTCGGCGAGTTGCTTCTGGACCGACAGTTCTACTCCATCATGACCGCCTATGTCGAATCTGGTGACAACCTCAAACTGATCATGTGGCAACTCAAAGACGACCGAAAAATGGTACAATACGAAGCCTTCCACGTATTCAAGATCTTTGCCGCGAACCCCAATAAGAGTGCAGAGGTCAAGAGATTGTTGACTATGAATAGACAACGACTACTTGATTTCTTGCCAGGATTTTTGGCCGACAGGACGGAAGATGACCAATTCTCGGATGAGAAGAGTTATCTAATCAAGCAGATCAAGTTGTTACCTCAACAGCCAGGAAGTAGTGGTGCTGCTGCCACTACCTCAAGTCAGGAATCACGATAGGGTCATGGTGCTGGCATTGAGAGGGACAATACTGGCAACAACAACAACAACAACAACAACAACAACAACAACAACAACAACAACAACAACAACAACAACAACAACAACAACAAGAGAGTTGCTACTGCTATTGATCCTGCTGTTGTGGCGAGAAACATGGCAAACCGAGATTTTAGGGCCAGACTCGAAGCTGCTACTGCAAGAAGATTGGCCGCTCGCAGACATGTTGCTGGTTAAGAGTCTAGGAGACTAAGAAGAGAGGGAAAATATGACGGATGGAGATTACACACCAGAGGGAACCCGAAGAGATAGATGAAGAAGGTATGCAACGAGTAACTCGTTCAACGCTTCCAAGAAGCACACAATTTCGTCTGCAAGATCAAGGTGTCGAAAGGGAACAATGGCAGAAGTGAATTAGCGAACAGACTGAGGTTGTACGAATTGAGAAAAGGATAAGAGTACGATGACCTACCATCCATTAATGCATTCGAGCGAAAGATTCATCCTCACTCTCTACCTCATGCAATCTCAGAAATCCCTTCTTTGTCTATCTGCGCATAAATTCCAACGTCTTGGACTTCTTCGGGACCAGCTCACCATATCCACAGCCCAGTTTTGAGTAGACCAGCTCTTGAACAATATATTGCATAGACGATAGGTGGCGCCCCACACCAATGGAGTTTAGTTTCAGAGAATATACAATGCCCGAAGGCTCGTCCGTGTGAGTGACCGAAGCGACTATAGTCTACGATTCCATTCCATCGCCTTCAGTTTCAGAGAAATGGTGACACAGTCTCCAATTCCCACCAGTGAATTCTCCCATCCTGTCAACTCATTGCCACATCTTTGGCGCTTTCCCGCACGAAGGGAAATGTTCAAGCCTTCGAAACGGAGATTAACATTCCGGTTTGGGTGCGTATCCGTTTTGCCAAATATTCCACCTACCCTCTGTACATGACTCTCCTGATGGCTTGAAGCAGAGTAAATCCACAAGTCGCTTTGTGTCTCGTACGATGGGTCATGACCCTCCATCGCTTAAGGGATTTGCATGTATCAAGCGCTAAAAATGGTAGGCAGTAAGTATGTAATAGTCATCAGACCATATTGAAGGACGAGAGGTAGATCAAAAGGACATTGTCAATGAGAAACACCTAAACTAAATCTGCAGACTTGCACTTAGCAGCATCACCACAATCTCATCACATTCATTGGATGAAATGTTTTTTTTCCGTGCTCTAGAACGACGCAGCAAAAGAAGCTTACTTAGCCGCCTATGTTCGAGCTACTTTGGAGAAGTATTCATCCTGGACAGACTGCAATTCACCACTCTATATAATGCATGAGACGTCAACGTCTTGGCTACATATATTCGAACGCATGGACACTGTCACACCGACCATGTTGCACAGAATCTGCACTCTGGAAAGCGTGGTCTATAGTCTACATATCGGTTGCAGGACAAGACATGTGTTGTTCAATGTTCACAGATGCCCTTTCGATCGAAACTCTGCAAAACGATTCTTAGAGCCGCTGCTCGGTTGTTGCTTTCTCCCATCTGAAACATGTGGTTGCTCTTGGCAGAGGCTTGTTTTCCTCACCCCCTCTTTTGTTCTGCGCCAAGCACCAACTTCCTCTCCTCCACTCAATAACAATTTCTTTCTGTTACACTCCAAAATCCCTGGAGGAGAGATGCGGCGTGGTGATCACGCGATGGGCGTTTAGATCTTGGATCAAGAGCGAGCAAGGATTATTGGACACCGGTTTTATGTGCTCTTATGTGCTTGTATTCTCTCTTCGCGAAGATACCCCTTGGACATAGTAGAATCAATGAATGGTAAGTTGAATAAGCTATATCTTAATCTCAATTGCCATTTCTTTCCTACTTTTCTCTGTCTTCGCAAGATTCTAAAACCTTTTATCCATCACGTTACGCATTACCAATGTGGTGGTTGTTTTGGCGATTTGAGTCTGCTGCTGCATCCACTTCCTTATTTCGATCAATATAATTCGTGAGGTGTCGTTGTTTCAGTGTTAGCGATAGGTGGACCTCAGCATGATGCGTCTGCCGCTTCGCTTAATGCTTTTACCATAACCGAAGCTCTGGAGTTTCGAAACATTCATTCTTATGGTATGGTGAGTTCAACGACAAGCAGCAACAAGTAAAAAAACGATCAAGCCAAGCAGAAGGTAAGAAAATGATATAAAAGTCCTTGTCTACGCCCAGCGATCACATCTTTCTTTTCCCCATCAATCACCTTCCAGTCTTTCATTTCTCTTCGACTTCTCCCGTTCGCAGGTCGAATCAAAGAAAGTAGATCTTTCCAAAACCTTCACTCTCGTTCATATCCAAACAAAACACCCTTTTCGGTCCAACTTCCCACCATACAAGTACAATGAAGGCAGTCAACGTTCTCCTCGCCGCCGCTCTGGCCCAGACCGGCATGGCCCACTACATCTTCAACCAACTCATCGTCGGCGATAAGACCACCGGCGTCTACGAGTACGTCCGCAAGAACAGCAACATGAACTCCCCTGTCACCGACGTCACCTCCAAGGACATTGTCTGCAACGCCGGAGGCCTCACCTCTGGTGCCGACACCAAGGTCGCCACCGTTGCTGCCGGCTCCACCGTCGGTTTCCACGTTGACACCCCCGTCCAACATCCCGGTCCCCTCAACGTGTACATGTCCAAAGCCACCGGCGACGTCAAGTCCTACGACGGCAGCGGCGATTGGTTCAAGGTCTTCGAGATGGGCCCCAACAAGGCCGGCGACAACGGTCTGACCTTCAAAGCCGACAAGATCTCCGAATTCACGTTCAAGCTTCCCGCCGCTTTGCCCTCTGGACAGTACCTTTTGAGAGTTGAGCACATTGGTCTCCACCAGGCTTCTTCCTTCGGTGGCGCTCAGTTCTACATCGAGTGCGCTCAGCTTGAAGTCACCGGTGGCGGTTCTGGAAAGCCCGGTCCTACCGTCAAGTTTCCTGGTGCTTATGATGGTCATGAGGCTGGCATTGAGCTCAGCATCTACTACCCTGTTCCCACCGACTACAAGATCCCTGGTAAGTTTTTCTTTTCTTATTCTCTCCCCACTTGGCTTGCATATGACTTTGCTGACACACCACAAAGGTCCCGCTGTCTGGGGTTCTTCCGGTGACTCTGGCTCTTCTCCCGCCCCTGCCTCTTCCGCATCCTCTGCTCCCGCCTCCTCTGCTCCCGCCTCCTCTGCTCCCGCCTCTTCCGCTGCTGGCGGCTCTTCCCCCTCCACCCTCGCCACTTCCGTCAAGCCTTCCGCCACCAATATCGCCGGCTCCGCGAACAAGAAGTACGCTCAGTGCGGTGGCAACGGTTGGAATGGCAGCTCCACTTGCGAGAACGGTAGCACTTGCAAGGTTCTCAACGACTACTACTCCCAATGCGTTTAAGGCTGTTGGATTTGAGTTGAGCATCTAGTCTGAGTGGATGGATGAGAAAAGAAACAAAGGAAGATGATGACGGAGGGAGAGAGAGAGGGGGGGAAAGCCAAGTGATTCTTGGGGATTGTGGGCTTGGTTGTTGCTGATATCGGTGTCTTTTTTTTTCCATTTTCCAATTCTACCTACCTTTCTTTTTTCTTCTCTTTCCATAGCAATATTTTTGATTTGGAAAATCTACTTTCTACAAAACCACTTTTCTCCCCCTCCTTCTCTCTCTCCCTACGCTCCTTTTTCCTTGACAATACATGGAAACAAATTTGGATTTGTTACACTCAGTACCTCATCTTCCTTTGTAAACCACCGATAATCCTTTCACTCTCACTTTCATCTTTTCTTTCCTTACCAAAAAGTTGTCTCAAACGTCGCCCTCCTGGATATATATTAAAGAGATGAAGTACGCTCACAGCTTTTGTCATAAAAGCCCTTCCAAAGATAAAAAGAGAGCAAAAAGGTTGCCCTTTTTTACCAAGAAAATTACCGCTGGATTCTCCGTCAAAAGGGAAGGACGCCGACCTCACGAAACAAAGATTCCTTCAGGAGAAACAGGAACATGCATCTAGGCACGAGTAAAGTAGCGGAGCCAGAAGTCACCCTGGGCGAAGTGAGAAAATGAAAAGTCCTACTACAACTTTCGAGGAAGTCTTTGGTGTTCGTTTGGAGACATTTGCGTTGGCAATTAGGAGGGTTTTAAGCAGGTGGCTCCATTCAGCTAGTCCTCTATCTCGGAGATATGCGACTATGGAAGAGGAAGCAAGAACCCTGTCAAGGAACAGTTACAAAAATAAAGGAAAAGAGTAGAGTAAAGCTTGTAACGATAGTGATGGACAAAAGTGAGAACTTTATCGAAGAATCTCAGTGGGGATATAAATGTGAATGACACTGACTGAACCATCCATAAACCACGAACATTGTTCTATGAAGGCCCTGACTCTTCACAACTGTCGACTTCGGTCCTCGAACTACTACTTACGACTTTGATGGAAGAAGATAGGGAAATGTAAATTTCGACTGATATTGATCTTTTCAGTAGGGACCTGATGACAAACTCCCTAAAATGTAGGGGTTTGTTTATACTTGAAGGACGGAACAAACCCTACTATTGACATTGTCTCTGTGTCTGTATACCTACCGATATGGTCTTGCCCTGTCTCCATCCTTGCTTGGCAGGATACCTAGACCTGATTTATCTGACTAGTACGTCCAGCTTGGGAAGAGTGCAGCTTCGATCTAGACATACCATGCTGGTTGTATACCACCTTGAATGATTTATCATTATCTCTTCACAGAGTCGGCCGAGTAGGTCACTGAAAAGGATCACCTACAGTTCTGTTCGGACACAGCGACGCGAATACATGTCAATGTTCATGGTCTTGAACAGGAACACAGAAACTGCGCCACTATTGTTCAGACACATTGGTGCGTATCTGCCATGAACAACGATGACCTGCTTACCTTATACTTGCCTTTTTTTTTTGGCATAAAGTATAAATGCCTTTGCCTGCCTATCCAGTCTTGCTTTGCCAATACAATACAAAAAGTGTTTGGTCAGGCTCGACGTGTGATAGAGGACTAAGCTGTCGTTCCAAACATGATGTGGACAACGTATGTGGTTGTATGCGACGAATAAAGAAGATAGCTGCGAGTGAATATCGTTGTTGAGCCATGAATCCAGCAAGGGGATGACGCACGGAGTGAGGATAATAGCTTCAATCACGATGGATATAGCGGTGCATATATCTCAGCCCCACATTCGTTGGGCATGGCGATGCGTATAGATGTGATTGGTGATCGTGTCATCTTGGCCAGAGATGTGTGTTAGGAGCAGCGCAAGTCTTGTTGAGCATGGCATCGCGTATCGTCCCATGATTGCCAGTATTTGTATCTCTTTCCGTGGCAACGGTATGGATGTAGACCGCGTAGGATGAAGCAAGGCTTTGCTATCACGCGCCGCCTATGGTCTGTCGATCTTCTTTCCCTGGTTGCGAGACACAGCGGCAAGCATAGGCGTGTGAATATATGGAGCCGAGAGCTAGCAAACGACTTGGGTGTACGAATCGGTTGGCGTCTACAAGAGCATTCGACATTCTTGAGAGTTCTGTGAGTGCGGTGTTGAATTGTGTCGGAGAAGCAGGTCTACTGGGGTCAGATCATCGCAATACTGCACGATAAACTTGATGCTGATCTGACGATGATAGTTGTCATATATGCACGCAAATGACAAGGATGGTTGCACCATGTCTCCCACGTATCTCCCACATATCTGGATCTTCTAGAGTACTCTGAGTTGGGGTGATTTGGCAAGGGGGCACGCGCCCGGGGCCAGCTCCGTGTACTTGTATGCTGCAGTCAGCACCATGTGTTGACTCGGGGAGACGGGCCTCATCTCGCCTTGTATTCACGGGACTGGCTCCGTGGGTTCAAGGAAAGAACAAGTCGGACGACTTGTCGCCATGCTGATAACGAAGCAGCAAGCACAGCCTCTTAGCCGTTCAGAGGCCTTCGTGGCATACAGCAGAAGTAGTGGCGTTCGTTCTGGCAATAACATGAGAGAGGTCCACGGAAGACGTCCTTTGTTCACACATGGCAGAGCTGAACACTCGAAATGATGTGTACACAAGAAGGAAGCTGTAAAGTAGAAGTCTTTGCGACTTTTCCCAACACTGCCGTACAGAGATCAAAAAAACATGTCGAGTCGAGACCAAAATCACACAATGCACGATCATGTGAGACACAGAATTTTGTCCTCTTGCCCCTGCAAAAGTGTCCGATTCTGGCAGCGGCGGAGACAGTCCCGCCAGCGCGTCATACTATTTCTCCCATCACTTTCAAGTCTTGGACGAAACCATCATGGGACGATGAGAACGCGGTTTTCGGTCCGCAATGCTGGCCTGACAAAGCGCTTAAGCGGTCTCAGTGTTACTCTGCAACTCCTCTACTCAAAGTTTCTCCTTTTGTAAATGGAAAGCTCAATGTTATCTGTCGTCATGATGTCTTCTTGCAGCAGTAGAATTCGTTAACGGAGACGGAGACCGAGGCCTGAAATTGTTGTGTTGGGCTTCCTCGCCCCTCTTTGATCGTGCGATTATTAGTTGACGTTCAACATCTATAAACATCGAATAGACATCTTGAACATGGCCTCCATCAGCATACGAGATGACAAGGCAACAAAGGCTGTCACTATCCTCGTGACCGGATTCGGGGTCAGTAAATCCCATCGTGTTGATGTCGCGGTTTTCCCCCAGGGCCTTGACCAAGACATTACACTATCCTCTCGAACCTGCCGGAACTTCTTCCGGGAGGTCCTTGCTTCTCTCAAATTTGTCTGTCCTTGCTGCACAAAGTCAAGCTTTGCCAGAAGGTGAAGAGAGATGGAGGAGTATCGCCGAAATGTAACCACATGCTGACTCTGGCCATGTGCATAGCCATTTGATGGCTCAAGACCCAGCAACCTTTCGTATACGACCGTCTCGACCTTGCCGACATACCTGCCGCCGACGAGATCATGTCAGGTGCCTGTCCGCATAATCGTGCATCCATACGACGTTCCCATCACATACAAGGAGATTCGAGATCTTGCGCCCAAGCTGTACGATGCATACAGCCCGGAGATTGATCTTTGGTTGCAAGTAGGCGTGCGACCGCAACAGGAATCTTATTCCATCGAACGTAGAAGCCACCGCGACGGCTACCACACGACTAGCGAAGCAACTCTGGCCGAACTTGACGACGACAAGGTCCAATGGAATAGCTATCCGGACACGTTGGACACCTCAGTCGACTTTGAGGACGTTTTTTCGCGTTGGCGGAGGCAGCTTCTCGACACTGCTGATGAAGCCGGTATCGACGTCGGTAATGTCAGGGTACGGAAGAGTCATGACGCAGGGCATACCATCTGCGACTTTCTCTATTACGCTTCCCTAGCAGAGTGTTGGCGAAGAAAAATGGCCTCGAAGGACGGCGAGCGTGTGAACCTGAAGCCAATCCTACTTTTACAAATTCCAGAAACCAACACCAAAGCCCATATCAGGAAGGCCAGGCATATCACCATCAGTATGTTACGTGCAATGGCGGAAAGCTGGAGGCTGGGTACAAGTCGTACTCCCCAAGACAACATGGTGGATGGTCAGGATGGTCAGGATGGCCTGGATGGTCACGCTGCTTGACACAGTCATGACCAATGGTTGGGTGAATGTTGGATGGCACTGGACTCCTTGCTTGTGGATGTTCCTCGCTGTCTTCTTGGTATGGCCTCCTCGGTGAAAGAGGGCGAAGAGAGCGCGTGATATTCATGGGGGTGGCCCACTGGTTCTTCTACATCTCCGCTGTTCCAAAAAGAGAAGGAAGGTCTGTATCGTTGTTGCCGAAGGGCCCACGTCGATGAGTGTGGGAGTTTCGTCCTCTAGAAAGGAAGAGAGAAAGGAAGGAAGTGAGGACGGAGGAAAGCATCACCGATGTTATCTCATCTCGTCAAGTCACATAGAGTATGATCAATGACGAGCGAGAGACGAACTAGTATACACATAGGAACGATTTGATGAGTGTCAATGCTCGCAGCACTTGATAAAAGTCATACTTGCCCATACTTTATACCTCGATACGTCCAATGTCCAGTACTAGGTTAACCATAGAATGACGAAGCGATAAGATGTCTCTGGTGCTAGAGACATGAAAATGAAAATTCGTTGCTATCATAATAAGCTGTAGTCGATTGTTTGTGTAATCGTTAACGATGCCAAAATTACTAACAAATGCGATCTCGCCGCGAATTGCCACCAAAGAGTGAGAGGTAAACCGCTCATCTAGTATCAGGTTTGCTGGTACAGATATGCTTCAAAACAGCGCAAAAAATTGACGAATATGTTTCGCTGGCAGTGGCGACAAGGACTCAGGAGAAATCGAGTGCTCGGAAAGCCATATGAGAGTTCGCAAAGTGAGAACGTCCTCAACAAGAGGTTGCGACCCTTTTCGTCAGATCTGGTCGCGGAGCCGGACAGCGCTCCGAGAAAAGCCAAGCTCAATTGCCCCAGAAGGGTGCCTTAGTGCGGGTACCCTTGCATATACCTTAATTTTTATTTAGTTCATGTGTTCCACTCACTGAGTTGCTCGTCTTTCATTGACTGTGGATAGCGAGACTCGTATTCAGGAGTTCCTGACGACAGAAGTACTCATACAGAATCGTGGATGTAGAACTTCTGAAAGCATCCCCTCGACGTAGATTTTGGAAGAATTATCAAGATTATGTCTGATAAGCAACAGCTCTTCAGCTAATAGTACGCACGAGGCATTAACAATTCATATGGCGGTTGACAGTATGCACGATGGCATCTGAAATGAAAGATGCGGCAATTCTATCACCCCATCTTAGACATGCACCCTGATCTAGACCTTTGCTCTTTCTGATTGATCGTCAACACCCCTCTTTAAATGATACATGGAACGATGAAAAAGTTATATCTTTTCATATATATAGAGACAAGTAAGGCGCTTCAAGATAATATAAACATCATAGCCGCTTGACCGTCAACCGCCAAAGGCATCCCTCAACATACACCAATACTCATCACGATGATCGCTACCATAAACCCTCGCATCAAACCCGGCCTCTACAACCTAAACCCAACCAAAACAATAATCATTAGCCATCTCTACTCGATCAATCACAAATAGCAAAAAAAAAGAAAGGAAAAAAAAAGAAATCTTTCGTTTCCATAAAGGAACTTACATCTCTAAATCCAAACTTGACATATAAAGCATGTCCCGCAGGCGTTGACTCCAGATACGCGGGCAAACGCATTTCGTCCGCTTTCCTCACCCCCCATGCCACAGCCGCCGACCCAGCGCCCCTTCTCTGCGCTGCCGGCGCTGTGGCAAGCGACGCCAATCTCACATGAGCCTTACCCTGTAATATCTCGCGCGTGTGCTTCGCCTGTATCTCACGCCATTCGTTCATGGCATCGAAATTGACACCCGGTACAGGTTTTTGCTCACTGCGCTTCTTTCTCGCCTCTTCTTCTTGGGAGAGTAGGGCTTCTGGGCTCTTGTCTGAGGTTTGAAAGGCCCAGGCCGCGCAAGCCATTATCGCTTTGGTGTCTTTGTCGCGCACGATGATCATGTGTGTGGTCTCGTCTGCCAGACCGCGTTCGGTCTTTTCGTGGAGATAGGTTTGCACATGGTCTGAGAAGCCGCCTGGGTACATGGCCTTTGTCAGAGCCGATCCGGAAGAGCTGAAAGCTTCGAAGATGGCTCTGTTGAAGCCATCGATCTCATCCTTCTGCAAAGCCGTAATCTCAAAATTCATGTTGATTCCTTTCTTCTTTCTCTGTATAGTTTGTGATCATCGCAGATCGAGTCGGATGTACCTCTAGTATACTTTTATATATATAATGTAGCTCGGATTCACGCTCGGAGATTTCGGAGTTGGCCTGCAGTATTGATAGGGCTTTTGATATAACCCCTCTGTCCGATAGTGTACTTTCGAAAATGCGCCTTTCGAGCTTACTAATCTTCGAGATTAGTAGGATCATCCTAGTATGCAATATATCCACGGTCGCCGCTATTGGAAAGCCGTACGGAGAACGGAGTGAACTGATCCTATATATTGATCTTGCACGAGCTAGTTCGAAATGGACCACCGTAAGAGTCCTTGACCTCTGATCATGAAAGAAAAGACACGACAATCAGTGCCAGACGCTATCTAATCATGTATTGACATAGGACTGCCAGTAAAGCTCCTTTCAAGTAGTCTTATTATTCTTGTATGGCTTTCAAATTTTTGAGTAAATATGTTTCTTGTCAATTTCTTGAGTATGAACAAAGGTATATAAACATAAGACACAGTCATGCAGAAGAAAAGGAAATGTTTTGTACATCGATCCAGAACGGAAAACAGGAAATTAAGAAAGAATGCTAATCAAGCCTGATGAAGGCCACATCTAAATAAGTTTCTTTACAAACGGTATAGTAAGCAAGGATATCCAATTGCTGCATGGATACAAAAATAGGAAAAAGAACAAGATAGCTAGAAAAGAAACAAAAAGATGTCTACTGCTCCTTCTTGTTCTTCTTGGCCTTCTTGGGCACACGAGCGAGCCAGTAAATCAAGACGGCAGCGACAACGTTGAAGATGATAAAGGCCCACAAGATACCAAAGTTTCTCCAGCGGTGCGAGTACGAGGCACTAACTCCTTGCAAGAAGCGGTTCGTTTCGCTGATCTGGCAAAAACTGCAGTTCGAGCTTTGAGGGTCCTCGAGATAGCCGCCTGCAGACTGGATCCATGTTGCCATGTACTGACCACAAGTTTGACCTGCCGGTGCGGAGAAGTGAAGGTACTCGTTTGACGCACACACGACATTTGTGTTGGCCACAGCGGTTGACAACATGCCATCCACGAGATATGTGAAAGGAGAGACTCTGTACATGAAGATCCAGAAGCCAGGCATGGCAGTAGGACTGACCAGAACACCACAGAAGACGAGACAGAGAGAGAATGCCAAGTTGGCAATATTGCCACCGGTTTCAGCATCCTCGATACCAGCGATGACCATGTTGGTGAATGTCGAGGTAAAGAGCAAGAACTGCCAGACGAAGAGGAAGAAGAGACCACCACGTTCAGTGACCTGGTTGTAGGGCTCCGCATTACGGTAAAGACCAATAGGGTAGTAGAAGCAGAAGAAGATGATTACGGCCATCAAACTGTTCCAGGGCAGCTCAACCAGAATATTACTGCCCATGAAGGCCTTCCACGAGTATGTCTTGGATGGGCGCTCACGAACTTCGTACAAAGCACGCTGGGTGACGAAGTGCGGCATAATCTGCTGCACCAATTGACCGAAGATTGTGAACAACATGAAGATGGAGAACATTTGGTTCTGCAGTCCTTGCTGTGAGTTCTTGGCCTTGAAGAAAACGAAACCGATGAACAGAGCGGAGAAGGTACACAAGGCCAACTTGGAGTAGATGTAGCTAGGAGTGCGCCAGTACTGTTGGAAGACACGTTTGGTGACCTCGACGAACTGAACTTGGAAAGGTGCAGCAAACTCGCGATAACTAGACTTGTCGTTGGCATCGGTGGAAGGCTTGGTTGATTTAGGAAGTTCGAGACGCATTTGTTCCAATTCGGTCTTGACATTGCGGTATTCTTGACTGCCGCGCCAAGTTTGGTGCCAATCAATCTCAGAATGAGTTCCAGGAGCAGCACCAATTACTTCGAGCATCCACTCGGCAGGGTTGGCCTCAGGAGGACACTTGTGAGCGCCGTTGCGTTCGAAATAGCTGGTCAGAATGTTCGAGTTCTTGCCGACCTCACCAAAGTAGACTGTTCTACCACCCTTTGCAAGGAATAGAAGACGATCGAAACGCTGGAACAGCATGGCAGAAGGTTGATGGATGGTACAGAGAATAGCTTGACCAGACTTGGTGAGCTTCTCCATAAGATCGCAAATAGCCCAAGATGTTTGAGAATCGAGACCAGATGTAGGTTCATCCAAGAAGAGGAGCAGTTCAGGTTTGGCGGCAAGCTCAACACCGATAGTGAGCCGCTTGCGTTGTTCGACGTTGAGACCTTCGCCGGGAACACCAACAACTGCATCGGCATATTCTTCCATATCCAAGAGCTTGATAACCTCGTTGACGTAGTCGAGCTTCTCCTGACGAGGAACGTGTCCTGGCTGACGAAGAAGAGCACTGAAGCTGAGAGCTTCGCGAACGGTCGAGGTCGAGAGATGGAGATCTTGCTGTTGGACGTAGCCGGTTTTGCGCTGGAAAGAATCATCACGTTGTCTACCATCGACAAACATGTCTCCGGAAATGACACCCATGGTCACGCGAGTGGCGAGAACGTCGAGAAGAGTTGTCTTGCCAGCACCAGAAACACCCATCAGAGCTGTAAGAGTACCAGGCTTGACAAATCCATCGACGTGATCAAGGATTCGGCGGTCCTCCTTCTTGATCTTGATGTCGTAGCAAACGTCCTCCCAGTGGAAAATCGCAGTCTGTCTTTGGATGATATCGGAGGCTTCGACTACTTGGCTTTGCTTCTCAACAATGGCTTGCATAGCCCCTGCAGCTTCTGCGTCATCTTGGGTGGTTTTGGACAATGCGGCAGGCTTGTGTCCACGTCTGAAGACAAGGACTTCACCCTTGCTCTTCTTGGCTGAGATGAATTCGGTAGCGAGCAGGTAGATACACATCAGACCAACCATGAAGACGATGATGATACCAAAGTTCCTCCACTTGTGAGAGTGGTAGTATTGGAATGAGGAATTGATGTAGGCGTCTCCGTTGACAAAGTTCTCACCAGCAACAGCTCCGACGGTTGTGCAAACCTGCGTCGCGTCTTGGTATGAGCCGTATGTTGGGACGGGGTCAGAACAGGGGAAATTTCTGCCGTGGAACTCGTTGATCATCAATGCCTCAAATCCGTAAGCGACAGGGTCAAGGTAATTGATCCAGCGACTCCAGCCAAGCATGTATCGGGTAGGAATAGTGAAACCAGTGAAGATAACGATGGCCAAGATGAGGATAGCAGCTGGAGCCATGGCTTGCGACAGAGTACGGGAGACGGAAGCGATGGTACGGAACAACATAGACATGGTCAGCGTCAAGAAGAACGAGATCAGTAGGAAGAAGAAGAAAGCTCCAGGTTCACGACGCAGATTCGTAAGGAAGTACAGCGTGACGTTGAAAATGATGGCGTTCAGGATCTTGTACGGCATATCGGTCAACATCGAGGCGAAAGCCTCAGCGGAAGGATGGTAAAGAGCATATCTCGAGTGTTTTTCGACGATGGGTCGTTGAGCGTACAAGGTCAGAATTTCGAGTGCGCTACCAAAAGCGTTAAGAAGAATGGCGAAGAAGAGTAGAGCGCCTCTGCCGTAGAAAGATTGAGTGCCGTCGACCAGGTTGAAGAACAGACTTCCAATGATCAAGGCCATCATGAAGTTGCCGAAGAGTTGAGTAAATGTCAAGCTGGGATCTCCCCTGAGACGCTGGAAGCCGCGCCACAAGCAAAGCTGGATCTGCTGTCCGTAAGAGAGAGTGTAAGGAGACGAAGCACGTTGGTTCTTCGACTTTTGTGCTTTGCGGGAGTCATCGAATTTTTGAGTGGCCTCACCACCGAAAGGATACTTTCTGTCAAACTCATCAATCTCCTGCAACAGACGTTGACGCTCAGGGCTGGCCTTCCAGATAGCAGCAAACTCATCAGGTGTTCTAGGCACCTTGTGTTCGAAGCCTTTCTGGACCACGCGTTCTTGAGCAGAAGTCATTGATGTAAGGAAATCGGCATCAGTCTGTCTTGCAGGGCATTCAAAGCCGAGTCCGACAAAATATGCCTTTGCATCTTTCGTGCTGCCAAAGTAAATTTGTCTTCCCTCGTAAAGAACAACGGCCTTATCAAAGTAATCGTAAGCAGCCTGAGGAGCCTGGTAGATAGCGACCATAGCAGTCGAACCAAAGTATTCGGATGAGAGGCGCAGGGTTTTGCAGAATTCAACAGCATTGGCCGAATCGAGACCACGTGTAGAGTTGTCCCAAGCCTGAAGAGGAGCACCACTCAAAGCGGCCTCAGCAATAGTGACACGCTTCCTCTCTCCACCTGATACACCACGAATGAAGTCGTTACCGACTTGAGTGTTGATTGTGTGGGAGATACCAAATGTAGCTATGATAACATTTCTCAAGGTCTCTGCCCATTGCTTCTTGTTGAGGTTGGCGGGCAGTTGACGAGGAGATCGTGCACGAGCTGCAAAGTACAGAGTGTCACCCACTGTCATGTTTGGGAAGTGAACATCGACTTCTGCTGTGTAAATGGCCTCGCCCCTGTATTTCGTGTACATGTCTTCGGGGTGAACACCTTGGTAGTTGAGGAACGACTCAGGATCGACATTGAAGCCGTGGGTTTCACCAGTCAAAGTCTTAAGGAAAGTCGAGCATCCAGAACCAGGAGGACCAAGAACGACAAGCATCTCGCCAGGGTGAACAACACCTTCGAAATCGCGAAGAATATCGATTCTGCGAGGCTTGGCCAGACCAAGAGCCTTGCGAGCCAGACCAACGAGTTCCAGAGCAACGTTTCCGACGGACTTTTGGTAATCGGTTGCAGCACCGAAACCGTGTACATTGAGATTCTTGTAAGCGATACCAGCGGTCCTCTGAGGGGTTTTCTCGCTCTCGAGCTGGTTCAATTTGACCATTGATTTGACCCAAGCTCGGGCTTGGAAGTTGGGTCCGTTGGGATTCAATGGCGAGTCCTCATCATATTCGAAGGGGTTGTCGGGCACCTGTGACATGGTCCGGCTTAATGTTCGTGCCAAATTGTGAATGTTGTGTTCAGAAGCACTTGAAGAAGGTGGAGTCTCTGCAGGCTCGAGTCCCTTCTTCTCATCCATGGGAGGAATGCCATCCGGGTAGTATGTTCCATCATGAATTCCACTGTGTGTTTGTTGTGACTTCTCGTTCTGATAGGTAGCGGTCGTCTGCGAGGTTTGACGTGAAGTCGAGTCGGAGTTGTGTGTATGTGTCGGCTCTGCTACATGAGAGTCTTCGGTAGATTCGTTGGCTTGTGCTTGACTGTTTCTGCGTGTAAAAGCATTTCCACCAAGAGCGCTTACGCCGCTTCTCTGGGTTGTCCCATCGGCGTTGTTGAAGGTGAAGTTTCCAACCAGCGACATATTGAATTATGTGAGACCAATTAAGGTACTCGAGTAAAGTGGCAAGAAAGAGTTGTGAAGGGACGAAGCCCTGGAAGAATAACAATACTCGCTACAATCAATATCCGTTAGTGGCAAGATGGAATTGATAGCAGGAATCTCGTCCAATGTAGAAGGATCAGGAATCCTCTACTAAAAATGTACAGCAAACAGTAGCGGCGACCACACTTGGGGGGGCATTGTCTGCTATTATATGACAACAAAGTTACATATTTGTACGTGTCGATCTTTCGCCCGAGCTTCTCGAAAGACAAAGGACGCTAGCCTAGGCAATGATTAGATTGGCTCGGACTAAACATTGAGCCAGAAAGATTCGGATCTACGACTTTCCGGGTGGATTCTTGTAGATTTGTCGACGTCTACACCATTTTACCTTGTTTCAGTAGCACTCAAGAGTCATAGTACGATAGCATTCATGCATGGCTGATCCATTGAACATTTGTCCGTTGGCATGAAGTCTTCCCGAAGGAATCCGATGTCAGTTGAGATATACACGCTAAATCGTATGGCATACATACAATGACTGTGATGTTACGTTCACCTACATGATTTGACGACGAGGGGCTGCCTGAACAAAGAGGCGCGTTTCTTGACAGACAGGGCTGCATCCGGGAGTGAGATCTTCCGAACGGCGTATATGTGCGATAAACGGTTACCAGTACATATGAACCTACTGTATTTGCTTACGACTCGAACAAGACCCTGATAGAGACACCGGATGATTAATTCTAGCCAATTTCTCAACGAGGTCGTAGAGCCTGTTCGGATGCTTTCCTATCCGCCGTGCACGCAGGACCCTCGAGCACGGGAAAGGATTCCCATTGCATTTCCCCACTCTCCGCTTTGCCTAGGAGATGACTGACAAGCGCGGTCGCACGTGGCACGATTACTACATTCTGCGACTGCTGGCGCAAGGGGCGTGTTCGGCTGCTTGACGACCCGAGAGAAGGAAGATTACCGAGTAGCTCTTTTCGTCGCAATAATTCGCCTGACAGGCGTGCCCTCTCTTAGGCAGACATCGCGAGCAAGCATCTCATCTTAAGAGCAAGGTATATGTTATCAGCTTATTGATTCTAGGACAAAAGGGCAATTATTGACTGCACAATTTAAGACTCAACGACGATATGCAATATGTCCTTGATCGATGCATGTCCTTGATCGATGCATGTCCTTCTCCATCTTCAACTTTCGGATAAAACGACGCTCGCTTTCGTATTCGTAAAACAGCTCGAATACGACAAACAGAAGTGTTCGCGGCAACGGCTTGAGTTGAGCCGTCGCACTACTGATTCACCACCACGGTCTGCCGACGGTTCAATAATAGAGTGCTCTTCCTCTCCTTTTAAAAATCTGAAATGAGGAAACATGTGGAACGTGGAGCGGAAACGCAGGGACCATGTTCAAAGGACCACATAAACATCGAACTATCTCCCCGCTCATCTCATCTCATTGGGCCTGTCCTCTATGCCTTTACGTGTACCAGTACAGTATTATCTCTAGCAAAAGCCGAATCGAGGGATAACAGCTACTACTACTACTACTACTACTACTACGAAACACGTAATCAGTGCCAAGATTTTACGAGTTCCTTTGAAATACCAAGTCCCAGACAGTGGTGAGGAGGATCTCGCATGATCTAGTTATCTAAACAACGCGGACAACAATAATGATTAATGTCAACAACCATTTATAGAACATTGAACGTGTAGGTCAATCTATTTAGATTGGAAACAGAGAACAAGAAAAAAGAACTGCAAGATGAAATGGTGGTCGCTATTTGATCTACTGCACTTGACTGACAATCTCGTTTGCCTTGCCCAGACTCTCGACCATTTGTTGACATTCCTTGCGCCTGCGAACAGTGTAGTCGCTCTCCTTGAGCAAATCGTCAAGTTCTGTGGCGCGGTACATTTGTTCCAGGAGTTCGCGTTGCATTTCCTCCTTTGAAAGTCTAAAGTAGCACGGTTGTGGTCAGTCACAGAGTTTTGTGAAAGCAGAGTGGGAGCAACTTACTGGACCAGAGTCAACATGATAGCTTTAGGCACCATGTCGATCATTGTACGGCGAACAATGTTGTAGTAGCTGGTGATGAGGAGCTTGATGACCTCGACTTCTTCGCTCTCCTTTTCGCTAAGGGTGCCGCTAGCTTTGAGGGTTGGTGGAGGTGCTTCCATGGCCGCCATCTTCTTCTTGTTCTTGCTTGCGAAGAAACTGCCAAAGAAGCCGGCCTGCTGTTCGGATCCATCAACAGAGAGGGAGGGGCTGGCTGCACGCGGCGGTACTGCCGAAGGAGGCAGGGGCTTGCCGGTCTTGGGGTCTACCTGAGTAGGTCTGGTCGAGTGGCGGCGTTCATTGACAATGGCCATGGCCTGGAAAATCGTTAGCAAACTCTTTGTCGATGCATTGGGCAGGAGGGTCTCACCCTGTGGCCGTTCAGGAAATCAGGGTGACCAGTGTTGATGTAGCAAGACTCCATGGCAACAAGATCTCTGACGAGCTTGTTGGTGGGTTCCATGGCCTTTTTGAAAAAGGCAATGACGACTTGGTAGAGCTTCTCCTTCAAGGCGGGGTATCTGCGGAAAAGAGACTTGTTCAGGAGCTGGCCAAGAATGCGTACCAACTCGTCGTAGACCAGCGAAACACACTTCAAGCTAGGCTCTTCTAGACGCTTGATCTGTTGCTTGACGATGAGCTCAAAGGCAGTAGTGCCAACAAAGAGAGCAGGCGATGAACCAGACGAGTTGTAAAGGATGGTACGAATGTCAATATCCTTAACAATGTCAAAGGGATCAACAGCCTTGACACCGTTGGCGTATAGCTCGTGGAAGACAAAGGAGATTCTGGCACCACCGGACAGCTCGTTGCTGGAAAGCTCCTGGTTGTTACCTTCGAGGACGGTTCTGTACTCGTTTGAAAACTCGGTGATGATGTTGAGGACAATGTTTGCGTTGTTGCCGAGGATCGAGTCGCCCAATGAACCCAACTCGGCCGAGTACTTTTGCAGAGAGCCTGAGATTCTGGCCTTGATGTCGGGCAGAGTCTGCTTGATGTGCATCATAAGGATGAGGTTGAGCTTGCGGGCAAGGTATGGGGTACCGCAGTAGCTACTCTTGTTGCGGTAGGCCTTGTGGTTGTCGAAGAAGGCGCGCTCGTGCTCCAGAGCATATGAAATGGCCTTTTTGTTTTCAATGTCGCGCTGGCCACGGTTGACCACGGGCACGTAGCCCAAGCGCAGAGGAATGATTCTACCGGCAAGAATGTCGACGACGTCAGTGCCATCGTCCATCAAATCGACCTTTGTGAGAACACCGATAGTGCGTTGACCCTCGGGATCGACCTCGCGGGCCAGCTTGAGACCGTCCGAGTTGGCCAAATCAGTGTTGGCAGCGGTAACGGCGAGGATGATGGCGTTGGGCTTGCTGATCTGCTTGAGCACCATCTCGCGGATCTGCTTTTCAATGTCGCGAGGCTGGTCACCAACGGGCACCTTGGTCAGACCGGGCAAATCGACCAGAGTGAGCGTCAGGACATTGGGCGAGTAGATGCGCAGGTTGATGGGGGCGGGCGAGATGCCAGCATTGCGACCAGTCTTGGATTCCGTCTCGCGCACAATCTCGTCGCGGATCTTGTTGAAGTCGTAGAACTTTTGGCCGGGAATATGGAGAAACTCGCCCCATTCCTCAACGTTGGCCTCCTTGTCGTCTGTACCCTCGACAGCTTCGGGCTTTGTGCCATTCTCTTGTGTCTTGGGCAGAGGTGCGCGGTTGATGAGTTGCAAAATCAGTGGCCGTCTGGTGACAATACCCGTTCCTCGCGGCAGGAAGTCTCTACCAACTATGTTTTCCAATACCGAACTCTTTCCGCTTGACTGCGATCCTACCACGGCGATTTGAGGGAGATCGATGGGGTTTTGGACCTGTGGGTCATCTTAGTTAGTGTTCTGTGCTGTGCTGGTGCCGTGCGATAAGGTCGAGATAGGGGGATGGGAGCGTACGCCGACAGTGGTAAAGACATCCTGGAGCTTGTTGACCAGAGTGATAAGACCGGGGTCGTTCACATTGATGCTCCTAAAGATGGCATCGTTAATAACAGCTACTTGACACGGTCGTGGTTGCTGCCTCCTGAGCTGGGGTGTTGTGGACCTACCCCGATGCATTTGTAGCCATGTCTGGGGAACTTGTGATTTTGATCTTATTGCGCTGATAGCAGATGTCCAAATGAAGAGTCCAACAAAGATGGCAGCAAGGTTGAAAAGAAACAGGGACAAGAGGGCGACGTGAAACAACTCGTTGCGGTGTACTCTAAATGTTTGGCCATCAATAATGAATGAACGCCCACTGATGTCCATGCGCACGCCGCACCTGCGCACCTGCCCAAGCCTCAGCGACGTAACCACACAGCTGTCCTAATCCGGTAAGTCCCACTCACTGCTCAGCCACATCTATCTCCAAACCGCCAGTACTTTCATCCCGGTGATAAGATAAAATTCCACCATCTAGGCAGCAGGAAACACTTGCAGCGTGATACATGATATAGCATACATATCGGTCATTCATTCTGTCTTTCTGTCTTTCTGTCTTTCTGTCTGTCTGTCTGTCTGTCTGTCTGTCTGTCTGTCTAGTTCTTTACCACTCTATCTTACTGTATCTATGCGAAATCAATTTTCCATCCTCCGCCAATGCTCGTGCCAGGATCCCTGACCACTGCCCAATCCGCCTTGCCTGATTCGCCTGAAACAAACCTGACCTCGACCTTTCTGCTCGCACCGCTCTTGCTTGCTCCTTCTTCAGAGACCTCTACCTCGGTCTTGCCCTTCCATGACGAGGGAGCATTGACAATAATGACCTTCTCCACTCTAACATCCTTCATCTCTTTCAGGTACTGTGCCGTCTTCTTGCCTTCTGCACCAAGATCAATCGAAGACAGTGTCGAAGTGGCTGCTTCGAATGAGAACTGACGGTGAATGTATGCACCCTTCTCGTATTCGTACGACTCGCCATCATCGACATACAGCTCACCCTTGGCATTGCCGTCCTTGTCAAGTACAACCACGAGTGTGAAGGGGTCATACTTCATCAACCCGCTCGATCTTCTGGGGCGATCACGACGAGGGATGATGTGTCCGCCTCTCATGAGCAGAGGGATCTTCTCCAAAGGTGCATCAATCTTGACGTGACCAGGTCCGTTGAACACATGATAGTCCGAGTAGTCAAAGTACTTCTCGCCGTCAGGTAAGTAGACGTCAACACTGTCACCACCCTCCTTGGTCACAGGCTTAACCAGCAGACCGGTCGATCCGAGATACATCTGATCGTCAATGGCGAAACCCTTGTCGTCTTCGGGATGAACATAGTACATTGGTTGTATGATAGGGTCACCGCTTACACTTGCCGTGTGGAAAGCAGTGTACCAAGCCGGAAGTAGTGAGTAGCGAAGTCTCAGAGCTTGTGTGATGATGCCTCTTTCCAATTCAGGCATCAAGTATGGCTCACGACGACGGGTGTCAATGTGAGCGTGGGCACGGAAGAAAGGATAGAATGCTCCTGCCTGGTACCATCTGGTGAGAAGCTCTTTAGACGGATTGCCAAAGAAGCCGCCCACATCAGCACCGGCAAAGGGGAATCCAGATACACCCAAAGACAGAGTCATGGGGAGAGACTCTGCCAGATGCTCCCAGTTGGCTTGGTTGTCACCAGTCCACATGGCTCCCATGCGCTGTGATCCGGCGTAGAATGAGCGTGTGAGGACGAAAGGTCTCACACCTCCAGCCTTCTCTTCTTCCTTGTTACGAGCAACCAAGCCTTCGTAAGTAGCATTGACAAGCGTCAGGCCATTCAGGTTGTGTACGTCTCTGTGCTCCCAGTTGCCGTGGTGCAAATTGTCTTTAGGCATGGTAGTCTCTGGTCCGTTGAAGACCGATGGCTCGTTCATGTCGTTCCATAGCCAGAGGTTGTGAGCAGAGCCCTTGAACTTGGCATACTGGAACAACGAGCCCCACCATTTACGAGCAGCCGGAGAGAAGCAGTCAACCCAGTAAGATGAACCAGGCCAGCACCAACCCTCGTAGATGTTACCATCCTTGTTGTGAGTAGCGAGGTCCTTGGACTTGAGTTCATCGACCACCGGGTAGCCACCTTCGTTCTTGATGTGGGGATCAATGATGGCGACAAGCTTTCTCTCATGATCATCAAGCTGCTTTTGCATGGCAATTGGGTCAGGGAAAGTCATGGGATCCCATGTGAAGTACTTTTTGCCATCCGTGTATTCAATATCGAGCCAGATGACGTCGTAAGGAATCTGGAACTTGTCAAATTTGCGATCGACATCCTTGACATCCTCATCAGTGACATAGTTCCAGCGACACTGGTGATGAGCAATTGCAAACTGTTGAGGCAGCTGGGTGTAACCGGTCAGTTCGGTGAAAGACGAAATGACATCCTTGGGTGTTGGACCGAGGAAAACAAAAATGTCAAGCAGACCAGATTCAGAGAACCAGTGAGTCTGAGTGTTGGTGTGCGAACCAATTCCGAGACTAAGAGGGTTGGCACTTGACTTTTCCTTGACAATATCAATCCAGGTTTCGGCAGCGTTGAGCCAAAATACTCCAACAGTTGAGCCCTTTCTGTGAGCTTGCATGAAAGGAATGGCCCCGTAAAGCGTCATGGGGCTGTTCATCTCGTACTCGAAAACGTCGGCATTGTACAGTCTGTAGGGCTCGTCAAAGTTGCCTTCACCACCTCGAGTTTGACGCAGAGAAAGAGGTCCGCTGTGCTCGGGTATACCGAAGACGTGATCATAACCAGGGAAAGTCACGTCGAGAGCGACGCTCTCAGGACCTCGAGGCTTTGTGTCGGTGTTTCCACCAAAGGCTTCATCCCACCATGTGCTCTCGTCTTCGACAGGCTCTTTGTTTTCTCCTTCGGCCTTCTCTTCTTGAGGCTTGTCGACCTTGGGACGCCAATGCTCGACATTGAGCAAACCCCTGTCATTCAATTTGACATGTGTTTCTCCATCTCTTTTGAAGTCAACGCTGAGAGGCGAGTGGTTGACGATAGCTTCGAATTTGCTACCAGGACCGTAGAAGACCTTGGTTGTTCCAGTTGTAGCATCCTTGGCTGTCGCTGCTCCCGAGCTAAGCTTGGTTCCACCGACAATGGCCCATTTCTCGGCTTCGTTGTATCGCTCCTTGCGAGCTTTGGAACCATGACGAAGCTCAATATCGCCCTTCAGACGCTTTTCCTCGTCGACGGTAACACGAGCAGAACCGGATTCGAAGAAAGAGATGGTGATTGGAAGACGGACAGTCTGTTCGGGTCCAGAAACGGGTTTGAGGACCACACCGGACAGTTGGCCATTGGAGAAGGAGATGGAGCTCGAGTCGAGAACGTAAGGGCTGGACCAACCCGAAGAAAGGGAAGCAGCCGAATCAGCGTATGCTCTGTTACGCTTGCAGAATCCGGACTGGTCACAAGTCTTGAAGTTCTCACGCTTCACGGCAGCTGGTTTTTGAGTAAGTATGCTATTTCCAGATTGTTATGATTTTTGGTAGACTGACCAGCTGGTAAGACAAGGCAGCACAGTGCAGCAACTAACACAAACAGCCGTGCCATACTAGATGTCAATCTCATGGCAGCAGCCATAATTAGTTTGGGTTAATGACAACTTTCTCCAAGCTTCTTGTTGATACTCTGGACATGTCTGGGGAACATCAGGGGACGTCACTGCACGTGACAAGCTCCCAGGAACTCGAGAGCGGTCCATGCTTCATCAGCCTTCCCTTTCCATCGCCAAGACCTCTCACAATATTCACCCTTTCTTGAGCATGGCGGCAAGCACATTCGCTCGAGAATTCCATTGGAGACACATTGGTCTTGCTAGCACTCCAAGATCACATATGAGGCAAGATCTATATAGCCATGCCCATTGAGAACCTTCAATTGTTTTGGATTGTGTGGGCAGCGCTTACTCTTGAGCAAACTCGCATCTCCATCCTCGTCCAAGGTCATTGACAGCCTTGAACATGGAGTAGTCCGAACAAGAGAGATGTACAGGTTACCTGACCTGATGCCAATTAGTTCTCGATACCAGAGGGTAAGTGGGTCTAATAAGATTCTTAGACCATTGTTCAATTTGTCCTAAAGACTTCAACGAGCTCTTCCTTTGTCATACTCCGAGTCATTTAAACCAATAAAGGCAGTAGAGCTGCTCAAATGCCCAAGTTCTTGAATTATGTGCTCATCAGTCTACCAGCTTCGTAGCAGTCTGTTAGATGTTTGAAAATTCCGGTATCAGAATCACGGATCAAAATATCATCACGTCCAATACATCAATCAATGTATCTGTTTATGCAGTGCCCTGAGCAAAAAAGAAAGCCTAGCCGCACATGTTTCACAAAATTGTGGAT
The DNA here is from genome assembly GCA_026013035.2 of Dothideomycetes sp. NU30. NCBI lineage: Eukaryota > Fungi > Ascomycota > Dothideomycetes > Dothideomycetes sp. NU30. The sequence continues at coordinate 161,807 of BSBH01000043.1, forward strand.
CCCTTCAGCTACGAGCTGAAGAAGAGAGAGGCGGTGGGGGGGAGCTTTGACCGCCCGCCGCTTGGGAGGTTTCTTTTAATAATGTCTACCACGACGACAAGTCCTCCAGTTTTCCGCTTCTTGAACGCTCGTGATAAATCTCATCTCACTACCGTCAATCAATCAATCTCTTCTTCAGCAAACATGTCTTCCAACGAGCAGACCTTCATCGGTAAGGCTTCAATCACTTCTCACGTCCCTCTTTCTCTTGGTTCAATTGGGGGAGAGAGAGAGAGAGCTCCATGTGTCCCCTTTTTTCTCCTAGACCCCACCAATGACCCCCACTACCACTCTCACCACATTTCATACAACAGCAAAGACTAACAATGTGAACAGCCATCAAGCCTGACGGTGTTCAGCGCGGCCTCGTCGGCCCCATCATCTCTCGCTTCGAGAGCAAGGGTTTCCGTCTCTCCGCCATCAAGCTCTGCACTGTAAGTTTCCTGCCTAGCCAAATCCATTCCACGTCCTCCAAGCTAACGAACACCTCTTTCCTCCCAGCCCGGCAAGGAGCACCTCGAGAAGCACTACGCCGACCTGAGCGACAAGCCCTTCTTCGCCGGCCTCGTCTCCTGTACGTCCCCACCTACTCCACCACTCCCCCCAAATCGACCAACTCAAAGAGAAAAAGTAAAAAGGTCACAAAACACAAAAGGCTGACTCAAACAATAAACAGACATGGCTTCCGGCCCCATCTGCGCCATGGTCTGGGAGGGCCGTGACGCCGTCAAGACCGGCCGCACCCTCCTCGGTGCCACCAACCCCCTCGCCTCCGCCCCCGGCACCATCCGCGGCGACTTCGCCATCGACGTCGGCCGCAACGTCTGCCACGGCTCCGACTCGGTCGACAACGCCAAGAAGGAGATCGCCCTCTGGTTCAAGGAGGGTGAGGTCCAGAGCTGGAAGTCCGCCCAGAACGACTGGATCTACGAGGTACGTTTCACGAAGAAGAAGAAAAAAAAAAAAAAAAAAAGAAAAGAGTATGTTTGTTGACCCATCTCCACAGAAGCCTTAAATTTGCTTCGACGCTGCTGCATAAAGTCCGACAGAATGCGGGTGTATATAGCCTGGCTTAAAGACATGGCAGATAGAAACAAAAACTTTTTTATGATCTCTACTTGATTTCTCCCGGCTCTCTTTGAAAACATCATTGCTCAGCAATCCCATGGCTCAGAAGTCTTTACACAAGATGACTTGTTGTGTCAAAGCTATTCTCATTGTTTCCATTTTCTGATAGAACGCCAATTGACCGACTACTCTGGGGGTATTCGCGCGTGCAAGAAAACGCTGATGACCATTCTTCTTCTTCTTCTTCTTTTCCCCCGTCTCATAATACGAATTCAAATAGTCTCTCCCTCATCCCGTTTCTGAAACCCCATTCCCACTCAACCCCTGTCTAACCCTCAACGCCAAATTCTGCACCCCACTGACAAGACTCTCGCCCAACGCATCGACGGCCCCCTTGGGACTAAACAAACTCGGCGGCACGACCTCGCCGGCCCTGATCCTAAACAGCCTGACATTCGTGCTACTCCACACGCCACTGCCGCTAGCGCTCGCGTGCTGCAAGTCCTGCGAGACCACGAGACCCCAGTAGAACGCCGCGTAGGCTTCCGCAAAGGGCGCCGTCATGAGGAATGTGTGTATACTGCGAGGCGACTTGTCGTAGCAGATTCTGTTGGACGAGTGTCGAAGGGGTTGCAGGATGTCGTCTAAGGTCAACTCGTCCACGGCTGATTGGGTCGAGGAGAGGTTTTTGTCTTCGAGCAGCTTCGAGGCCCAGGCTTGGAGGGCTAGGAAGAGGGATAATGCTGTTAGGAGAGGCATTTGCGGGAACCATGTGTTGACCTGATGTTATGTTAGTGTTGATGAAGGAAAAGAATCAAGGAGGAAGGGAATTGGGTCCTTGGAGATACTTACAACTTCGAAGTTTGTGGATGGTGAAGACAGTACTCTCGCCGCTCGCTCTTCTTCGAACTCGGCCGAGTCCCTGTCTTTTTCGGGTTTCTTGCCCAAAGCTTTGGTTGAGGTTGAAGGTTGCTTCTCTGTACCGTCTTCTCCCATCGTCGGTGACGGCGTATCGACACTCAATGCGAGTGGAGATGTATTTGGGTTGTATAGTTCTCGCAGCTCACCCCATGTTCGCCCCCTGCCCAAACGCGGGCGTGGAGCTTTGTCTTTGTCCATGTTCGATATATCGGTTGCGGCAACAATTGGATGGAGCACAGTCCCGTCAGAACATGTGACGGGTTCTGTGATGCCAGTCTCGCGCATCTGTTCTAATACTTGCTTGAATTCGGGGTCAACTTCCATTCTCAATTCGGCCAAATGCTCGAAAGTTGTTCCGTATTTCCAGACAGCCCAGATGACGTTGTCGTTTTCTATCACGTAGTCAGCATTTTTGTCCGTCGAAACAAACTCCATTGACTTACCCCTTCCAGGTTGGTGTTCCTCCAGCATCGAGTTCACAGCGCGCACCATATGTGACAAGACCATGGCGTTGATCTCGAGACTTGTTGATAATGAGGTACGCGTATACAAGTCAATCAGTTGTATCATCTTCAAGCTCGTTGCGCGGCCAAGATGATGCACATAAGGAGAGACGTTGACGACTATGCCCACAAGTGCAGCAGCCATGGTATCTAGTTGGCCATTCTTTTTAGGCTTGAGAAGGCTTAGTAGCCACTGTCGTTGATTGTTAGTGATTGATGGGCCGGTCAAGATTCGGCATGTCACTCACAGTAAATAGGTAGTCAGCGTACGAGCCATGGAAGTTCTTGATCTGCATGAATGAAGGCAGGTTGTCGTGTCCTTCAAAAGGCTTGTTCAAGGACGCAGCGAATTCCGGATTCTCACTCAAGGTTTGTAAACACAAGAGACTGACGCGCTTGACTCCTTCAACGTTCTTGATAGGGTCCAAGACGTAGAACATGAGAAAGACGGTAAGCTCAAATTGACGACCAGTTTCACAGACGAAAGCTCGGAGGTACTTGTTTGAGTAGAGAGCCTCCCACAACAGTGGAATGATTTCATGTGCCCAGGTCAGGGGTCGCTGAACAATGTTTAGACCATTACTGCTGGCCTCGAGCTGCAATTGTGTAAGCGGTGGTGTGACACTTTTTGGTTAGGACAGACATACTGGTTGACGCAAGATTTTGAGTATTCCGTCGGCGAGGAATTGCAGATGTGTCGCTTTGTGTAAGTGAGAGAAGAGGTCTCGGAATCGGTTGTCTGGGGGTGCTTCACCGTCATGCCAAGGTGATCGGTTTAGCAGATTGACCTGAAGGAAATGCAAGCAAGTGCGGACGTGAGTTTCGTGGACTTCTCTGGGAGATGGTGAGAGGTAGCGGGCATCTGGTTGGTATTTCAGGACCTGATAGTGTCAGTCCATGTGGAAGATGAAGTGGACATGGTATGAAGACGTACAGTGTTTAGTAGAGAACACAAAAGATATTGGACTTTTTTGCGGTCCTTGTGCTTGGAAATGGCGTCAACCGCTTCGCAGCCTGACAAGGTAAACTCGCCTAGTGCAAGGTCAGAAATGAAATGACGGGACAAGAATGTTGTTGTGCCTGTTCTCACTTGGTGTTTTGTAGATGCTCCTGCTCTCCAGAACCAACAGGAGTTGCATAATCTCTGTGCGTCTGCTCTCGAATTCCTTGCTCGTCTCCAAGCGTCTTTCGTACGCGATGCCGCTCTGCCAGAAGCCGTAGGTGGGACCATTCTTGCCATTCATGTTGACGGGCAGAGTGAAACCGGACCAGAAAGCAAGATCTAACAGGGAGTCTATGAGTTCGACACCGAGACATGTAGTGGGCTCGTTGTGGTGTGCATTGCCAGAATCGGGCAAACTCTCGGCGCTGTCGGATTCGCCAGAGATGTTGCGAGCGAGACGAGAGGGCTGTGAGTGGGTCGCATCTTCCCAGAAGAAAGTCTTTTCCCAAGCCGCCAGGCGATCGCATTCGTAGACGAATGGCAGGACGCGGGTGAGGATGCGAATGCAGTTGAGGACTTCCTTGATAAAGGCAGCAGGATCCGTGTCGAAGAGAGAGTCGGAGGTCCAGCGGAGGTCGATCAGATGCAAAGATACGGTCGATATCAACGTCTCAAAGTTCTTGAATGATTGGGCTCCGTCACGCATGGTGCGAAGGTCGGAGGGAGTGATTGTTTCAAAGACATGTTCGCTCGTCTCCGGTCGCTGCCAGAACTGGGTGAAGGTGGTGTTAGTATCCGGCTATCTTTGCAGCCACAGCCATGATGATAAGCTCACAGTCTGCCAGAACTCGGTATAAGTGGGCGGAATGGCGACAGTGCCGGACGAGGCCTGGACGATGTTGGACTTCAGGTCACTCTGCACGGCGCCCATAGTGCAGCGTCAGCACCGGGCAAAGCGAATAACCAAAGACTGCTAACTGTATCCACAGTTATGACGGAAGGTCCTTGACGCTGTGTTTCAGTCTGTCGAATAGAGCGTTTCGTTTGGACCTGTTATGGTACTTGTATTGTCATGTCAATATTATTGTGAAGAGCGCGCCTAACCATACATGCACATGTTCCATGTTTGAAATGGCGTACCGTGCTTCTCGGTGTCTTGTGCGCGTCGGGATTTTTGGTCGTCTGGAGTACCTGGTGCTCGAGTATTATCGACCACCGGTCTAGACCCCTTGACCACTCTATCTCCGTACAACACACCTACTACTGCTTTCAGTCGAGCTTCTACATCACTTTGCCTTCCAAACCACATATCCCACCATGGATCCTCGACAATCGCAATCCTCACGAGCAGGAGTCGCCGTGCTCCTAGCAAAAGGCAAGCTCATCGGCTCCTTGACCACCGGTAACGCCAGGAGATCCTCCTTGGATGCCACAGATATCAACAAGTTCCATCAGATTCTTCAAGTCGCCCTTCAGGACGACATTTGTGCCGGCAGAGAGGTCCATTCACAACCTTACACCCGAAATCCAAACCCCACGTTTTGCTAAACCACTTTCCAGTTCAAAAAGTGCGCCGCATGGATTGTATGTCATGTCGCCAAATCTCATAGACGAGTCGCGGCTTTTGGAGACTATCTGATCAAAGTCTCCGAGTCCTTTGAGACTGGCTCTGGTCAGAAAGTTAATGCGAGACTTAACGTGCTAGCTCTCATGGATTCCGCTTTCGCCCGTATCCATGAAAATCCAGACCAATTGCTGCGGACACCTCTCGAAACGTACATGACTTTGGCCAAGGGGATCAGTCCATATATCCCTCGACTCTTCGAGCTGACGACGCCCCCTCAAGACCTTGATGCCATTCATACTTACCAAGCTTTGGCATCTCTGACGGATCATTGGACCAACACATGCCTCTTCACAAGCCGTCTACGAATGAATCTTCGAGGCATCGCCCGTAAAGCATATTCCGGTTGGTTAGAATGGCTACAACAGAGCCATCCAACACATCACTCCAAACTAGTCACCAAAATCGCCCCTGAAGACATCTACCTAGAACTACCTCCCACTCACGGATCTTCCGAAGACGCACGCTACGACTTCCCAACCGGACTCCTGCTCAACCACGCCAAACCCTCACAACCAGGTCAACCCTACAACACATTCAACTTCTCACCTCTGAAACTGTCCCAAGGGCCAGTCGACATCAACCTAATGCAAGAAGCCCTATCCCACGCTGAAGAAAGCCTGAACATCCTCGCCATCCCCAACGAATCTGCCGGAAACAGCCAAGACGAAGTAAAATCCAACAGCCTCGGTCTTCACGCCATTCCCAGTAAAACCACCGTCGTAGCAAAGGAGGGCTATTACGGTATCGATATACCTCTCATGGCAACGCTCGAGGCTATCGATAGAAAACCTCATCTTGGACCGAAGAAACCACTTAATTGGACTGCTCCGGCACCACAGGAACCTATTGCACCGCCACAATTTCAAGGCAACTTTTCATCGAATCTGCCGCCGGCGAACTTTGGAGACAATTTTGCAAACCCTGGGCCTGGCTCGAGGCAGAACGACTTTGGCCGCGGGCATCAAGGAGGCTGGCGTGGAGATTATCGAGGCGGTTACGGCGGAGGAGGAGGAGGAGGAGGAGGTGAATGGCGTGGTAGAGGTCGTGGTGGAGGTCCTGGCGGACCTGGACGCGGAAGGGGGTTTGGTGGTGGTGGTGGTGGATACCGAGGGTACTAAGAACCACATTCATTCTGATGCAAAATGACAAGGGAGAAAAATTCATCCTCGCCTCAGCGAGACTTGTAATCTACAACATCCAAGCGACCACAGAAAACCATGTTCAAGACTTCCGATATTGATTATATCCATTATTATCTCCCTTTGCTGACCGAACATCATATCTATCTGTACATGATCTACACGCCACGAGATTTTCCAATCTTCCGCAAATCCCCCTTCCTCTCAAGCGCAAATAGGAAAAGAGGAAAAAAAAAAAAGAAACAAACAAGAAACAAACAAAGGGGTCTCAAGCACCACTGGTAGTCCTACTATAAACACTACTCGACATACTTGTAATCCTCGGCAGCGGTCTAAACGGCGTCTGATTCCTCTTAAACCTCGGTTGCGGCGGCATCAACATGCCCGCATCAAAACCCCCACCTTGCTGCTCCTCCCCTCTCGCCTCTAAACTTCCCATTCGATGATGACGAGACACAGTCGGGAAAGTCGGTGCTTGCGGCGGCGCGACGAAATTTTCGTTCGAGTCGATTGAAGAGTGATTCGTTATGGGTATATGTGCTTGAGGTATCTGTGACACCTGTGCCAAAGGTGTTCGAGCAGGGATGGGACGTCTGGAAATCCTGTTGCTGTTGCAGGTGCTGTTGCTGTTGCTGTTGTATTGGGATGGAGGTAGAGCGGCCAAAGCGTCGGCTTCGTCTTCGTCTTGTATTTGTATTGGTAAAGGACCGATTGTGTCGACTGTCGACGTTGAAGAGTTTTGCACGTGTTGACGTGAGGCAGTGCTGCGTTTTGAGTCTCTGGATGCCGTGACTCTGTGCGTGTGTATTATTGATGTCGTGTGGGGTTTGCTGATTGAGTTCGAAGAGGAAGGAGTAGAGCGATGGGAAGATATGGATGTGGAGGGCATGTGGGTTGATTCCTTTTTTGTGGATGGGAGGAGGATCATGGAACCGATTGATCTGCATTTGAATGAGAGACCGGATTGAGCTCTCTTGGCCCGGCGGACCATGGGCTTGCTGTCTTTTGGCGAGGTGGAGGGGGTTGATTGTGAGGTGGGGAAAAGGCTGGCTGTGAAGGGGTCTTTGGATGCTTGATGTGTTATGCACAAGGTTGTTGATGCGATGCTGTAATGGAGCAAGAAGGATTAGCTGGATGTTCCCTCTCCAAACTTCCGTGTCTCTCTGTGTAGTTGAGATGACAGCAAAATGATTTAAAAGCACTCACAAGCACAACATTGCCAACACAATGACCATCCGCTCAAGAGCACAAATCTTTCCCTTCGATCGCGGTTCGCCTCCTTTGAAATTCGCTGGTCGACATGTTGGTTGCACGGCAAAAGTGAACCCAACCCCAAGCGCAACGGCACCAGTCCATAACAGCATCGTCAGACATGAAAGAAAGAAACAGGTCGATTTCCACATGGGTATGGATTCCGGGATCCATTGCTCCAGATCATGTGTTCGTAATCTGCTGATGAGGACGTGTGCGATTATTGTTATGAATCCTGCTACGCACTGTGGAAAACGAAGAAAAGAAACACCCGTTAGTATGTATAAAAAAATGAACAAGACAGGAGATATCAAGCATAGACAATATGAAAAGATCCCTTACAGCAGCAATACATAAGGAGTTCTCGAAGAGTAGGAAGTTATCTTTAGGTGCATCGACGACCAGATAGATTTCGGTAAACACCACGATCAAGCTCGTCCAGAGAAGAACATGCAGCGGTATTGTGATGAGAATGAGTGCAAAAGATTGTTTCTGAGATTTGGCTGTCGCTGAAGTTTCCATTACTGGAATGTTGTGGTTTCCTTTAGCACCAATGCAAAATATTCGAGTGTCTCAACGAGAGATCCGGAAAACAGCAATAGGACAAAAGAAAGATTAATAAAGACTCATCGGCATGGAAAATGAATGATATAGCGAATGCAAAAGGTGAGAAGAAAGAAAGAGAATGTGTAGAATAGATGAGAAGGTGGAGACTCCGCTAATATGAAGCAAGTTTCGTGATCATTGCGACCAAGTTCGAGAACTGCAAGAAAGACGAGGACAAAGATGCGGGTAACATAGAGTTGTCTGGCGATCCTCGATTGGTTGTAGAGTGAAAAAGATAATAATACTCATTGGAGAAAGCAGGTTGGCTTGTTTTGTCCCAGGTTATCAAGTTCTGGGTAGAGAGACCAAGGTTTCGGGTCTAAACTCGACGCTATTGTCAGAGATGCTGTTTCACCAGGAAGCATTCCCCCATCATCCATTTTCAGAGGTTAGGAAAGTATTCTGATCTGGTCATGGCTGGTCACCGAGAAGGGCCAATGGAACGACTCTAGAAGATTGAGGTGAGGAGTCTACACGGCTCGTGAGGTGGTTGCTTTCTGAAGCTCCTTGGTTGCCTGACCGTGCCTCTGTTATAAGATCTACAAAGCGACCTACCTGATTTCCTCTCTTTCGCGTCATTGAAAGCGGTCATGTGTTAACATTGTCATCGCCGTGATACCACGAAGTTAGAAGTACGCCATTGAGCCGAACGCTCGTTCATGCCCCTTGTGGAAAAAGAATGGAGAGATGGGAGATGAGGCTGGAAGTGGAGAGGTGCAGCGCATCGGACCGAGGTACCACATGGGTCATGCACAATTATGCAGACTATGCATATGGCTGAGAACCCATGTGGATCTGACAGAATTTAATAATAACATGGCATGAAACAGTTGGGAAAAGAGAATGAACGAGTTCGGTGTCAAGGAATATTAATGGATACAATTGTTACAGCTTGGCCTTGACCGATTGAGTGTCCTCCGCATCTCTCTGAGCCCATTCACGCATGATCTTTCTCTGGATCTTTCCACTAGGACTTTTCGGGACCTCGTCGATAAATTTGACACCTCCTGTAAGTCGTTTATGCTTGGCCACCTTGGAAGTCGTCCATTCCACAATATCTTTTTCCGAGATCTTTCCTTTCGCTGCATCTTTCAATACTACGTATGCTCTGGGAAGGTCCTCGTGATCCTTGCGAAGCGCAACCACAGCTGCGTCGGCAACGTTGTCATTGTCGAGCAAAACAGCCTCGAGTTCTGCCGGAGCAACCTGGAAACCATTGACCTTGAAAATTTCCTTTGCACGGTCAACTATCCAGAACCAGCCCTTGTCGTCGAAGATCGCGACATCGCCTGTTCGAAGGAAGCCCTCATGGTCAAACGTCTCCTTGGTTGCTTTGTCGTTTCGCCAATACCCTAGGCAAATATTTGGTCCTTTGACATGGATTTCTCCACGCTCGCCAGGTTTGGTCACTTCTTGACCATCATCGTTGATAAGCTTCATGCTCGAATTAGGATCGATGAAACCAACGCTGCCACTGCGATCATCCAACCCGCCTGGGACGTGGAGACAGGAGCAAGTCACTTCTGTCATTCCCCAAGTTTGAACGACTTTGAGATTGAATCTTTGGCTCACTTCATTCTGAAGTTCTTTGGAAAGAGGTGCTGCACCACACAGGATGTTGACCAGAGATGAAAGGTCATACTTGGCCGTCTCTGGTCTCTTTGCTAACATGACCAGGATTGGTGGAGCCGTCTGGATATGAGTTATACGATGGTTCTGAATATGAGACAGGAAAGGCTCGAAGTTGAATGCACGCATGTAGTAGCATGGTGTTCGTGTCACGGCAGCTGCTGTAATCGACCAAAGCTGACCAAAGGCATGGTATAACGGAAGTATGCCCAGATGCCTCTCTGGTGGGCCTCTTCCAGGCGAATAAGGTTGATTCATCTCCCTCATGAATATTGACTGACAAACGTTTGCGATGACGTTCTGGTGTGAAATCAAAACTCCTTTTGGCAGACCGGTCGTGCCAGATGAATAGTTCAGAACGGCCACCCTTTCTCGCGACTCTTTGGCAGACATGCGATGCCATTGCCAGGACTTTGATTCCTCCAGAGTCCCGATGAAAGAGGACCAATCACGAATACCTCTCTGCTCCTCACAAGGCTTATCAGAGAAGAGATAGATACGATCTTGCGGAAATCCAGCATTCTTTGCAGCCTTCAACAAGGTGTCAAGAAGGAGAGGCTCAACAAGGATAATCTTGGCCTGCGTATTCTCAATCTGGAACGTGGTTTCCTTGACGGTGTAAGCAGGATTACAACCGCTGAAGATTCTTCCACTGCCAGAGACGGCAAGGTAGGCGACAGGAACAAAGATGTGGTTCGTGGAGAACATCATGACGACTTCATTTTGGGCAACACCTGCTCTGTCCAATCCATAGCCTAGTCTTCTGATCCATGATAGACCTTGCTTTGGGGAAAGGGCATGACTGGGATTGACTGCGTCGATCCAGATTGGTTGATCATAGGGCTCATGTCCTTCTGGGTAGACATATGAGAGCAAGTCGGTGGCAGGAATATGGATCTGAAAAGGTGAATTTTGAGGCATGGCGTTTCAGTAGGATCTCTGTGAGTAGCACAATGCAAGTAGGAATCTCTTGTGCAGCGATCATCTTTAATTCTTGTGAGGGGTCGCTCATACAGTTGGAGCCGAGGAAGAGAGCTGGTTAAACTCTAGGGTCGAGATGCAACGAATGCGGGGCAACGGATCTGGGGATACTTTCTGACATGACCACACTTGAGATGACGGTGTGGTTCAATAGATTCGACAATTGAATTCAACAACTAGGGAGAGCTGGCTATCTGAGAATTATCCAAGACGATTGTTTGCACCTATCTGTGCAGCGATCAGATGTTTGCTGCGGAATGGCACTCTGACGTGATAACCCACAACAATGGCGAAAGACAAAGATAACAACCTCAATTTTATCAACGCAACATAACTTCTACACGTAACCTCAATACAACGACAATGGATCTCGGACTAGGCCTCGAAGACACACACGTCCTCATCACAGGCGGCAGCGGTCCGATAGGAAGTGAAGTAGTCTCGGCATTTCTCTCCGCCGGCGCAAACGTATCAAGCCTCGACATCACACGCGATCCCTCAGTCTCTGTAACGATCGAATCCCTCAGTCCAGGCAAGTTGCAAAGTATCCATTGCGACATTACGGATCAAGAGTCGATGGACAAAGCCTGGACAACGGCAACAGCAAACTTTGGAGTGGTTGAAGCGTGCGTGGCATTGGCGAGTTTGGATCTTAGTGTCGTGCCGCAGAGCGAAAGTATCTGTGACATGGAACAATCTACATGGCAGCGAGTTTTGGATACCAATGTCGGAGGCACGTTTCTCACGGCGCAAACATGGCTTCGAGGCATTCGATCGTGCGTGGCTTCAGATGCCGCGACAGCACTCAAGAACCCCGGGCTGATTATAGTTGGCTCGGAGGCGGGTCATTTTGGCGTTAGGACACAGGCGGCATATGCGGCTAGCAAGAGCGCGGTGCAGTACGGATTGTTGCAGAGCTTGAGAGCAGACGCGCCTAGGATATACAGGCGAGCGCGAGTCAACGCTGTTGCTCCGGGTCCCGTTGATACGCCAAGGTTCCGAGAAGAAGTGAATGGAGAGGGCACAAAGGAATGGTGGAGCGAATGCGAAGCCACGACAGCGTTGAAACAACCTGTGCCCATCGAGGCAGTGGCACGAAGCATTCTGTTCCTGGCGAGCGAGAGATGGTCAGGGAACGTACATGGGCAGGTACTGAACGTTGACTCGGGAAAGCAGGGAGCATTGATGTGGGCTTATTCAGGCGAGGATGCGGCAAAGGTATTACAGGATGGATGAAGGGGATAGATAGTTAGTTACAGAGTCCCAAAGTGACCAGCTCTAGCACCTGGGCTTCCTGAACCTCTCTGGTATAGCCACTTGCTGTTCAATGGCACGCTTGCCTTTCCGCTGCCCAATCCCGATGTACTGCTGCCGAGACTTTGTTCCAGGGAACTAGTCATGGAAGCACGTCTTGCCGAAGCACCTCCAATGGCCTTTTGCATCAATGGACTGACGGAAAAAGGACTGCCCGATGTTGTCTTTGAGGCGCCGAAAGTGCTTGTGTCAAACGATGAAGGGCTCTGGCCTTTGTGTGACAGGGGAGATGCAGAGGCAGAGGCCGGTCTCTGAGCACTTGAGCGAGGAGTCGAAGAGCGCGAGTATCTCGGAGGAGTGACGTATTGGGCGCCGGCAGGGAGTGGCGTGTCCTGAGGCTTGAGGCCGAGAAGCTTGCGTTGTTCTCGGGAGAGGGCAATGTCGGTCATGTCGTCTTGAGGGCGGAACAGCGGCATGAGTGCGACAACCATGTTCAGGACGGGGACGGAGCGGACGAAGAGCAGAGCATAGCTGGCGTAGGGCTCTTGTGATTTGAGGAGCGAGACGACGACAGAAGGGGTGCTAGGCAGGAGTGGTGAGCAATCAGACATGCAAGAAGGTTGGGTCATGTTCAGAGCATACTAGCTATAGGCAAAGCCAGGAGCAACCAAGAGCAGAACCAAAGCAAGAGCATTGAGCAGGACGCTGTGCATGTTGTCGGCGTTGAAGGTCGAGGCGTTCATTCGGCGGTTGATCTCGTCCATGTTGGGGTGTCGCCAGGTGCCCGGTGTTTCTTCCTGTGCCTTTTGTGGTGTGTTGGGAGCTGATGAGGGTCGCTGAGGTGTTGACGGTGCTACTGCACGGGCAGACATGGGGCTGGCCCTTGCTAGTGTGGTTGACGACATTATTTGTTTGATTGTTCCTGTGAATTCGAACGAGTATAGGTGCGATTGCTGTATGGTTTTCAAAGCTGCAGGGGGGCTGGTTAGTATGGAAGAGACGGCGATTCTTTCTCAGCGCATCGCGTGGCAGTCGTCCAGGTCGGAAGCAAGCGAACGGGATCCAGAAACAGAGAGCCGAGTGGTCGAAGAATCCAATCACAATGGTTGTTGCTGCAGTTGTGAAGACTGAGCGTGTTTGTGTCACCAATCAATGATTTGTTGCTTGGAAATGTCCGTGTTTTGTTGTCAGATCGACGACCAACGACGGCCACTTGCTTGCTTGGTTGCTTGCCCCGCCCCGTCCACCACCGCCCCGTGCCGAGACCAAGACACGCTCACTCAGCACTCGTATGACATGGCATTAATATCAAACTGAATCTAATTGTTGTCATCGGCTTCTGTTTCTCTTCTTCCGAAACTTCCTGCAAACTGCTTCCAACATGGGCAATACCATAGAGCAGCTCGATAATCTGATCGCCGACACCCTCTCGGCATGGAACATCTACACCACTCTCATCGCCCTTGTGCTGGTCTCATTCATCGCATATCCCATCATCTATGGAGGTGAGCCTGACACTCACCCTCTACTCCTCGCTCGTCAGGCTGCTGCATCTCCCGTCCGTCATCCTCGTGAATCTGCCATCTATCGTTCGACTGAAGTTCCTCATGGTTATGCTCTCAAATCAGGCCTCAATGTCCGTGAACCCGGCGCTCCGAAATGGTCTTCTGGAAAGGATGGTGACTTGAGGGATATCTGGCGCGAGGCCCTCGCATCTTCCAACACTACCACTGGACACTCGACCAAGGCCAAAATCCTTTCCTTGTACGGAAAGGAAAATCCAGTTGACCATGACGTTACCGACATTTCAAAGACAATTAACGCAATCGGCATCAACTTGAATAATTCTGGTGTCCGAAGAGTTGCCATTTACCTGCCAAACTCCATTGAGTACCTGATTACCATTTTCGGTGAGTTGTTCAAATCCTAGATCATTCACACCCACTCATTCGTTTTAGCTTGTGCTTTCTATGGCATGTCCCCTGTTCTGCTTCCCTACAATCAGCCTCACGACAGAGTTTATGAGTTTCTACGCGAGACTGGCGCCGACTGCATTGTTGCCAGCGCCGGTTCCCTCGCTCCTCTTGATCTTGTAAAAGCGGCTCCGTCTCTGCGTCGCATCATCTGGTCTGTTGAAGCTACAAGCAGACACATGGACTGGGAGGGTGCTCCTGAAGGAACCGAGGGCAAATTTTCCGTCTCCGTCTGGCACAACATCATTCAAGAATCCCCTTCCGTCAGCAGTGATTTACCTACTAACGAACAAGGCGCCGTTCCTGGCAATGTCATCACTTTGTGGCAGGACAAGCCCAATGGTTCTGCCAAGGTTGTTGAGTTTACGCAAAAGGTATGTCCTCGAAGCAAATCCGAGCCAATTCTGGCAAAATACTAACACTATTACCAGAACATGGTTGCTGGTATCGCGGCTCTGATTTCAGCACTGCCCATCCGCCAACGTCTGAACCCTTCAGATCTTGTCTTGCCTGCCGACTCTTTCAGCCACTCATATGTCTTGTGTCTCACCTTGGCCGCCATCTTCAGTCACAGCTCCCTAGCTATCAACTCAGTCGCCGGCGCCGGTGTCGACCTCAGCCTCGCCTCTCGCAGCATTGCCCCTACCGTAATTATCGCTTCCAACGAAACTCTGGCATCCATGCACACTACACGCATGGCCAGCATGTCATCCGGCATCCAAAAACTAGTCCATTCCAACCAAGCCAGTGCATTGGTAGCCGGTCGTATGCCCGGCGAGGGTCTGCTCTCCAAGTTCTTCAACTCCAGCAACGAATCAATCGGCACCTCTCCCGGAAAACTTCGCCTCATTTTGTCCTCGGAGCGAGCGGGAGTTCCGTCACCCTTCCAAGAATCAAGTAGTGCGGCATTAAGAGACCTCCGCGTACTCACAGGCGCTAGAATCTGTTATGCATTGACCGCACCTTCCGTCGCCGGAGCCGTGGCACAAACCAATATTTATGACTACAGACACGACGACAGGGCCAGACACAGTCACTTCGGCGCTCCTTTGAGCAGTGTCGAGGTCAAGCTTGTCGACAAGGATGATAGCAAGGTTGACGGAAGCAATCCTTCTGGCGAGGTATGTATACTCTTGACATGTCCCGGTCCCTGTTTTTGGTATTCGAATTCTGACTAAATGCTTCTCTTATAGATTGTTGTTTCTGGTCCTGCGGTTGCGGGTGGCGAGACTCGTCTTGACGTCCGTGGTACGTTCAGGGATGATTGCACTCTTGCTTTTGCATGAAGATACTTTTGAAGTGATGAGAATGGATACCACAGTGTCTATATACAAAACATTATCATGTGTGCGTCTCATGTCATCAATCCAAAAAAGCCTTGTCGATGCTTGAATAAACACCTTCAGAGTCTTTCAAGATCAGTTCACCTCCAAATCAAAAGAACACTCATTGGTCATCTGAAAGCCGTAAAAGTGATGACAAGATTGCATGAATACGTATCTAAGAATGATGTGCTCTTAACAATCAAAGAGCAGGAAAGACGAAGGGAAGAAACAAGGGTAAGCATGATACGACACGAACCATCTACCACCACCACCACCACCACCATCATCAGAAAAACAAATCAAGGTATCTTCTCAAACTCATCCTTGGCCCTCAGATACTTGACGGCCAACCCATCACCACCAACCGCACTCCTCTCCATCCAATGCTGCGCCGTAGCCATGACAACAGGATCAAACCTCTCCCTCTCCAATCTCTCTTTCTCCCTATCGCCCTGTCCACTTTTCTTATGTGTCCCACCGACGACAATCCCCGTACCCAAACTTCCTCCATTTCCACCACTACTCCCGCTTATACCGCCACCTACCCCACCACCAACACCACCTCCAAAACTCTCCACCCCCCTGAAAACATCTCTCCCCCTACAAAACGGCGCAACAACCACCCCCAACACATCCGGATGCGTCAGATACAACGTCCCCAACTCCCTCTGCGCAGCAGGGACGCCTTCCCTGGCAGCAACGACCAGTAATCCCGCCGCATCGCCCATACCCAGATGTTTGATCTTGTCCACCTCGACGCCATCGAGTCCGATTTGTTTCTGTCCCGCGGGCGAAAAAGTGTCGGAATCCCTTTTCGCCTGCGCGGCGGACGTCACGCGAGAATGACCGCGCAGAAAAGTGTGGTACGAGATTATCTGATCGGCGGTGAGAATCATCGAGGAACAGAGTTTTTGTTTCAGGTCTTGGGAGGCTAGGGTTGCGTTCCAAAAGGCGCGGCCGTGGGGTGTGTTGTCGAGGATGGGTAAGGGGATTAGGGAGGCGATTGATTGGAGGGAGTAGAACAGGTTTGGGGGTCGGAGTGCGGAGTCGCGGAATAGTGTTAGGAAACCGTGGATTGTGAGGTCTTGATTTAGAGTGTGGTGGGGGGATGTTGATATGTTGATTTTCAGGCGGAGACGGTCTTGAGTTGCTGTGTCGTGATTGGTGGTGTTACTGTTGTTATCGTGGGCTGGGATGCCGTCGTATTGTTTATGCTCTGCTGCTTGCATTCCGAGCAGCGATTGGATCTTGAAAAGGAGTTCCAATTTGATGTATGGGCTTGGAGAGATCTCAAAGTCATGAAGAAGACTTTTGAAAGCGCCACGGAAATCGAACGTGGAAGAAGGCTGCCGTATATCTGCTCCGCTTTCGACACCCTTGCCGTTGAGCTGAACCATACTGATGTTCTTCGGAGTTTTCAACTCTAGTCTACCGTTCAGCGGATCTCGAAGCACTCTATCAGTCTCACTCCCAAGCCTGAACACATGGCCAAAGTCACTCAACAACAGCGACGTGAGGGTCCTTCTGATCTCTTCCAAGAACGAAGATTGTGTCTGCCGTACGCTAGAAGCTTGAGAAAGAGGACGATCGATTGTCATAGGAGACAATGCTCTCGAAGGCAGACTGGTGGCACTAGAGGGTGATTGCGCTCCGGCACTCAATGTCGACCAGAACGATGAAGAAGACCTGGTCGTCAAAGTAGGACTGCGACTTTCGAGATAATCTTGTGAACTATATTTGTGGTTGAAAGTGCTGGAAGAGGGAAAGGCAGTCTCAGGGATTGTTTGGAAGGGTGTCGGTACTCTTCCCGATCGCAAAGACGCGTTCGCTATATGATTGTTTTGAGGATTTGTGGTATACATACCTTGGAGCTGCTTCATAGCTGGGTCTTCAAGATTCGACGACCGACTTGATCCGTGGTGAGGCACTGCAAGGTGTCGTTGAGATCGAAATAGCTCGCTTGACCAAAGGACTGGATTTTCAGAGATCGAGTTGCCGAGGAAGGCATCCAAACAGGTGTTGACTTCCATAAAGAATCGATGTATACGCTCTTCAGCCTTGCAAATGTTCTCGATGCCGTGATTATGCATCCAATCAGAAGTGATTTCGGACTGGACATCGCTGAGTTTGTTTGGTCCTCCCTGACCGACTGGAGCAGAGAGCAACTCCAACGTAGCTGCTTCTGCCTTGAGTTGCAAATCTTGGCTCAAATATCTAGAAGCAGTACGGTGTCGAAGAGGCGGTTGTGATCTTTCGGCCGGCGTACGAGGGCAGGCTCCCATCACTCGCAGAGCAGAAGAGACTCTTCTCATGTCCTCGTATTTGCTGGTCGACTGAATATCTGTAATGTACCACATCTTTTCGCGTAATCGATCGAACGTTTCTGATATGTTGTTCATCTCTTCTTCGCATCGTATGGAGCCTTCTTGTAATTTTTCAAGCCTTTCCTCACAACGAGATATGGTCAATTGGGCACGTTTAGTAGACTGACGCAGATCATGGGTGAAATTTTCTATGATTGGCCCAATCTTCTGACCGTCCAATAGTAGGTTGGAGCTTTTTAAGTCAGTAGCTACACGAAGATAGAGGTGAGCATTTGAAAAATTGCCTCGCTTGTACGAATAAGCATGGGCACGTTCAAACAGTCTGGCTAGCGACAATGGAGACGACGGAATGGTTCCGATGGCCATATCCTGGGACTTCAAGACGTCTCCGCTATCTAACATGGCCAAGAGACCTGTCCTGATTAGATGGTGACTAGCATCACGTATCGGCTGGGGCACATGATGAATTCCCAAAGTATCCGAGGAGGGACCACCGGGATCTATTACAACGGCATCCTCGGGTGTTTCGTTCGAAACTCGGAATTGGCCATCTGGCAACAGCTTCAATGTAGTCCATTTTTCACTGAAAGGGTCGCAGTGGCCGGCTCCTGAAGGTTGACAGATAGGAGCTACGAGCTCACAACAAGCTTCTCTTAGCCTAGCAGTAAACATTGGATCCACACCATCCATGTTGATTGGAGCGGTGTCAAAGAGTCCAACGGGGCTGGAGGGGAGAGAAGGATATCCTTGGCTTATACTCTTGCCAAGTGGGCTTGATACACTGTCATCAAAGGGCGAGTTGGCTCTAAATAGGGACATCCCAGAGACCGAAGATGCAGATGAACGTAGGGTGGAGCCCCCTATACTATACGAGCTTGGAAAAAGATCCAACCTCTGCTCTGGATACAAAGCGTGGACCAGATTGACCAAATCGGAAGGACAGACAGTGAGATGATTTGAGATGGGTTTATCAACAGCTCCAGAAGCGTTCTGGTTGTCCATTGTAGCCTGGGTCTGGCTTCCTGGATTGACCTCTTGTGGACGGAATAGATCGACCACCGATTCGACATTGCTGAGAAGATCGGAAGCCATGGGAGATGTGGTTTTCCTGTGACACATAAGACCGACCCACCAAGAAAGTTTGAGTGTACTTACCAAGAATAAGCTATGTCAAACAGCAAGTTCCTTCCACGTATGGCGATCTCATGCAAGATGCGTTGGCGAGCGTTGACTGAAATGTGGTAAGATAGCAACAGTCCGTGATTCTGGCGAAGGATTAGCTTTTGACGTCTTGAATTGAATTTCAATGTTTCTTGCCTCGGGAGACTTGATTAGGTCGGCCAAGTAAGATGCGAACAACCAATGTGTACAGAGAAAGTATGGCGCTGCTTGGCTTTGCCTAGAAGTAGTGTCCATATGGCCCACAATGCTCCTTCCCAAATCTAGTGTAGTGATCGGTACAATACCCGTTAGTCGAGCATCTTTCAGAAGGTTGAGTAGTTCCCGTAGACTCTGAGTGAAGTATTCGTCTGTCGCTCTCTGATCGTCCTTTGCTATTCCTTCAGGAGCCTGGAGTTTTGCACGGAACGTTTGATTTTCTGGCTTGTCCAGTAAGAAGTCACCTTTCCTTAGTGTTCTGAGGAGCCAGGACTCCAAAATATGTCGTGCAGACTTTCCAAGGGGTCCCAAATGGACGTTCAGTATGGCAATCACCAGCTTGTCACTTCCTGGCTGTTGCTGTGACAGGGACTTTGCGCATATGGCACTCCAGACATTTGTCGATGAGACGCCTTGGCAGAAGGACTGACCTTTGTTCACGAGCTCGACCAGAAGGAATAAAGCATCATGCCGGGAAAAGTCCAGAAAGTCTTGCAGTAATCCTTGGTCCGATCTATCCGATGGCCTTCGTGAAGAACCTCCGAAGGCCGACTGCTCGGAAAACCTCTGCGACACTGGTCGCACCAGGGACAGCAACTCCGACTTGGAAAGACTTGTTAGACGATCCAACAAGAAAGTGGGCTCTGAAGCAACACGTTGGAGAAGACATAGCAAGACATCTCGGGAGCCTTGGGATACTTGGTCCAGAAACCCATTTCCTAGATGATGACGACGATCCGGAATATCCGGCGTTGCGATGACAGATGACCGAAGAAGGTATTCTTCATCCGCTTGTCTGATAGTTTGGAAAGTCTGGTATAGTAAATTAAAGTCTCCCTTGTTGCCTGTTTGGACACATTCAACAAGTCCTTTGTGGAGATGGTGAGCACTTTTTCCAAAGCGTTTTCGGGTTTCGAACAATGTTTCGACTTGTCGAAGACGATGTTGAATATGATTGCTCTTCCGCTTCTGGTATTTCTGGACACGCCTGAGGTATGCTAGTTCTGTCAGGGACACCGACGCCACACTCGCCTGGACAGCAGGATCGCAATCCTGTGCTGCCATAGTATCACCGTGGTGAATGTTTTGGTGTATGGCACAATAAGTTGTTTGCAGACCTACCCAAGCATCGCAACATCTCTGATGCTGATGACTTCTGAAAAGAGAGAGTCTGGGTGTTGTAGGAATTATCTGGTTTGGAGATGCGACACGGCTGCAGTATACGTTAGTAGCCGCCAGCGTACTCTACGGGTGCCAGCTCATCTAGCAGCACCTTGTGCCTAGCCCGGGAGATCATGCAGCCCGCCGATTGGTTTCGTTGTTGTGAATAAGAAGGAATCCGGCATAGTCAAGCACGACGCACATGCGTCTGTCTTGAAACGGCCTTTACAAGATCCAATGCGCCCCCGAACAGTATTTCCTTGATGTAAGCATCTCATACAAATTCACGGAGCCGTTCCGGAAACTTGCAATTGCTGACCACCTACAATGAGCAGATGTGGCAAAATTTCACCCACCGACTTTAGTAACCATTTCGATTCGTCGGTAGGCCAAGTCGTAGAACGAATATTCAGGAGGGTGGGTGACCGGCATCACGAGTCCTCTTGCCCCGAAAAAAGTGGCGTCTTGTACACGGCCGGACAGCCTATCACAAAGGCGTTGGTCACATATGGAAAGGTCGACCTGTCGCATTAGATGAAGTGTCAAAGCAGCCAGCTGCATGACTTGACCAGGGAAGCTCGACGCCAACACAGCATGACCTGGATCGCGTCTCTCATCCACGGTCCGAGGATATACGCCGGCAAGTCTTCGCCATGCTTGTTGTAATCAACAGAAGAAGACCGGTGACCTTTCTCGTGGCCACCTTTAACTTTTCAGACAAGATCAACGATTATTTGTGGGAATACATAGTGGAGCGAACAGTCGGATGTTGCAAACGATCTGCTTTGCCCCGCTCTAAGCTCTACATGTACCAAGCAAGCATTAATTTAATACTGCTAATATACACCAATAATCTGATGATCCATGGCTTAAAACCCCTCGAATAACGATAAGTGATACCAGCCGTCAGGTCGAAGCAACCAGCATATCATACATATGTAACTGTGATCGATGTGCTCGGTAGGTGATGATATCGCACATAATCATCAAGGAGAAACCTTGACTACCAACTTGCCCCTCACACGTCCACTCTTCAGCTTCTCAAATGCCTTGGGAACGTCTTCTAGCGTGAAGATTTCCGAAATGACAGGCTTGACCTTGCCTTCTGCCATCCATGAACCGATATGAGCAAAGTGTTCCGCATTTGCTTTGCACATCAAAAACTCGTACTTTCTCTGACCGCCACCCAAGAAGCTGGGCCATAGAAAGATGGCCATAAGGCTGGTGACCGTACTGAAGCTCGGGGTTGCGCCCACAGCAACGAACTTTGCCTCCGGTTTGGTGAAGTGTTGGCATTCCCAGTACAACTCTGGCGCACCAACATTGTCGACTACATGGTCGAACTGTCTACCATTACGCTTGAGGGATTCAACAACGTTCTGAGTGCGGTAATCGATGACTTCGTCGGCTCCCAGACTCTTGCAGAGTTCGACGTTTGGTCCACTGCAGGTAGTCGCAACATAACAGCCCATTGCCTTGGCATATTGGATACCAAAGGTGCCAGTTCCTCCTGTAGTTCTATGTTAGTAAAATTATTGATACGATGGTTTATTATTTTAGCCGTACCGCTGCCGCCATTGATAAACACCTTGTCACCAGATTTAACGTATGGCACCACACATTGGTACGCCGTCAAGCCTGCAACGCCAACAGAAGCTGCATCTTCAAGCTTGACACCTTCAGGCACTGCGACAGTACCTTGAGGACCAGCAACAAGATACTCTGCCATAGCTCCGAACTTCGGCGGCTCCGTTTTGCCAAAGACCTTTTGGCCAGGCTTGAGGTCAGATCGTGAAGTGGCCACGACCTCACCAGCAAAGTCCATACAAGGAGATGCTGGCTTTGCAATGGCCATGCGGCCAACGATTGGTGCTTCGGGTAATTTGTAGTCTACCGGATTGAGCGCAGAGTAGGATACCTTGACAAGGGTCTCGTCTTTGCCCAGAGATCTCGCCGACTTTGGTAGAGAGGCCTTGTCGTTGACTTTGAGGCTCTTCTCAAGGGTGTCCGAAACCGAAGTCCATTGCGATGCACGCATGGTGGAAGGTATTGATGAAGCCATGCCTGGTAGCTTCGTGATAGTTAGTTGCACTGAGAGATCAGACCTTGGAGGTCAATGTCAATGTCGATGGTGATTCAGCAACTCGTAGTCTCGAGATCTCTGAGCCTCGATAAGTTGTAGGCAGGCAAGAAGAGCGTGTGTTGTAGATGTAGCAACAAGTCAAGTTGATGGTAGATAGGCAGATCACAGCAGGTGTCGGACAGCTCGCGCCGATGACGTAGAGACCACAACGGCTCCACCTTGGATCTCGACCAAAGACACCCTCAATGTGAACTACAAGAATAACGCAAACCACGATTCTGGAATTATACATATCTGTGTGAGCAACAGGTATGATTCTGAGCTCCAGGAGTTCATGCCTCCCCTGTCAACGATCGAGAACCAAGCAGCTGGAACAGTGGTCTTTGGATTTTGTCTCAGATGCAGTCGAGATTCGTGGGCTGCTCTGTTGCTAACAACGAATGCCCGACCACCATGGTTGCTGGACACTCGAAACACTTAACGAGGCGCATAGATTCGATTCTCAGCCAAGAGAGTGAGAACGACACTGTACCGAGTTGTCCTGAGCTCTCTCTACCACATGCAGCTCTGACAGACCTTCCCATCCACCGACAATTCTGACATTTTCGACCATGGCTTTGACGTTTTCAATTTGAATTATCCGACGAACGGAGTACGAGCTCTTGAATCTACAACATCTTGTTTCAGCTATCTCATTCTAAGCAGCAATGAGTTGCAGTGGCGACAGCGCCGTTGTATATAACCCAGACGCTATCTCAACGTCTTCTGGCTACCGACATGAACGCCTTCCTATCTAGACCATGTTCGAGTAACGGGTTTTGATTCATGGTCTGTGATCTATCAAACAGGTTCCCTATCCAGTCGTCATTTATGTCTTGAATCTTCCCGTCTCTGTCAAGTATAAGTATACCCATGTCTCCCTGCTATCCTATCTTTCCATATTGCCCAGTTCAAATCACATTCTACACCACAGTCCTGCTCGAGTATACAATCATGAAGGATATTCTTTTGTTGTCCGTCTTCTCTCTCGCTTCCTTGGGTTCTGCTGCAGTCCATGGAGATCGTGGATTGTCAGTACATGCTCATCCGCGTCGACAAGTCACGAGTAGCGTTCATCATGTATCATCATCTTCCACCAAGAAGATTTCAACCACATCCAAGAAGATCTCAACTAGCACGTCAAACAAGACCTCTTCGACCACCTCCAAGAAGTCATCTTCCTCGACCAAGAAATCGTCAACTTCAACCAAGAAGTCGTCCACCTCAACCTCAACCAGGAAGTCGTCAACCTCGACCAAGAAATCTTCAACAACTCTCTCCAAATCCACAGCCAAGTCTTCAAGCAAAGCATCCTCATCATCCACTACCACCACCAAAACTTCATCCTTAAAACCATCAGCAACACCGACTCTAAACCTATCTTACAAAGCCGGTCTCTCCGGCTTCCCAGACATCGAAACATTGGACATCTTCCACACGGCCTGGGTCCCCTACATATCCTGGTACTCAAACTACAACCCGGTAACCCCCAACATAACCACCACCAACAACACCGTGATCGGCGCGCCCATGCTCTGGGGCAAAGGCGACCAATGTCTAACCGGTTCCGACGGCCCCGTCGACCGCGACCGCCTGTCAAACTTCACCGCACACGTGACGTCCGGGCAAACGCATCCGGGGATCATGTTCGGCTTTTACGAACCAGATTGCAACTGCGATTCCTCGAGTCACATCCCCAACACCACTCTCGCTGTCGAGAAATGGGACCAATACCTAAAGCCACTGGCAAAGAGGGGCATATTGTTGGGTTCTCCGCCCATGTGCACGCAATTAGATCAGTCATGGTTGTCTTCCTTTGCCGCGCAAGGCGTAACTTGGGACATCACTTCCGTTCACGTTAATAAACCTACTGTCGCAGAGGGCATCAAGGTGGTCGAGTACTACTACCAGAAATTCGGGAAACCGGTTTGGGTGTCCGAGTTCACTTGTGTCAATGACACGAACTGGAGTTCTTGTGGTGGACAGAGTACGGTCAATGGGTTTATCGATGGCATGGTCGAGTATTTCGAGGGTAGTGATGCTGTCGTGGCTTATGGTGCTAACAATGGTGAGGGTGTGCCTGGTGTGTGGAATTTGATGACTAGTGATTGGCCGCCGCAGCTTACCGAGACGGGCAAGCATTATCAGGCTGTTCTGAAGAATTTGGCCGCAAAGAGGGGTTAGATGTGTTGATTTTGTTTGCTCCTTTTCACATGATATGGATTTTTTTACATCTTAGACTGGAGTCTTGTGTTGATGAGCTTCTTTTATCATTGTATTTTTTAGTAACCAGAAACAGGATAACGAACAGTCGTGTCTCCCTCCATTGGATGAAAGCAACATGGATCAGCTTTTCCCTTTAATCATGATGCTGGTCTTTGACACTTCCTCATATAACATATGCCTCCATTCTAGCAACTCGAAGAGAATAGCAAAGCTCGGGAAAAGCAGGATCGTAGAAGAGAAAAACAGCCGTATCCTTTCCTTCCTTCCTTCCTTCCTTCCTTCCTTCCTTCCTTCCTTCCTTCCTTCCTTCCTTCCTTCCTTCCTTCCTTCCT